>OV788327.1:14233392-14712035 GCA_928718305.1 Tetramorium bicarinatum
TTTTCCCCTTTGCGCACGTAAACAGACGTGGAGATACGAGGTTAGCTCGTCGTCTCCCGACGAGTGTTCTAAGATTAAGAGCTCTCGTCTTGATAGGACTGCCAGAAAATGGTTGACACAATAATAGTAGATAGGTAAGAGAGAGGCGACTAGATGGAAAACTTTCGCAGAAGATATATCTTCCTCGGCGCTTCAACATCACCGTGGGGAAATAGGGTACAATCCGATACGTGAACGGATAGCGCCCTTCCAATAAATAAATTTCCAAAGTGAAATGGCAGCAGGGAAGATTTATAAAATATCCAGATATAACGGGATTTTCAATTTTGTTAAATAGCTAGTGCTAATTTAGATGTCAATTTGTTTTTGCCAATATCACGGTATTGTATCTCGCATTGAACCGCATTGCGGATAAGTTGCTTTTTCTCGAACAGAATCCCTGTTGCCGCCGCGCCAATAGACAACGATCTCTTTTGTGAGAGGATGACTACGTCTTTTTGGCTATTGTTCATTTTAAATGAAGGAGATTGCGAAACATTTCTAACTTTCCGCAACACGTTTTCTTTCTCTTTTTCTTATCGCGATTTTGTACAGCTAGCAGTTCCTATAACAATTAAAAAACAAGAAAATTTTGTTCTTGTTTAAACAGCTATATCTATTTGTGAACTTTTTTGATAAATTACACGGATAATCCTATTAGAAGGTGACGCAAAGTCGCACTAAACTTTTTATGTTCATTAAGACAATAATATGTATTTTATAGCTCCTTTTGCTGTTTTGCATTATTTGTGCTTTTCAAAAAAAGGGAGAAGTTTCTCTTTCTCTATTTATTTTTACAAATAAAGATAAAATGTAATATTGTTCATTTTTACAAAACGCGCCGACTACTCTTATATCAATGTCTCTTTAAAATCAATGTGTATACCTTGGTAACCGCTTTCTCATTCACGCTCTCAATGCTTTGCGGATGGATTAGCTCTGACATTAGGCGAGATTTACATACATTGCGGTCGATCGATAAACGCTTTCACGTGCTTTCATGAATGTTCCTCGTATGTACATCCATACAAATATTTTACCTTTTTCACATCAGAGAGTAGAACACATGTAAAATTGATTTCAATAAATTAGACTAGTTTTACGATCCGACGCTTTATGATTTTTCATTTAAGCAAAGTACTTTTATCGTTAGTAAAAATTATTATTTTATTTCATTTTCCTTCGAAAAAGTCATAACACTTTTTACATAATTCAAATCAATAGTAATTTTATTTTTCACGTTGTTGTTAAAGCTTCAAAATCCCAGCGATCGGTTAATTCGTTATTTATTAATATTACATATCATTTGCGATTAATAACGTGACATCATTTTTAGTGTAATAACGCAACTTGAGTTATTATAGATAGAAAGCATAAAGAATTGATATAACGCTTGAAGGGTTACAAGACATTACGATATAAGCGCGATCCGCGATTACCCATTCGAGAAAGTAGTTTGCGCTATCGCATCCCGAAAATAATGCATGTAATACGGCGATACACTGAAATAGTTATTTGCCTCTCTGGCGACGCAAATCTGTAGTCTACCGGTCTTTTCATACGAGCACCCGAAGACGTTCTTTCGCGCCAGGCCACAACACGAAATTGGAGGTCGCTCCCGGGGAGATATAATCGTACCCGCGAACGGCCGCGTTGCAGATAACGCTACAGAGCTCGATCGAAAACCATTCGGGCGTGTTGGATACCGATCGCGGGAGGCAATGTAGATAAACCCGACGGGAAGCTATGCTGCGGATCGCTATAAACGTCCCCGCGCGATCTTAGAAAGCACATATGTGTGCGCGCATTACGGATATCGCGTAAAGGCTGACGTGAAACCCCTTCAAAAGCGAGCTTTCATGTGCCATCGGGCACGATGTACATGGCGATACTCCGAGCGTCTATAAATGCCTCCGCTTTACTGGATGTACAAGGAGACTTCGCGTATCAAGTTTTAGCTTGAAATTTAATCAAAAATTGTCCTAGAAATTTTATTATAACGAACTGAAACGATCACAAAGATTATCAATTTGAGGCTGAATTGCGGTAAAAAAAGATAAACATAAAATTCTTTTGTTGCAATTCGTTACTAGCTAGGTGCATTTTTTTCAAAAAATTTTTACATAGAAAAGTTTTCATACACAAAATTATGAATGCGTATAGTCCGCATATAGCATGTATCGCTTCCGCTGAAAGAAGGTTCAATCGAAGGATATCCGGCGAATGTCTCTCCGCACATCTAGAGACTACAGTTTCACGCTTCTCCAATGGCTGCGTAAAAAAATTGAGCGTTTCGCACAAGTGTCGGCAAGCACCTAACGTGGTTCGATGAGCGTATGTTTACATTAACATAAGATACGCGCGAGCAACAGCATTTTGCACTAAATAAGTTACAGCAGCGCAACCGTATAGTATAGCCTTACGAGATACGGACAGGCGGCGAGGAAGACAGGATATTCGAGCGTACTGACTTTCGAGAAGCTTTTAAAGTGTCCTGCTTTTACAACTTGTAGTAACCGGTGTGCCGTTATCTGTGTGCCGTTAAACCATAATGCGGTACATAGCAAGACCTTTTCCGACTCTCTCCTCTATCGAAAGTATTATGGCTCGTAATGCCGGAACGTGTCGCCGTACGTGGCTCATCTCCCCCCTCCCCCCTCCATGATAGTATGGACTTGTTCCTTTTGTCGAGCGCGAAGTACCATCAATTTAAATTTACGTTCAAATGACTTTGCCTCGTGGGCATCGCGAAACGAGGAGACTTCCTAATGAAACTGTTTTGTATAAACCTTTATACGTACGAACAAGAACTTACATACGCTTACATATATCCGCACACGTATTGCTTCTTTTATCCTGTTTTCCAATTATAAGATAAAACTCGTTGCTTTCATTATTAAGCGCGAGATGTAACATATAAGACAGGGATAATGCAAGCTCACTTTGCACAAGCTTCATCGTACATCGCGGGGATGTAGTGCTTAACTATTTTACACAGTGTTTTCTTCGGAGGAGCTAGTGCATCTCGATATTTAAAATTCACGATCGATATCGTATCGATATTAATGGTGTGGCTATGGAAAACGCGCAGGAAAGCAGTACTGCTGCGGTACTTTCGTTATTCTCAAACACGAGGAGTAGGTATCGCGGAGGTCGACATTCCCAATATAACTCAGGGTGGTGTATGTACGCCTTTCGTTATCGATCGATAGCAACTCGAGCGAAAGGCTTTATCGAAACATTCGTAGCTGAAGATATGCACATGTGTATGTTTTTGGTAACGCGCGAAGGTAATAAGTCGCTTATATTTTCATCGTTTTGTAATACTTAAGAGCAGTCTTCGAGAATTTTCGGTTAACTTCTTTCACAATATTGAGCACAGTATTTGTAACAAAAATATTTTGATCTTAATATATATATATATATATATATATATTATATAAATAATCTTTATATATATATATATATATAATATAAAAGATAAATCACCTCTGTGTGTTCTGACGTCGATATTCATCGATGGAATGTGTTGTTCGCGCCAAGTCACTCCGCATCGAATGCGAGTTTATTGAAATACCATCACGAATCAAACGTTTAAGATGGCAGTCGTCGCGGAATTTCAATTTCGATGCCCTCGATGATACGGTTCCTTGATGACGGTCGTGTCTAATTATTATAGTAATGTTAGCACATTCCACAAATATTTTCTTTTAAAAAATTAAATACTCTAATATTTTAATGGCGTCGTAATATAGTGGAAAATGAGATATATTATTAAATTAATTAATATTGTATAATATTAATTACAATATCGGATTGATGCAATATTAATTACGACATGTGGTATGATATTAATTACAATATTGAATCTATTCTTTTTTAAAGTTTTTAATTAAATTAAACACTTTGAAATAAAAAAGAAATCTTTCACTAATGCTAAGAAAAGAAATAAGTCTTGCTATTGCCAAGTCATATATAATTACAAGAGTTTATATCGTGAAGTTCACGGAAAGCAAGAGGGAAGAGACATACGTGACGAAAGATCGCGTGCTTGGTTTCCCGTGAAAACTTTGATTTAATTAAAACTTAAAAGAATGTGTCCATGAAAGAGCGTGTAACAGCCAAAAGTCCGCCAGCTGACGAGTTTTTATTCCAAACTCGACATTCAGTAATTGGTGAATTTTTGACATCGAAATCTTTTAGCTATTCCTAGCGTTTCGTTAAAGAAAGATTGAGTTAATCACTTGGGTAATCGTAGCTCGTGAACGAATAGACGACGAAGGCGAAGAATGTTTCGTGACGGAAAAAGAAAAGAATAGTTGAGAGTAGAACAGCACTTTGGAATAACGTCCGAAATGGTGTCGGACAATCCCTTTTAACTTTGGTAATTAATTGTGAGTTACGCGGCAGTCCATAAAATGGTAACAATGCTATTTAACTTAAGGTGCTTTTCGATTTTGCGCTGCATTAATTCTATCGTTTCAGAATCTCGATCGTTTTGCGTGTCTTTCTTCCACATTATCAATTACTGTACTTTATTTTGAGGATTAACGAAGGTTCGCTATGTAATAGTGTCGTAAAATTCGAAACGTGATATCTTCTGACCGTTTTATTTCGCATACCACTCGAACGCATTTCTCTTTCTATTTCGCCAAAAGTATGTACTCGTGTCTAGACTTCGATTTCCAAGCCTAACGACATTAGACAAATTCGACAATAAAAAATATCGCTTTCAATGAGTAATACGTACTGATTTTATGTTTGCGACAACGAATGCGAACGATTAGATTTCGCAAATGTAAAGTTTCGTAGTTGGAACGTAAAGTTCTTGGAACATCACCATAAAACTAGGGCTTTCCGAGCTCTCATAGGACGATCGGTATAGCGATCAACTTTTACGCCCAGTTGAATATGTGTGTTACTTAATCGCAATTGAATTCAAATATCAAAGCATTAAATATTATTTTTAATCACATTTATCCTCACTTTTATTAAATATCTGATAAAAATTGATCGATACTTTAATTAAAATTAGAAAGCTTAATAATAATTTGCACTATGTGCAAATGAAAGCGTTTTGTGAGAGTGCTTTTCATCACCGCATTACTAACAATAAGTTGAAAGTGGCTAGTGTTAAACTATCTGTCGAAAGTCATCCGCCTATACTCATGTTGCGAGTAAACTTATCCGCTATACACAGAGAAGCGTTGCCGTTGTATTGCGATACACAATGCGACTATGAAGATATTCCCACCTGAACTCGCCCGGGTATTTATCTATGGAGCAAAGTGTAGTCGCGGGACAGGGATATAATTATCTGGAGTTCTCTTACAAAGGAACGCTACCGTACTCTGTAGTTTATGTAAGCCGTTTGTGTCTCTGTTGTGAAGGAGGTGCAATCGGTGCTAGGAGGTCGTAACACAATTATCCCTAAGACGTCGCGATACCTATGGCACTCATGAGAATAGGCTATATCAGAAGGGCACAATTTTTAAAATATTAATATTATTATTAATGAGTTTAGACATATAACGTAAAATAAAAAAAGGATTAGCTTGAATTTCTATAATTTTACAATCATGACTTAAATTATAAATTAAGATCATTTTTATCACGATTTTATTATATAATATTATACTCATGTTTTGTATATTCATTATGCATAAAATCAAACTATTTAATTTTAAGATAATTAAATATTAATTTACTATTATTAATTAAATATTAATAAAAATAATTAATTAAATTTCAAATTACTGAAAAAAATAAAAAAAAGATTTCTAAATATATAAAAAATAATATGTCAATGTTCCCATAAAAAAGAAATAATTATTATTCATTCTTTATTTAGTTATACAAATAAAAATCTTTTACAATACAAACAATATTTTACAAACAAAACAATTTATTTGATAAGAAGTAACATGCAACATATTGACAATTTCTAAAAGAGTCATATTTCTAAAAGAGTCATTTTACAATAAACTGATAATTTCCATGCATTTTTTGTTTGCGCGAGTAAATCTAATTTTTCGGCTAATTGCGTACGTCAGATTATTGGTATCGTTCTGACTTTATGACAATATCTGCTATGCCCGTTTGTTCAGTCCGATGTTATATCCAGCATTCACGAATGGCTATACGTGAGGCAACCATCGTATAAAAGTACTCTGTACGCGCGCAACCAATTAAATCCTTAGAGTTTAACTTAATTTACCTTTAATGCCTGCAGGCAGCAGGAGAAAATTTATCTGCAAGCGTGCTTTTGGTTTAATCGCCGCTCGAATTCCTCTGTTTTACGCGTTCACGCTCTTCCACTCGCTTCCCGCAAATAGAGAAGCGACAATGTACGCTGAGAATTAATTCCTGCTTACTTCCTGACTCGACGGATATGTAGAGTACACGAACGCTGATTTAACATAATTCGGACGTACGTGTAAACGTAATGTAGAAATGCATCGTGGAATGCATGCAGACAATTTGATTTAGCTCAAATAAATGATGCGTATAGCGTTATTTGGAATATATCCAGTTGGCAGTATGGATTTAATAATCTTATAGACTCTAGTGTTCTCAACATCATACCAATTCTTGATATTTCTTCCCTAAATTCTATAAATCTAAGATTTCGAGAAATGTAAATGAGATCTGAGTATTAAATAGCTGATGCATAGCAATAGAAAGATATCATTTTACCGACACTTTGCAAGACACATCGCAATTTGCTTAAATACTCGTAATTACGATCTAAAGATATGCTATTTAGCCATATAGTAGTTTCAGCTGTGCTAAATTCAATCGGCAGAAAGTGTCGCGTCATCGCGCAGTAGCGTGGTATATTAGTTACGCTGGCGAACATTGATTTACATTTTGAAACACTGTCGGATTTAACAGCAAGCTCTGCGAAACAACGGTCATCGCACTGGTAGAGCATGGCAGGAAGCAACATTTGATGTGGGTTCACCGCACGGCATATCCGCGTTGCCTCCTAATGTAATATACTACATAAAGAGATACAATCGGTGCTCGACATTTGACACACTCACGTGCATCTAACGCGGCCAATCTCGACGTAGAAAGCGGTATACGGGGACCATGCCCTATCGCCCTTCGATCTCACCGTAATTACGTGTTTTTCCATCCCTTATGATGTATGATTATAAAGTTTTAGAGCCTTGTTGTCGCATATGATCTTTTAGAATCACGAAGCAATATTTCAATTCAGTTTACAATATTACGTTTTTTTTTAATATTTAAAGCAAAAACAAAATATTTAAAGCAAACTTGCTCTTGAGATACAATTCAAAGCTGAATTGAGTTACTAATTTAACTCTGTGCATAATAATATAATTATATAATCATAACAACATGTGTGTAATTATTTCGTGAATTATCATTGCTACACAGAAACATGGAGATAATTACATTAATTTAATAAGAACGTATGTTGAATAATTTTGATGTCTTTTTAAATTGTCTTTCAACATTTGTCTTCATTAAGGAAAAGTACTTAGTGTTTTGCAAACGACTAGAAACACTGTTAAATTCGGATTTAATTTATTCGAAACGTGCAAAATAGAGCTCTTTCTGGCGCGACATCGTGGCGCCAGACAATCTTGTGCTTCGAATTCAAACAAGAAAAATAGTGTGCTCTAAAATGTACATAAAAAATGTTCATACAATTCAACAGTTTAAAAAAAAAATTTCAAATGCGCATTATAATCTGCACTTGATACGTTACGGCAAGTAATTTAAAATACACTTATATTAAAAATATATTACAATTTATTTGGTGTTTGTGTAAAACAATATTTATAATATACTTTAAGACAGCAAATATATGACTCAAGTAATTTCCGTAAAGATATTTGTAAGAATATCATAACGTATTTATCTGTTTATTTTAGGTGGATATATTTCAGTTTATTTTAGATTCAGTTTATTCCATCTAAAATAAGTAGATAAATTTTACATATAAAACTGTTGAAATTTGTTCTTCGAGTACTCTGATATAATATTTTCTTTACGGAAATTTCACTTCCAGTGGCACTTATCGTACGTAAACGTAAAATCGCTAGAACCTGATCTTGATGCACGTTCGCGCGATATCTCTTTTAATATTTTCATCAAACATTTCTCTCGTTCAAAAATAGCTATTTTATATAATGCTATTTTATATAATTGCAGAAATAAAACATTGTACGTGACAGTCATTCATAGTAACTAGCAATTACAGCGATTTTTTTCTAATTAGCTCGCGCATTTTTCTATGCGATGTAACACGTGAATGACGGCGCAATGGGGATACGAATGGCACCATGGGGATATCCGCTGTTGTACCGAGACCATAAAGCGTTTTGTGGATCGCAACAACGTAGATTCGCGACCCCTTTTTTCCGTCGTGACGGCACTCCCAGGAGAGAGCATCTTTTTCCCGTGGACAAACGGCGTTGACGTAGAGGTGTTTCAAAAGATCTTTTCACCGAAGGTGGAGTTTCTTCACCGTCCACTTATCCTTCCTTTTATCTCCTGAGCTTTATTTGATTGTCCGAAGGGAGTAGCTAGAAGATTGAAGGCGGGACTCGTTGTAACGTTGAAACGAACTAAGACTGGAAAGGGATCGGTACGAGAGAGAGAAAGAAAAAGAAAGAGAAAAATCCGAAACACCCTATTATTTTTCGCATGGAAGATTGTAGAGCGCCGAAAAGAACGGAATATAAACATCAATTACTTAGAGAATTATTCGCCATTGTGAGCGCGAACGCTGAGACGGAAAGATAGTTTCGAGAACGTCATGGGTAGGTTAGCACGGTCAACTTTTAACTTTGTGTGTCGGCTTCCTTCTCCGTTCTTCCGTTCCTTCTACGTCGCCGTATACTTATCGTTCACTTTTTCCTGCCCGGCACACCTTGCAGGCACTGCTTTTAACTTCCACGACGTACTTTTCTAACTACGAGCCTGTACCTCGGATAACGAGGGACGAAGCGACGTATTGCTTCGCTCGGCTCGGGACAAAGTACGGCTGCGGCACAATCGCGGCTTTTGCACATCCTGCTTTACATGCAAATATATGTACATAGGCGTGTTTATGAGCAAAACAATCTATATAGCCGTAGCCTAGGAGCGGCGATCTTAATAGACCCTGATTACTCAATCTATTTACATTTCTCGAGGTTTCTTAGCAGTGAGAGAGAAGTCTTTGCTATTTATCAGGTTTTGTCATTGCTATAATTATTTTATATTTTTTAACTTGAAGACAGATGCGATTTAATTATGAATAATTAATTTTCAAACGCAAATTATGCTATTATGCTGTTGTCATCACGTATATGTTATAATTAAACATTATGGAGCGGTTACTTCTAGGATTAATATTGCTGGTCAATGTTGCGAAATTATCAAGTATTTTGATAAAAAAAAAAAAATATTATTTCGTGTATTAATCATTCAATCCTAGGAATGTTTGTGTCACGCAAGGATGACTGATCTGCACAGTCATTTGGGCTTGGCGAACCCACGGACCTGAGCTCATTACACTGCGGACATACACATACATTTACACAACGTACACACTCAAGTACAAGTTTGTAGAAGTGGAAGCGAAAAAATATAAGAATAGAATTGGAGGAATAGAGGTGCCATACAGCCGGTGAAATAATTCGACTGATAACATGTTAAACAAAAAAAATGCTCGTGTCACAAGTTTTGACAATACATATATATAAATATTTTTATGAAACGTATGAAAAAGTAGCAATGTCTATTCAAGATAATTACATAATAGAAAAAGTTTCACGTATACAAGAACATTTTTAATCTTAAGAATGAGAATCAAAACGTTTTTATTTATTTTATCTTTAGGGATCTAATAACGTGCAAAAACTTTGGGTTTCGCGTAAGTCTTGGAGCAGTGGTTGCCCTGGAAACTAGCCAAAGTAGAAAAATCCCGAAGACGAGGGACGAGCGAGAATGTAGAATTCGTCTTATATTCTTTATATATAGAGATTTCAAGATCGGAAACAAGACTTCTTCTTGCTAAAAGTGACGTCGCATTACGTTTCCGTCTGTCTGCGATAACAATGAAAGTCCAACTATACAAAAACCACGTGATGTATCCTAGATAGTATTTTTATACATCATTAATCTTCAATCTTCTAAAGATTTGATAAAAATTGAAAGAATTGCAACTTAAATGAATAAAATTGTTTATTCTATCTTGTGACTATATGCGCGATATTATCGCGCGTAAATGTATGCTTGGAATACACGAATAATCCGGATATTCCGAAAGCGAATGTATCAAAGGAATTTCATGGCACATTAATGATGATAGTTACTGCAATTGTGTGAGACTTAATCATTGTCGAAACTTCTATCAAAATCGCATTCTCATTATTCACAACTAAACCTCAGCATACAGCACTTTATCGATCGATATACGCCAGCGAATGTGCGACGAGAATGACTCCAGCCGTGAACTATCTTTACTACTTCTCTTGTTGCTCGTATTTCAGCTTTAATCCCTCTCAAAGGTCTTTTTTAACATGTCAGCAGAGTACGATAAAACAATGCAAACGCATGTGGCGCAAAAATAAATTTAACTTCGATGAATTTTCAGTAATACGTGTTTTGTATAGGCAATATAATCTCTCTCTTTAGACATCCCGCTTTTCACTATTTTTTTAAATAAGAAATTGTACACGTACCAGAGTCTTCTCACATATTTTTAAATAACTCTAATTCTATTTATTCTAACTCGCATTTACTACTCATATCGATAAAAAAAAAAATATATATATATACAAAATACAGCGATTTTTTAAAATGGTGAAACACAATTTTCGTTCATTGTTTTCAGGGGATGGAATAACATCTCTAAAGCTGTAAATACTCATATGAGCAATGGGTAGTCTTGAGTGCAGAGGGCAATACAGCTTGGGAATTGAAACCAGGAATAGAAAGCACAGGTTGTGCCCGACTCGGGCTGCTGCTTTGATTGAAGGCACACATGTGCCTAATATCAAGATTCAAGAGCCGGTAATTTCGAATGATTAGACCAAGCGTATATTGCCATTCCAACCTAAGGGTTCCCCTTGACATAGCACTCTCAGATTCGGCGTTTTGACCTGAATTCCCCGTCTCTCTTCGACGCACAATTCGGTGCAACTTGCGTATATGCTTGGTTGCAGAAAGTTGCGACGAATTGAAATTTCTGAGCGTGAATTTTCATACAGGCATGGATGAACACGAACTATATTAAAAAGATTTCTTACGCGACAGCGCGTGCATTGTGTCTATTATCAGCATTCACAAATTTGTTTTTTATTTGAAATTACATTGTCTTTCAATTATATCGCGTGTGTATAAGTTTATAAATATTAAAAGGTCCGAAAATTTTGAAAAAATTATATTTTTTAATAGGTTTGCATTGATCTGATATTATATTACTAGTATTATTAGTAAAAAATAATTATTTTAAGTTATAACGAATTATATTAATTTTTTTAGTATGATCAAAAAGGAAATGTTGAACGCCTCTCTTTCTCTTTCCTTTTTTCTTTTTTTTTTTAACAATCGCATCTAAGTATTTTATTCATTAATGTTATTCGAAAAATTGATTGTAAATTTTTTGGCTGAGATTTTGTTTCCGTCGTGATAAGATCTCAAGATTGATAAGAATTTAACCTGCAATTAAAACCTGTAGTCCAATTAATTTGTATGAGCTGAGTCAAAATAGAAATCATTAATTGCCGTTAATTGGTTTAAACGTATTTAAATTTCGAGTAATTCGACTGTACCGTACCGAATTGACAGCTGAGAAACCGTCCGTTCTAACCGCGGTCAATCTGTAATCACAGAAATGGGCAATTCATGTCTATACACACACAGTTACTAACATCAGTAATAGCCTATCTATCAATGCGCATACGTATGGTCAAGATATGTACATAACGGTATACGGCGGACGCCCTTTCAAATTCAACTGATTATGGCGCCGTACGTAAAGCGAAAATTACAGCGAGTATCTGGGCAGCGACTAGACCGCAGTACATTTGTGTGACATCCGTGGCAGTTAGGGAGTTAAAATCATGCATTCAATTCGGGACCCGACATGGATGAGTCGATGGACAAATCTCGGTAAATGCAAGTGGGCAGTAATATGACCGTAGCAATTGAGGCTCCAAATGAATAGGACAGTGTCGAATAATATAAATTGTATACCTGATTTATATACGTGTAATTATATATTTTATTTTATCGTATTGTTATCGTAAACCTAATGAGGGTTTTTTTAAATATAAAGCTATTATGGATTTCACTTCTTGACGATGTACATTCAATGGGTGAATCAAGTACATATTCACATCTACAAAATGGAAAACGTATCATTGATATATGCGTAAACCGTGAAATTATTCTCGGTAGCGCTTAAACGTAATCGGCTAGTTGGAATTTGGCCGATTACAACGACGTATGAAATGGGGATTATGCGGTTTGCGCCAATTGGGTTGGGACGTCAGGGGTAATTACAAGTTGAAATCACGTAGCGAAACTTTGGAGAACATTTAGATCGATAGGCAAAATTCTGTATCCGCCATCGTACAAGTTAAAGCAACTTATGGCTGACTGAATGAATTTCTGATAGGTATCTTCTATCATGTAGAATCTACTTTGTACATTATTAAAGTCTGACATAAACGTGCAGTACAAAATCGGCGTGTAGTTTGAAAAGCACAAGTGTTCTTTGTCGATCAAATGCATCTGTAGGCTTCGTGATTTTATTCGTAACTAAATGATTTCGTGTGCTTTGCTAAATGAAAAGATTTATTTGATACTAAAAGATAAAAAGTTTTATTTGATATTAATGAATAACTATTATTCATTCTTCTTCAGTTTTATAAAAATTACATAAAAATTCTTCTAATAGACATTATAATTATTATCGATCATTTGAGTTTAATTATTAAACATACAATTCCTTATATTCCGCTAATAAATTTAATATCCTTGTGATTTATTAACAACAAAAATGTCATTTCATTAATCGGATTAAAAATTAAAAATTGAAATGAATCAAATATTAACAAAATAGAAAAAGTAATTAGAGAAATCCATAGATATTGATATATCAAATGATAAGTAAAAACATGATTCAAGATTTTCATCTATTGGCTATAATCTCGCAGCTTTGTTTAATCTTAAATACCTTTAAGTACATTATTTTTTTTAAGACTCTGCATTATTTTATTTTAAATTGTAATTTGAATTTAAACCTACTTTTTGGACGAGTTTAATTCGACGATTTAGATAAAATCTTCGTTAAATGGAATTTTTTATAACTAAAATTCTCCAGTTATTCAAATTCTTTTTCAAACATTAGCTTCAACATAAAATCTTGATATCGATTATTTTTTCAGATAAATTTAATTATATTTCTTGGAAAATTAAAAGCTTATTAGAATGTGTGTGTGTGTGTGTGTGTGTGTGTGTGTGTGTATGTGGGTGTGTGTTTCACACAAATATAAATATTAAAATAAAACAGTTAAATTTTATAATATTCAAATAATTGTTACATTCTTCAATACATATACATATAGCATTATATGTATATAAATTTATAAATATTCAAGTTGCAAAATGCAGATATGTGCATTGCAAGAAGTTTTTTCACCGGACAATACATCACGCAATGCAATACGATAAATAGAGCGGTATTAGCGAACAAAATAAGAACTCTTGCAAAAGTTTAATGGCATAGTGCCTGTTTCTTCTTCGTTCTTTCATGTCGCTCTTTTTCTTTTTCATTGCAAACCATCCCATCGACTTTTACAAATGTCCTGAGAAGTTGAAAATATAACTTCACCAGGCTCGGAACGGAGAATCTCAGCCTACGATACTATTCGCTCTTCCGGTCCCTATTTTTCTATCTTCTTCCACGCTCTTCAGTAAGTATTCTAGAAGTTGAAATATTACCGCGGCGGAAGAAGGTAACGTCTAAACGATTTGGCGGCTCGCCAGATCTCGGCTTTCCCGATTACGTCTGAGTGAACGTAATCTTGCGTAGATATCAACAACTGGGGCGAACTTGGCGCGATCAACTTCGTAAGAAATATGCATAATGAAAAAGAAAGATTTACGTAGTTACGAGTTATGCTTCTTTTGAGAATGGCTCGATCATTTCTCAACGTGAATTGGTCCTTTGGTGATATAAGTATGTTGTGAGCTATTCCATTATGTCATATGACTATTTGTCGTTCGTCATCAGACGCGTATAATCCTCGTAACTTTTTCTGCCTTTAATGGACAGTAAATTAATTCATATCCCAAGATAATTTTACTCCTTGCGGAAGTGTTTGTAATCTATCTATAATCTTCGGGAAAATGATTGATAATTTCAAGCGTACGGATTTTTCTCCTTTTTCCTTAATAATTCCCAGGTGTAATTAACATCGTATATACGCGTGAGCGCGAAAACGTATGCCTGCGAGTATTACGGATACCCTGTCGAGACGATAATCACGATAATGGAATTGTCAGCGTCGTTCTTGCGGCTGAGAGGTCGTCACTGCGAAAATTTATTATGCGGGCCGACCTCTATGTACGATCCCGCGTATGTGTATATATATATGTCATTCGACAGTAACGGCGACGCTCGACTCAATTAATGCCACGCTAATTGGCGTCCTGGCCGTTCTGGTGTGCTCGGTAATTTCATTTCGCCGCGGCACGGGAACATTTTCGCGTAAGCGACTTTCTGACGGACGGCCGATCTTAGAGAATAACTTAGAATACCTATTGTAAATCATACATTATCTTGCGACTATCATCATAAAGATCGCGTCTTTTGCTCGGAGAAATAAAAATTTGTTATGGCGATTTATATTTATAGACGTGTTTTTTTTTTAAATTTCTTTTCCGTGAACTAAAGCCGAACTGCTTTATTCGTCGCCTAGGTCATATCGTTGTCCCTTTGTCGAGAGTGTACGAAACTGCCGTACAAGAAGTCGTTTCACTCACCACAAAGCGTTTTTCTTTGTTGGTCATATACGTACGATGGCGCGAGCAGCCAATGGTGCGCAAATCCTTGGAAAAGACGTCTGCCGAAGTTTAATGGAGTATCGATGACCGTGCAGGTAGTGAAGAAGCGGAGGGGTCGAAGTGCCGTCTGGTGTGTCGGTCGATTCGCTCGAGAGAGGAAGAGAGGTATCGAAGAGTCATCGACGTCGTCTACGAAGCAGATGCCTCGAACTCGATTGAAGGTACCGATAAATTGAATAGAGAGATCTACGGCACTCTGGGAAGAAGGATCGTGTAGCTGGGCTCGTACACAGATCGCTTTCGTCGATCTATTATTACCTGTTAGACGTTCTGATAAAGAGTACCTTCTCGTCATAGATTTTAGACCTACGAATTTCAGCTGATACAACTGGTTTCAGGGTATCGCTGGCACTATATTTTCGGGTCTTTATGATTATAACGAATGGCATAAACAGACATGCTGATTTCAGATGCAGCTGAATTTTTCCATTCTGTATTTTCGAAAAGTCACGAGGAGCGAGGCACTTTTAAAACATTCCGTGAACGCGCGCGACGAAAATCTTTTACAATAAAATTATTCATAATTTTTATACATTTTTCATAATTCTAAAGGGGATTCGAATCTGATTAAAGATATAAAGAGCGTATAGAGGTATTAAATCTGATTAATTTCGATACGAGCGACGCATTATCTTATACGGCATACTCGCTGGCGAATCGCGCGTTAATAAGTGGTTGTCGCGCGAAATTTATAGGTCGCGTCATTTCCATTAATTCTCTTCGATTTTAGATGAGAGGGCGCCGGATCGAGGTGTCGATGGCACTGTACGGTATACGAGCGCCAACGAGGATGCGAGAGGTCATCGTGAGTGTAATTATAAAACGCGCTCGAGCTCGCGTCCGTGCGTTGCGGGGGTCACCTGACGGTGAATTACGGCACGGCCGTGATTCCGCTGTTTCCCCATTTTCGGATGCAGCATCAATTTATTATACGCCGAGTGAAATAGAACGTCGGTGAAAAATTTTCTGACCGCCGGATTCAAAACGATATAAAGTCGTGTAAAAGCTTTCGGAATAGCAGTGGACACATCGCACATGCACACATTCGCATATGAAAACCGTAGATGAAGATGTACAACGTGTGCTACGTATTTTAAATGCAATATTATATAGAATGATATGAAGTACACAAATGAATATATTATTGATGATAAATAAGATTTATTTTGAGGATATCTTGCACAGAAATATTATGTAAAATAATAAAATCTATGCAAGTGGAGATATAACAAAATATTTACGGATACCTAGATAAAAGATGATGATTGAATGATGAAATTTAAAAAATTATTATTATATACCTTTTGTTTATATAATGGGTCGATTTATATGATTATGCAAGACTTTATCAGAAAGAATTGCTTCGTCAATTCGCGGAAAATTTATTTAGCTCATAATATACATACAATGACGGTTCAATATTAATTTATTACATATTAATGAATTCTGATGTGTATAATGCTCTACGGAAAAATATATTAATTACGTATCGATTTTATAATTCATAAACACGAAGAATATATTAACTGCTTAATGTACATTTAACGTTTTGAAAAAAAATACATTACTATTCTCTATTGACACGACATATTTTTTGATTGACATAGATTGCGCCGATAAAATGTTTCGCTCTGATATGATTTCCATCGGGTTTTTATCGGATTGCTTTCGTACCATCTCGATGTGCGATAAGTGACCTGTACACGTGTGAAAATAATTTACAAACAATATAATTCAAAAAATTTTCAGAATTTTAATAATTATAAATGTAACTGCTACATAGAGCATAAAAATATAAAGTATTAATAGTTTATGATTTTTTAAAATTAATGTCTAACTTGTGCTATGTTTATATGAGGCGTAACAAATCGAAATTTATTCGAGATTAATAATATTATATTGATATAATATTATAACGTCGGCCATTTAATCAGATAAATTTTTAATTATATAACTAGAATGTAACTTATATTAACAAAGGATACAAACATAATTTAACGAAGCATATCTAATTAAACTATCCTCTATATATGTATATGTAGTCTATTTAAATTTTTTACAATTTTTCAAATTTTTATGAAAGTCGTTTAAATAAATTGGATCATCTTTTTTAATTTGTTTGTGCTTATTGGAAAAAGGTTAATCTATCATACGATTAATAAAATTGCTCGTCGATAAAAAAAGTCATACAGAATAGGTTTTTGCAACGTGGATAAAATTTTACGAACATTGTACAATTTGGTCGTATGCAGTAGAATCTATCAACGAGATCGGAAAGGAATTTAGCCAAAAAAGTTTTTTCGTATATATCATATGTATATTTGAAAGTTATATTACAGAACGAAAAAGTTATACGTGTATGCCACATTTATATTTTATACATTTAATAATTTTTATTGTGAATTGAAGATCTTCCCGAAATTTTTACAACACTTTATAGTTTTTGAAATATGTAACAGTATAGAGTATACTTGATATTAGTCACATGTATGTTTCATGTATGCACATACATGTATGCACATACTTCAGAATTAACTATTCATGTAACTGGCTTGTCTCCAATCGACATAATAGAAAGTAGAATTTTTCGATGTGGCGACGTCGTGCCGACCATGCTTTTTTGTACGATATTCGAGGGAATCGCCGGATAAATCTTTTGAGATTTATATTCGATGTGCCTAGCATTGCTGAGATCGGCTTGGCATTTGCTTGGAAGCCGCTTACTTGATTTATTACAATGACCTTATTACTGTCCGTTCGAAGCCAAGGTTTCACGATAGTTTCTCCTTTATTTGCGGTACAATAATATCAATGCAATTGCTTTTCTCTTTTAAAAATAGTTCGAATAAAATTGTTAAAAGAAGACAGTATGTTTCTCCGTAAGTAATAGCAAAGAGTATAAACTATAAACACATGATAATAAACGTGATACTGGCCACTTCGCTGTATTACACTCTTAGCTGGTTTAATCTCACGAAACGAAATTATATAGCGAGCTTAAATTTTTTGGTAGATTCTTTGCAAAGGAAAAAAGATAAAACTGCCTAATATATGCCTTACAACTAGCGACTAGATTTTTGAGATAATAACGTGTTAATCGCGAGAATAAACGGCTCTTAAGCGTTAGCGGTAAATTTCTGTTCAAGATTACAGAACGCGAGCAGTACATATCTGTGACATCGCGTCGAGGCGACGAAAATCCGTTTAACGTTAATTTACGGAGCGTATTACCACGTTGCCCAGTTTTATCACGTGGAGAAAGGCAGGGTGGGGCTGGCTAGAGCTTTAAAAAAGTCGAGAAAGAAGCCATAACAGCTACTTTGGGATGAGGAAAATACAACGCTACGTGCAAGAACCCTTTTTAGTACAATCTAGTGCGGAATGGGGCCATGGGTAAAAAGTAATGGCGAGCAGATAGTTACGCAAGCAGGGAACGTTTATTATGTCGCTAAATTCCGTGGAAACCCGTATCGTCCAAGTCGTTAATATTTCATTAGGCCAACCCCCTGCCTTTTTCCCGGCCGCGTTGCCATGAGTTAATAACGAGTTCCGCGTTCATTGCCATACCTATATGCTCGCTGTACTCCAGTATGGCCACTTAAATATTTTCACGGGTTAATTTTACTTATTTTCATAGTACAACATCTCGATAATTTTATCTGCAAAGTATGCCAACAGAGTCATGTTTTTCTGAAACTTTTTCTATCTTTCCTGTTTAATAAATATAAGATCTTTATTATATTACTGACTTCGTTTGGAACAGTATAAGATGTGATGGTTGATTTTCAAGTGTACAATTTTCAATCATGTTTAGAATAATAATAATTTTCTTTATTTTGATTATTTACTTAAATATTTTAATAAGTAGATAAATAAGGGAGTTTCGATAATAAAATTAACAAGTAACAAGTAAAAAGGGCTTTGAATATACATTGTAGTTGATAGTACAGTTAACATTAGATCGATCTTTAATAACTAATAGGATATATGATTATACAACGAACGTTCCAGTTCTGAATCATCGGCGGTGCGACAGTAATTAAATTAAAATAATCTCATCTTCTCCATCGATTGAGTTCTAAATATCATTTCTATTTTGATTACATTATAAACTATGATCATTAATCAAATTTTACTTGAATTTCTTCGTGGAAAATTACATTATTTTTAGACCAAATCTTTAAATCAAATCTTGAACTACACTCACTTATTTCTTGCCGACGAACGAAATTATTTCGATTTAACTATTATCGCGTCGCTGATGATGCTCAAAGCAAAACTGAAACGTTATATATATATAATTATGTATCCTATTAAGTAAAGATTAATATTAACCTATGCATTGTCAATCGCGTTGTACTTTCAAAGCTCTTTTTACTTGTTACTTGTTAACTTAAACATTTAAGAATGGATTTTATGATTGAATAATTCCAATGCTTAAAAGGATTAAGAACTAAGTTTTTATCATTACTATATTTATGTAATAAATGCGTTATCTTATTATACGTGTTTCTCTTCCGGTATGATCGCTATTTATCCATTCCCTTCTAAGAACGAATAGCTAAAAGAAAAAACTCGTGACAGTCGCATTGATATTTAAATTCCATTAATTCTCTCTTGTTCTCGCTAACGTTTGTTCGGACATTATAACCATTTTAATAAGATAGATTCGATTCTGTCAGAAGATTGAAAAATAAATTTTGTTATTGAATTAAGTATGCCAATCAATTCAGAAATTTAATAATGGAAAATTTCCACGGACATTTACGTTAATAGCTCATTAATGATTTAGGAAATTTTTATTATAAGTTCCAATATCGTATTATCGACAAAGTTCCATTTTAATTGCATTTCGGATTTATCTGAGTTTCACAAAGAAGAATACTTCGAGATGCGCGCAACGGAGTTAGCCTACTTTTAGTGTCCTGCATGGTTAGCTAGATCACGGATCCGGCTCAGGAGCAGATGCATGCTCTTCCGGACGAAGAAGTGAGCTTACAGAGGGGCAGTCTCATTTATAACTTTTAATTGAGTACGGAAGTTTGCGGCCGAATAGGACCGATCGCCGTAAAGTAGCGCATTGCCCGCCGACTCGTGCCGTTCGATCTTAATCAAGGAAATCGTTTCGAGATGAGCTATTTACAGAGCATCAGCAATGCGCAGATATAAAAGAGGAAGTTTTGCCTTCGCTCACTTTACGCAGAAGAGTTAAATAACTCCTCTTAAAAACCAAAAGTGCAAAAAAGTTGCTTCTTTTATAACGTTGAAAAAGTTAACGGTTTTTATTACATATTCGTTTGTATTAAATAATGATAATAATACATGAAATTATATTTTATACTTGTCTTTGATATGTGGGTGAATTTGAATCATTTGTTAAGATCATATTGTAAAACCACTAAATTTCTTGATGTCTCGTTAAAATTATTCATTTATTTAAGATATTAAAAAATTCTTTTTGTAGCAGAGAGGTTGGAGAGAGAGATTGGAAAATTTGATTATTGTTTTTCATTGACGTGCACAGAAAATGAGACTAGTCCGGATGGATTTTGCAAACTTACACAAAATTCTTACGTGAAAGGATGATGTGAACAAATATTATAATTCTGCGGATCCTTCGAGGGCTGAAGAAAGTTTTAGATTCTTCGGACTTTGTAAAAGCTTTCAAGTTAATACACAAATATCGTGAGATCTTACTCGTTACTTAGATTTTTACCTAATGGTGAAATTTTCAGATTTAAATTGGTATTCATTTCATCATGCGGTCTTCACTAAAAAGCAATGACTTCAACCTAGTTTCTGAGTACTTATCTCTCGCTATCGTCAAAGTAAAACTATATACGTAAGTGTTAAAATATACAAAATATATTTTAAAATGATTTGTATCTTTTTTACTTTAAAGTTTTACTTTGTAATTACTATCGTATAGAGAAAAAGTGAGAGGATTTAATGAGAATGCAAAATAGTAGATATAATAAATAAGAATATAGTTATGTTTACAAAAATAATTGAATTCAAATAATTGAATTGCTAAGTTTATATATGCAACAAATCATTTTTATATTCTATGTACGTACAAGTATAAGTACACTTACACTTCTACAACTCAATACAAGCAAGATACAAGCTTTTATTACGCTCGATACAGTATATTTTCGCATAACTATCGGACAACGTAGTGATAAACAAAATGTGCATTCTAAGTATTTGCAATGACATCGGACAAAACGCGATTTCTTTCATGAAGAGTTTTTAAATCTTATTAAAAATTCCACGAATTACTCGCGAATTATCTACCTCGGATAAAGTGACAAGCAGCTACTTTATATAATCGCTAAACTAAATTGTGTCAGGCTGAACACGAGATACAAGCGTAAAGTAAAATGGCTCTGACGCATTAAACTTTGATGTAAAAGCAAATGGAAAGTTTAAGTTTGCCAGTCGATGTCGAGTAGCTATCTTAAGAGTTTGAAATCAAATCTTAAAGCGCTCCACGATCTCCTCTCCCTCGATCGCGAGCATTAAAATTGAAACTAGTCAAGCTGGAGTTACCTCATGAGCAAGAACGAAGTGGCTTGAAGAGAGGGTTGCTAAAATGTGTAGAAATCAGACGAAGACAGATCGGTCGGACGTAGAAAGGATTCGAGAACACGAGCCGCGTAATCTTTCCGAGCGTTTAAATAAACGACGTCGTTTGTACATCTCTTGAAGGACGTGTACATAAATCGCGCGCACGATCTTTGGCCCGTTGAAAATAAAGTAGAAGGAAAAGTGGAAAAAGCTTTCGAGTGCGAGCGAGATGAGTTGCGCGATTGCCATCATTTCCTGATGAAATTGTGCCTTTGGTTAGGTTTACAACATCGTTTTATATTCTGTACATACATCTCTGATTATCGTTTCAGGGAAATACTAGTGGACAGTTTTATTCAATATATATGTATAAGAGAATTTTTAACATAGAATGTTTTTACTTTTATATTAAGGGATCATATATGTTTTTCGGCCCTGAAAAGTGGTTCAATAATTATGAGGGATTGCTAGAAAACTATTAGACCGACTAAGTTGAATGTTTTTTTATTGCAAAGAATCTTACAAAAGAAAACATAGTAACAATAAAAAATACAAAACAATATAGCGTCTGCGTGAATTGGCGTAGGACGTCATTTTTCGCGCAAGCACAACGGGGGGGGGGGGACGTTCTTCAGCTCATAGGATTGATCTGAATCAAAATTTTTAGAATTTTTGTTATTTTTTGGGATCGTGATTCTCGCTTCACAAGAGGGATTTTTCAAGAAAAAAATTACGGAAAGGGTTACATTTTCAAAAAGTTGTAATTTTTCTGAAAAAGTCGTTACGTTTTTATTATTATTAAAACATGATTGAACTTATTAATAAAAGCCTTCGTGAAGCGATAAAGAATCTTATTAGGAATATGTATACAAAAAATAAAGTTAATCGGATGAATGGTGAGGCAGTTATCATGCCCACCGTCTTGAAAAGTGATATTTCGAGAAAAACATGTTAAAAGTTTTGTAAGAGTTAAAGTCAGATAAAATAAAAACTTATTCTTAATCAGCCATAAAGCTGACCTTCTTGTACCTTCCATATGTAAAATATGGAAAAAAATATGTAAAAAAAAATTGATTTTTTGAAGTTGAGAAACGTATATGATCTCTTAATTCAAATCTGTGGAACAAAATCAGTCGGACAGATGCTAATCAGATTAAAAATTAACATAGCTATCATTTCCAGAAATATAAAATTGTCTTTATGAAGAGAAGCGTCCATAATAATTAAAAATTAACGATGCATATTTTATTATAAGAAATAAATGAAAAATTAGTCCAGAAATATTTATCGTTAAAATTTGCCAATGCACAGACAATTGAAATTAAAATTAAATACGATAAATATAGAATAATTGTTAAAATATGCTAAAGGTATACACTTTAAGGTGTTTAACACAAAGTATGTTGGAAATGGCTGATCTGCCTAGATAACCAAACAGTGGAAATCGAATCGGTGGAAGAAAATGTGACGCGACACCGTCCCATGAGAAATTCGGAAAGGGTGACGACGACGACGACGACGACACCAATTATCGGACGACGAGTTTAGAAAAGAGATGCGGTTGGTCGCAAAAGACGCGACGAGAGACCTTTCTCTTCGATTTTTCCTTATTCCATGCGCGATCTACGGGGATAGCCTGTGGCGAGTAATGAAAGAGGAATCACGAAATCCGATATTTCGCTCACGTTCGATTTATCTCTTTTCGTTTCATGCAAGATTCCGCAGTACAATACAGTTCTCGATGGGTTCTCGAGGCGCTCTGTAGGTCTTGATGAGGGAGTGAAGATCTTCGTCAGCGTTTAGGTAATTTCTGATTTAAAGTGCTTGCGCGAACATGACTGCATCTTGATTTACACGCGAGTGAATGGAAAGATTCATAGAGCTTATTTTAACTTGAGTTATGTTTGCACGGCTTTTTAATATTTTGACAAACAATAAAAATGATAACATAAACTCTTTTCCTTTATCTCCAGCATTTTCCTCCGATGTAATTTTATCAACGTTTTATTCATCCCTCATGTTCTATGCGCGTCTGTAAGATTGTATTGGCTAAATTGAATGCTTATATGCGAAGAACCTTTGCAAAACGCACCGTATAACACAATGCGACATCGCGTATATGTATATTTTATATATATACATATATATATGTATATATGAAGCACAGAAGTATATCCAATTGAGCACTCCTGTAGTAATACCACGCGGTATTGTCGCAATAAGCACGCATATCGCGCCACGAAAGCCCGCATACGCATAAAGTGAATAAAACCGTAAAAGGAGTGAGTTTGAGAGACTCGCTCGCGCTGTTTCTCTTCGTCGCGCTTCTGTATACACTTCGCGGCTATGTATATGCTTAACCCAGTCTAAAAAAAGATATAACGGGTGTGACGCGCCAGGTAGTATTGACAGCAGAAACGAGAACAAAGGCACGACGAGATGCAGTTTCTCTTTCTTCGCCGGGGCTCAACCTTGCTCGATGTTTCTCGCTTGCTCCACCAACGTCATAAATCTGAGGTTTCGATAAAGTCGGCCATATACCACGACCTCTTTGCTGACTCCTTTTGCAGAACCGCAGCGACCGCACCCTGTGATCATTCTGTCTGGTGTCTCACCATTCTTCCCATCCTATTCTCGATAAATTTCTTTACAACTATAAGAAGCGTGTTTCTCGGAGTTTCTCAGTCTCTCTTTCTCGCTTTCATATTTAATTACTTTTTACATATGAACGTGTATAGCATTTTCAGATGTTCGTTTAGAATAGAAATATTTGAAACGATATCGTTTTGCATTTTTTCTCCCTCTGAAAAGTCTTATTTCTAAATTTTTTTTGCGACTTACATAGCCATGCTTCTTATGCTAGGCTTTACATTAAGATGCTATCTAGATTCATAACTACATAAACGAAGTAAACTTGAACAATAAAACGCTGAATGGTACTTGCGAGCATTTTCAACTACTGCGATTTAAAAAGTTCGTTTTTCCATGGGCAGTCTCTTGAGTTCTGAGCTCAGACGAAGATTACAAATGCGACGACGAAGAAGGATTTTAAAAAAGTATTCCGTTTGCGAATGAGAAAAACGTAAGAATTTCTAGTTTGAAATGATAACACCGTAACGGAAGTACATATAATACTGTGTTGTAAAAACAAAGTTAGGTGTGGAATTGTTCCGCTCGGGAAATGTTACCATAGCTAAAGCTATGAACGAAGAAAAAGAGGACGGCAAACTCTTCTCGTGCGTTACAAAGAGATTTTAAAAACCGTAGAGATCCTGAATATACTGAACAAAAATGGTATGTATGTGTGACCGATTTTCGGTTTTACGACATAGAACTTAGCAAAGAAAGCAAAGGGTAAACAAGCGTACATCCCATGGCTGAATGGACATTTGTCTATGGAAACGGCTCTGGCCGATCGCCAACTGTTGGCAAATCGCAGTCGACCTAGACTCTGCGACCTGGCAATCAATACTTCCCTATAGTATCTTTTTTGCTAATAAAGCTGAAGCTACATTATTGATATAACTCGTTTATCTGCTACACGCTAACGTGCCCTAACGAAATTTATGTAGAAAGTAACATTTTATACATCTCTCACCAGGGATACGAACATTTGACAAAAAAAAAAAAAATCGGATGTTTTTATATAAACTCGATACGTTTTTGCACATACATACGCAGTTTCCATATTTGCACACATATTGTGCGCGCAATCGATAAAACTCGTGCAAATTTCAAATAATAAAATTTAACAAAATTTTCAAAATACTTCAGAGATTTAATTCCTCCGTCTCATTTCGCGAGTCAGGAAACTATTCAGGAGCAAAATGTACCACGGTTGGCACCTCGTAAAAGACTTGACTATTTAACCGCATATAGGTAGTTGTCTCAACATTGCTTTTCCTGCGGTTCTCACAGTTCCGTCGTTCGCAGATTTCGATAAAACTACGACGACGATCAACGGCAAGAGGTTAGAAACAGTACGGCGAGTTTCGAGATTTCGACGATTCGAAAGGCTTACAAAGTTTAGGGAAAGTTCCGACGGGTATAACAGCGCCGACAATGGCGAAAAGGAAGGGACCGTGAAGCGGTCACGGCAAGGTAGCGGAAAGAGAGACGAGGAAGGAGGGAATCGTTTCAAGTTGTGAATAGTTCTTTAAGCGCCAGCAAATCGAATCTATATCTATCTGCCATCTCAATGTTAATGCGGGTACCAGCTGTGTACTGCTTGATTTCTACTTTGTCTGATCGCAAATATTCAATTATAAGTTGAACGAGTTCTGCTATCTCATCTTCAGAGTTCTCGAGGACCGATGACGAAATGCTTGCAATGTCAAAATTCAATCAACCTTCATTCAATTATAATCTTTACAGCGTGATATGTTTCACTGTTCATGAAGTCACGTTTTGCATAAATATCTTCAACATTTACCATTAATATTGTGCTGTGTGAGGATAAAGTTTCTGTGTGAGATAATTAAATTCATTACAGTTCTGACACTCATTTGTTTATTATAAACATCCAAATATTTCTCTTATCGATGAGTAACATTGTAACTGCATATGCCAATGGAATGAAATTTCACGGTTATACAATGGTTACACGATACATTAGAAACTGTGATAAACACATGAAGATAATATAAATTTGATTTAGATTATTCGCATGTAGTGTAATTAAATTTCTGATTGTATTTCGAAATTGTAAAATGAGTACATATGCGCGCATAAAATATACATGTACGTAGTTACTGCAAATAACTGAAACATAAATTGCAAAAATATTTTAACACAAAGCGAAAATATTTGTCTTTTTTGCATTTTCTCCTAGCATATGTATTCATATTTTTCATATATTGCAATATGATGTAGTGACATGACATCCAGTCTCACGATCGTGATGTCATTCACAGTGACAGCGTTTTCATCTCAATTATTCGTTATTCGTTTCTGACAGATCTGCACTAGCGATCAATGTTCGATCTAATTGTTCATGACGTTCGCACAAAAGAAATTTAGCACTTGCCACTTTCATGAAAATTTATATATCGAGCTTTTACAGTTCATGAAAAGTTGTCCTCTGTAGAATGAGCATTTTTATTCCGCGATCTGTAATGTTGCAGTTATGCACTTAAAATCATACTGATTTAAATTTAACGATGACTGTGAATTTACGTATCCAAATTGAAATAACGCAAGAATTTCACTCTTAAATGCGATGTATTTAGTAAAAGCTGATATTAGGCGCTTGTGTAATTGGATACCATTAGCCTAACATGAAGCATCAGTGAACGAATCAGGCCTATTAACAATTGCGCATAATTATCATGCCATGCTCCTGATACAATCATTATGTTTATGACAAACCCACTGAGCGAGTTTAGTTTCAAAGGGATGGATTATATGCGTATGTAGAGCAAACAGCCAAATAGGCAGATAGACGTTTATGCAGACAAATAGATATACATATTGTATATGTACATATACGTATATATATTTTCATATGTATGTACACATATATATAGGACGCATAAAACGACAGTATTATGTTTGATGAATAAGTGGACAACGATTGATGTCAATTGAAAAGGATTATTTTGTAATGTATCAGTTAATGAGTAGCACGCATTAACTCATTATATCATATATTAGGATAGAATCAAAATTTAATCTCATATCAGTATCGTAATGAATTTTGCCATGAAATATTATCTGAATTTTAGATACAACTGATGACGCATTGAAAAGCGCGGCATGTTTTGCTCTAAGCATTTACTCGTTCTGAATAAGAGCTAATGTATCTCGAAATTGTGTTAGTCCAATCTGGACGGTTGAATGGCGATGGGCAATAAGCCGTTAATAAAGCAAATCAGCGAGCTGCGATATTTTGCTTAATGGAATGACGCGAGCAATTAAAACAGTGTAAAAACATTATTGACAGAAAATGACTTTCTTTTCAGAAATTTCCTTCTTTAATTACCATCTTGAATGAGCGTTTCAAGTTTGTAAGATAAATTATTTTACGCGACGCACACATACTTTCGTTAAAAAGATGCCGAGTCTATTTCAAACTTTGATCGTTATTCTCCGAGCGGGGAAGTTGTTGTGGTTCGTAAGGTACTGAAATGCTGCACTTACATTTGCGGAAGATGGATAGAGGTATAGAGAAGGAGATTCAGTGGTTGCGGGCGAGACGGGCAGAGCGTGACGGTTGTCATTGATTACAAACCTCCATGATGTTAACCGCGCGTTAACTAGATTCCACGTGCCTGCACGTGTTAATTGCGAAACTCTCTGATTATCCTCACATTTGCGTCGCATTAATCTATGGTTACGTGGCGAAGGCAACGACTATGACGTTACCACAACCTTCCCGCTGATCCTTTCGTCAGATCTGATAGGTCATGCAGTTAAGTCACGGCAACCATTTCATGCGCATTATTATAATTGAGGCTCGCGATTCGAACACACGAATACGTAATAAACATCTGTACGAGTTGTCTCTCTCTTTCTCCCTCTTTTCGCCGAGGTAATATCTGAAAGTCCGGTTACTCGCAATAGCTGGGAAGCGTGCACTTTTGTATATTAAAATGGAGACCTAGCCGCACCCAAGTTTCGCTCTATCTTCTTCCGAGTATTATCTCGCCTCCTGCTCGTTCTTTTCTTCCGCGTCCAACTTGATTTGTCGCCCCAATTAATTCACGTAACGTAGCGGGTGACCATTCGTACGGCATAGTAAACAGTGACATTTGCATTACGGGATTATTCATAAGCTGTTTTAACAAAAGCTGGTCGACCAGCTGCTGCGATATCGCTGCATGTGATATGCGCTCGGAAGACAATGCACTGTTTCTTCTCCATTTAATTTCTTATATTAGATCAAGTCAACGTTTGATTCAATTATTTGTACGACATCTTTCTATCGAATCTAATTATATTTCACTGTCGAATTAAACGCTGTCCAGTGCATCGATCGTATCGAACGTGCAACATTATAATTGATGGCAATTGTCTAAATGGCGGGCAGATTATAGTGATATATGTATATGTGAACTGTGGCTGGCGCATTAGTAGACGCGTCATGCATTCATCAGCCTATATATAGAGATAGATTTTGATTGCAACGTGTAAAGTGGAGCACTCTTGTGCATCCAGATTTGCATATTAATTGCAATTTCGCCTCTTTAACTAACATAACTTACAATTCTGGCAACAAACATTATTTTAAATTCGACGATGTTTCAGTACGAAATTATTAAGCATGATTTTTCACCTTTAATTGTTGCTGTGGGTAGATGTGTATCTTCTATCTCGACTAAAACTACTACTCTGTTTCATGCTTTTTTGAACAGCACGAAATCTGATTACTGAAGGCTAAAACGCTTTACGAATTACATGATTGCATAACGAAATAACGGGTAGATAACACGTGAGTGTAAACTCATTAACGATAACCGGCTCACTAGAAGTGCTTTATGTTGGTTATTGATCGATCTCCAGGAAACTATCTTCTTATGATATTCATACGATACGTAATCGTATTAAGCATAGAAGAGATTATATTTATAGGAAGATTATGTCTTAAAAAAGGATTTATTATAAAGTGGAAGCACATATTGAATTATTAGCGAAAATTCTAATGGCTTATTGAAAAAATATGCAATAAAAATTTTTTTGTTTGTTGTTTTTGTTAGATATCTTGATTTCATTAGCGCAGATTATTAATAGGAGAGAAAGAACGCGTATAATTAATAATAGCTACGCATTCTTTCTCTCTTATTAATAATCTGCGCTAATGAAATCAAGATATCTGACAAAAACAACAAAACAAATTTATTACATATTTTTTAATATATATTATATATGCATTCTACATATACATATGTATATTGTATATGTTATATATACATATGTATACTTTATATATATACATATATAACATATATAAAATGTCAATATTAACGTCGGTTTTAATATGCTTTAATATTAACCTCTTTATTTATTATATTTGCGGTACCATGCGTGCGTTTCATTTCATCGATAATTTACATGAAAATTCTCTTCATCTGCCGATATACATATATATGTAATCAAATCAATTATAAACGATTGGAATAATATTAAGTAGAGCCATCAGGGCAATATATGACGCAACACTCTACAGTGAATAATAATTACAACGTTATAATAATAATTTTCTCGCATATATATTAGGATATTTATTATTAATCTGGTATTAAAATTCGCGGTGCGTTCTAATGGATTTAAAATTCAAATTCAACCCACGCGGGCACGTCCTCATTACAATGTATTATTAAAAGTTGGCATGTGTGCGGTTCTCTGTATAATTTGTATCAATATCTGTCAAATCTGCAATTAAGTGTGACAGAGTTCCATGAAAAAAGCAAACCTATAGATGAATGTAATATGCAATTCCAGGAATTTGAGAGTAGTATTATTTAACAATTATTAATAAGGAATTAATCCCGATCAATAGTGTATATATTTAATCGTAATAGTAATGGGCGTAATATATTTAATATAATGTATATAATTTATTATATGTATGTGTGTGTCGCAGCGATTTCCATAACACAATAGTGTAGACCATTAAAGCATTTGATAATGCACGTGAAAAAGAAAGAAATTTAAATGTTTCTTTTCACGAAAAAATATTAAAAGAATACGATATTCTCGCTAGCCACTTCCAGAATTAATATTGCAGGCTTAATTTTCCGTGTTCGAACGGCCGCAGGATCTACGCCATGGCGTTTTTAGGTCAGTTACGGTCCATGACGGCAATATAGTCTCGGAATTTGCAAGCGTTATGGAAATCGCTGCGACAGTTTTACCAGCGATGTATCCGCGATATTTTAAAGTTTACTTGGCAGTACTTTTGTTCTATATTTAGAATATTAATTTTTGGTATTCCATTAATATTGCAATTGTTTCTCGGTTTCCATCAATCTCCATTTCTATTGAAAATTGTACGTTAATGATTGAAATGTTGCAAATACATATTGCACTGTACGGAAAATGGTTAAATAATTAAATAAATTACTTGTTGAATAAAATTTTGAACCAAATTAGAGCTTAAATTCCGCTGACAGACATATTTGCAAATTAGTTGTGGCGAATGCATGGAAAATAAAAGAGAAAGCATGAGCAACGGGATTGTATTTTAAACGTATTGGACATGTTCTTATTGCATCAATAGTGTCATTCCGTTCGGTTCCTTTGCCAACACGACAGAGAGGCTGATGTGCCACGAGCGTATTTCGTTTCCACGGAATAACGTTACGTATTCGCAGATTTGTAAATTTGTATTTGGCAAATATCGGCGGGAATAGTTTTAAAATTATAGAATTCGAGAACACTTAGAATAACAAATTGAAAATAAAGTCAACATAGAGTCAGAATGAGAGTCGTCAAACACTGAAAGAAAAATATAATTACTTTTGGATCCAACCGCAATTTTATAATATTTCTAGTGATAATTATGGTTAATGATGCATATAATTAAGTTAATCATATTTATTGTTAGAAATATTATAAAATTATGGTTGTGTCTAAAAGTAACTATATTTTTCTCTCAGTGAATGAAAGCGGATTTTCTATAATGTTGCGTATTCATTAACTCAAGCGAGTTAAGTAACGAGACAATCGCTCGTGCACGATCTCTTTTCATTATTTCCAGCAAAAGGGAAAGATAGGAAAAGATAGGAAGGAAGGAATTAAAAGTACAATTTGTTTATTTAATTTGCTTTGTTTCACTGCCACCTCTAAAATACGTATATTCCATGAGGTATACTTAATGAAATATGCAGTATTTTTTAACGATAAAATTTGTTAGAATTGCTATGAGTTTCTTGTATAAAGTTCGTGTTATCGTTTCGGAGCTTGCTGTTAGTATCTGTTCCGCGAGACTTCTTGAGAGAAAGCGCGGTTGAAATTATAAATTATTCTAATATTCGAGCGCTACTCTTTTACATTTGCGTAGCGAATTCTGAAAAGTCACTTCCCGAAGATGGATAGTGTTATGAATAACGTACATTATTAACCGCGATACATTTCGCATGACGATCGTGTACTTGTATTGTTACACTGCCTTAAAATATTAAATACGTCGCGCGTTACGTTTCATTTCATGGAGCACATTTTCCGTTTCTTTTCTTTATAAATATATATGGGGACGTTGTTAACACGATGCGTGGTAAAGTGCGATGTTTCTAAATATCCGAGGGGGGTTGAGATGAGCATCGCTCATCTACATAGAACTCGAGAGGGAAGAACTACAAGTAAGAATCCGATGGAAGCCACTCAGCTGGGATCGGCCGATCGACTCCGCCGGAGTGCTCGGCCCGGATTCTCGTGAATCCCGAGCGAGCGCAAAATACTTGGCGAAAGGATCGGTAAATGTTCGGCACAGAGTACCCGGCGTGCTTGAAGCCGAGACTCCATTTCGTGCTACCAGCCGAATGAATGTTTGATGCGCGGCGCACATATGGAGTTACTACAGACACGCATAGCGCCTCAACATTTCAGCACTAACGTACACTTATGCGGATATACACGAGAGGGTCTTCGTGTATACGCCGTGTGTGTGTGTGTGTGTGTGTGTGTGTGTAAGAGTGTGTTTGTATGTACTCCTCAAGTTTCACGTAACCTCGAGATTGCGAGCTTCCAAGCTTTCCGAGGTTTCTCGAAGCTTGGAAGCCTGAAGTAACGAATCCAGTTACCGCGTATCTCTTATTGTCTTAAGAAATCAGCTACTTAAAAATGGATCGTGATGTACATAGTATTAAAAAATGGTCCCTTATACTGCTTGCAGCCATCCGGTAAAGATTGTCAGCAGCACAAGCTGACGACAGATTAAGTTTAAAAGTGAACTAAGATTTGTCATTTTTGTTAATGAGCAACATTGCGTTTTCTATCGAAACATAGAGGACAATCAAGATGCGTTCTCTATCGAAATATAGAGGACAAAATAACGATGGCGCATGATAATGAATATGCATTCATACTCGCTATGTAGCACTATTGTCACCTGTAACGAGAAATATACTCGACCGATGTGTGCATCCAGCTCGTTGTGGAATTGCCCTAGAGCAAAATAGAAATAGGTAGGCGTGGTGATACTGCGAGGGCACCGATATGCGTTCAAATACTAGCACTGGGTCCGTTCCAAATAAAATTTAATATTTTTGCTTAACGAGTTCCGTTTTATGACAGCGCTGTCCCAGTTTCCCTAATTGGCCTGCGCAGCATCCATCTTCGTTTTATCACAGTAAAAATCACTGCGAAATTGTGACGATCTTCGGGTAATGTCTCACCATTATTCGTGAATATTGACAATGATTTCAAGTAAAATCAATATTACATTGCCCTACGCCGTCAGACGACCACGATGAAATTGTAATGTGCTATCTATTTCGAGATATTAATGATTTATTTAAAGTCGAAACATTATTCGAGATTGGTCGGGAGTTATTCACGGTACAGTCAAGAGCATTGAATGCTCATTGATCTTTTCAAGTTAACGGCAGATGCCTGCTAGCAGCAGTCTATTACCATAGGAATAAAATGCTGGACAATTCGAGTGGAATCTCGATAAAAATATCACTCATGAGGCAGCAGGATTCGAGTGGCAATAACGGAATGGAGTTATCCGGTACTTTGCCGTCATTACCCGAGAAATCGAAGATAGACGATCTGCACACTTTTGTCGCACAATTCTTAAATCTGCCCGTATTTCATCCTGTTGTACTACTCGTTGACAGAATTTTAAGCTGCATATAAATTCGTAACGTATGCATGTTTCACTCACGGTAGAATTCAACATTATCTCTGTGATCCGATTAATTACAAAAGTGTATGTGACTTGTGCGATTTAACACTAACAAAACTCACATTTCGCTCACATTTCGAAGCATTGACAATTAAGAATGATGAACTTGCGTCGAACAATGTAATTGGTGGAACTTGCAATTAAGTAGATTAAACATAGGCGACCTTTCCTGACTGAACTGATTGTCATTGCGATGGATATAGCATAAGTCATATAAGATATGCGTTCGTAAACGTGATGTGACGTACATTCATATATTCATGAAGTTTGTGCGAATTGACACGGACACATACATACATACATGTACACATACATGCAGATGATAAACGGCGTGCAGTCAAATGAACTAATAAAGTGGAGGATTAGACGATGTAGAAAGCGTCGACAAAAGGATGATACTACGTAAGATATATAAGGATTCTACGACATGATAATTATGATAGCTAGTAAAAGCGTCTATACTTTGCAAAAGTCGATAGGAGATTAATACCTCGAAGAGAGGAGAAAGCCAACGCTTCTCTCGATATCGTGATAAATTGAGGTAAAGCAAAATACTGCATAGTAACGAGCAATTAAGCAATAAGAAACACACGAGCTTTTTCCAAACGCTGATACAAATTTAAACAGCAGCTTGAAATACCAAAAACTTTGTAACAAATACTATCCTTATTTCTGTTTCGGTCAAAACTCTTATAATAAAACATTTACGTGCAAAACTTTAACAATAACAATACAAATTTTGCTTTAGAGACTTTGACAATTAATAAATAATTTTTAATTACGTTAATCATCTAGACAATTAATAGAATTTGCAGAATTCTTACTAAATTCTAGATAACCATGCAAATAGTCATGTTGATTAAATGGTATAGAAAGTGGCAAGAACGAATGAGGGAGGAGAATACGTACATAATAGCGGTTGAGAAGAGCGGTTGAGAGAAGAGAGGTTGAGTATGCAAACTCGATAGCGTCATGTATCTGCATGTGAAAGTCAATCGGAAATTAATGCATCCTGAACGAATAAATTCGACGAGATATATTGTTGTCGCAATTGATAAAATAGTCTTATTAGTATAAAACTAAAGTTTTATTAGTTTCATTTAAATATAAATTTCTTTTATAAATTTCTTTTAAAAACATGAAAAACAAAAGCGAGACAGAGAATAAAAATACGCGAAAAGTTTAAATTTTGCACAAGAGTAAGAAAATTTTATAGAACGGAAAAACAAGGTTTTACGTAAGGAGATGCGATTAACCTCATTATTTTAGCTGTAGAAAAAATTTGATATACCATTACAAGGTGCAACACCTGACGATAAGTGTCGGTAATTACAGCCTAACACTATTTAACTAATATGGTAAGGGGATACCTCGCGCTGGCGTCAATTATCCTCTAATCGTCCCACTGAACGTTGAGTTTAATCCAATTAGAGAAGCTACTTGTTCTCATGCTTCGTGCGGTTTACGCGAATTAGAATTTCGCGTCGAAGCATTTATTTCAGATTGAAAAATATTTACAGCCCCGAGTGTTCACACGTGGCGGGAATGGCGAGACCGTTTCTCCCGACGTACATGCACGCACATGCTCGTTTATGCAGTGCGTCAGATGTAACGTATATGTAATACAGTTATTATGTTTTGTGGTAGAAACGAGTCATGAGGAAAACATATCCGTGGCCGTTGTCCGCTCTAAGAACAATTAGGCATTAATATGCGGACCGTACCGAAATCTCGTTTCTGCATTGTTTAGCATTGCGGACTTTGCGCAAATTGTATAATGCGCCGTGCTTGCGTGCACATATTTTGTGTAAAGAACGTGCATGTCGGGGCGGATGGGTTCTAGTATTAGAGCCACATAACGTGCGCATCGCACTTATTATACGCGTGTGTGAGTCTTGTTTCTGTATAATATCTTGCTCTACGTAATTTTCGCTAGTGTAACCGCATATTGTATCTCGTAGGATACGAAATAACCTTATTAAAACGTGAACGTGCCTTATGAAAATATCTTGCAAAAAGAAATCGTATTGGCTAAGTTAAAAATTTAATTAACGTTAATTTTCAATAATGTATCTTTATGGCGTTCATATAATTTTTTATAGAATTTATGATAACTTTTTTGCTTGTACACTACAGGATAATCATCGCTAACTAATGCAAAATAGATTACGCTTATCCACCCATCTCGTTTTTCTTCAAGAAAAGGGGAGAGGGGGAAAGAGAGAGAGAGAGAGAGAGAGAGAGAGAGAGAGAGAGAGAAAGAGAGAGAGAAAATAAAATGAAAATTATTTTACTTGCGTTTCTTAATCTTTTAATTATTAGGTACACTTTTTATTTGCAAATTTATAATATTAAATATAGCATTCGGTTATCGAGCTAAAACGGACACATTCAATCAACGAAGTTATATCGATATATCCATTGTCGCATAAACCCATGGCTTTGCTCAGCAATTTGGTTTCACTAAGTAGCTACGTCGGCACCTGAATCGAGAACCGAATGCACACCGGTGCACACAACGAGCCGGTGCAACATTGTGCTCCATTTAATGAATTCACAGCTGACTCCTATCGCTGAATTGACATTATCGAATATTCGTTCTTTTCAATTTGCAGCATTCACGGCGAGTATACCAGATGATAAAAAAACATCCGCATGTGCATTTGCTTTCTTTTATATTTCTTAGTGTTTCAGGTATAAGCAAATTGCATTTGCTTAAAACACTATCAGACTATTTAGTAAACTATCAGACGCTTTATTAAAAATGTGCAATAACCAAAGATTAAAAATTCCAAGATACATTTCATGCTCGTAACGTGTCAACGCTCCTTATCATTCGAATGACATTGCGATACTTTTAGCGGTATAAACGATTGCGAACTTTTTGAGAGCGAACTTGTCAGAAGATACGTAATTGAAAAGCTTTTTGTTGCGGACATGTCTTCAATTTAAGAAAATCGCTCAGACTAAACGACTGAGAGTACGTGGTAGCGAAAAATCGCACGTTTGGAAAGGATGCCGCCAAAGTTTCATCTGTACATAGGTACATGTGGTAGCAGGCGTCGTTGCGTTTGCCAGCTAGTTACCACGGAGTGCCGCGAAATCAAAACTATCGATGAAACTCACCGCGACTAGAGTTCGCTCGCAAAAGTTGTCCGTCTGCCTCTACGTGGTACGGACGTTCAATTTTCAAGTAGACTCCATCGAAAACGTTCGATTGGTTACATACGTGACACAGGTATCCGTTTTCCCGGAACTTCTGTTCCGTCAGATAGCGTATGACACCTCCTTACTGTCAAGTCGTTCGGTGAAGTGTCCGCGCAACTATGACGCTGACTACGTGGCACGATTTTAACTTGTCAAATCGTGCCTCCGTCACGCCACGTATTTCCGTGTAGCCTCTGATTTTTCATACACGCTTAATCAAAACTTGAAGTTATTCCCGTAGTTAGACGTACTAATTACCGTTATCCAGTTTGCTTTCGAGACAACATACCGCAAGCCCATTTGTATTCTGAAGATCTACGAGAATATCTAAGCGAATCGCATACAACAACAAGTGTATTAGCGGATAACTGTGACAAACTTACAAACACGCTTGGCAATGTGAATTCCAATAAGCCTTACTGTCAGTTGCGACGAAACAGAGAAGTTAGCTAACTATTGCATGAGAAACGCGATAAATGTAAGAAATAAAGGCCGCGTCGTCGTCAACGAATTCATTAATCATGCTTGTTCTCTTCCATTATGTAGAAATTGTTTTTATTAATTTACTAATAAAAACTATTCGTGATTTTTTGAAAACATAGAAATTGCGATGATTATTTTGCACATTTTGAAGGAATGAATCTTAATATATTTCGATGATGAATGCATAAGCAGATTAGAATCTCTCTTTTATGCAATAGATGAAATTCGACAAAGTGGATCTCTGTCAAAGAGAAATCTGAATGTGTAAGAGATTATGATGTATAATTGATGCTATGGGCTGAAGGATAAATCTCGCGGTTACTTCAAGAAATTATAGGAACGCTCGACTGATTTTATTTACCGGAGAAAGCATAGTAAAAGAGAGACGTGCTGTTTACTTCATGGGTACAACTTCCGACGAATAAATGCACTCTTCAGAGTTTGAGTTTGCGCATGTATTAATTCTTTAATATCTTCGTTCTCTCGTTTCCGTCAAAGTAAACTCGGTTAACTGGTCCGATAATATCAATTAATTCATATGCTGCAACGAAGGATCGTACATGCATTTACATTTTTTAATTGTGATCAATTCATTTTCGATCTTGAAATATACTGTAGCTCTTTGTTACATACACATTTTATTAAATAATTTTATATAAAAATTAGAATATGTTTGAAATTAACATATTACTCGCATATATTATCACATTTTCATTTCTTCATTATACTTCTTTATTAGTTCACACAACTTGAATTCCTCGTTTCGTTAGGTCAGTAAAGACGTAGGAGCAAAAGTAAGTTTTCTGAATGAGTAATTGAAGATAAGAAAAGTAAAGAAGATTTACATTTTCCGCAGAATACTATTTCCATTAGTGAGCCATATTTGAATATTGCTTCAGCATAAATTGTTCGCATTAAATGTCGGCGTTACTAGCTGATGTAGATTGATCTGATTATTATTATCCATTAGCATGGTTTAAACAGGCAATGCGACTGACAATGTACCGTCGCATGAATTTCGTCGCTCTGAAATGTATTTTCGCTATTCGCAAGTAAGAAAAGGGTCAGGATTAAACGATTCAGACCCATACCGCTCTTGTCCTGGATGATGTTCTAATTGCCGTTATCTACTTTACTCGTGAGGCGACACGCTACCGGGTAATTTGTATTCCGGTCTGCGAAGGGACCACAGACGCGCGCGAGAAGAGATCAAGAGGGTGCATCGAGGTAGAAAGAGAGAAAGAGAGAGAGAGAGAGAGAGAGAGAGACAGAGAGAGAGAGAGAGAGAGGGGGGGGGAAGGGGTAAAAGACAGGGAATGCGATAAAAGGCGGGTGAGTGCGACAAGGTAGGATAACAGGGTTGAAGCAAGGCTGCTCAGGAAATGAGGGAACGCCGCCGTAAAGGGGCGACACGGAATGCAGCGCTCACCTTCCGACTATGTTCAATGGCAAAATTATGCGAGTACGGTCGAAACGAGATTCGTCACGAAAGTTCCTCCAGGCTCCTGTCGTGCCGATGGCCATACGGTTAGCAATTCAGTGGATGTTGCCGTCGGAAACTTACGACGTGGATGCGCCCGTGGCGATTTCTACTTCCGCGATTAGCATACCTAACGATAATGATTTCTTGATCAGCTTGTTTATCATTCATTATGCCTGACCACATTCAAAAACAATGTCGTGAAACATTAAGCTAAATTTTATGTTTTATCACATTGATTTCTTCCAAGATGATATTGTTAAAAATATCTTATGTTTTAGGCTTTAAAATTACTTGGTTTTTTTGTTTCGTAATATATTTCATTGTCAGAAGGTCTATCTAAGATTTTTAACGAAGTTCTTTATCACTTGAGCGTTTGAATGTGATATCTCGAAATATTTTAGGAACATGACACTTTTTGGCAAAAATATCACGAGAAGTTTCATCCAATTCTCTCTCCTACGGTTAATGCTAGGCGACTTTTTTAAACCCGGACCATTCACCACACAAATGGGCAAACTTACATAAAAAGAAAAGAATTAATAAATCAGAGATTTATCTCGTACTTATATTCAAGGTTTTTATATGTCCAAGATATTATTCTAAAGCGGGATTAATAATTTATTTTCTGCAATCTAATATACCATTAAGCTATGCATAAGTAAACAAAACAAAATTAATAAACGCTATAAATAACAGACAAAGTTTAAATATATGCTATAATTTTTGTTGATTTATGAATATGCATAATTTATAAATATTTATCATAATTAGTTATTAAATTTAGCTAAATTAGTGTATAATTAATGTACATAAGTACGCACATATTAGGCACAGGATATTGCAAGATAACATGTATGAGAAAATTTTTTAAAACAATTTAGTGATATTTGACGTTTTAACATCTACAACTGATATTTTTTAAACAAAATATTTTTTAGGAAAAATTTCTGCAGTATATAGTATGTATTGTAGTATATATTGTAGTATATTAATTCGTTACACTATAAAACATGTTTAAGTAACATACTTAACTCGTTTTCTCCAACATTAGCATATCAAAAAAACGTGCTTTTTGATATACGTTGCATCTAGTAAATATAAATAAAAAACTATGGAAATTCATTCAACCTACTTCATTTTCATACACACGTAATTTCACGAAAACGTTGTTAATTTTCACAAAATCTTGGTACACTGTAGCATCTTAAGTTAAACGCTAACCATCTTATTTCAAGGTGGAAGAAACAGAAAGGCGGAACACGGCGAATTTACTCATGTATTGTGTTGTGGTTGCTGTAGAAGCTTCACGAACACGGCACGTATTTCTGACCGCGGGAAGAATTACGAGTTCGACGTGAGAGAAACTGCCTGTACCGTTGTAAAAACCGTGAAATTAAAAGGCGCGGAAAAAATGCCAACGTAGTTTGAAAAATGCAGTGAAACGAAGCGAGGCTCTTCGTAGGCGACATTGTCCCATAAAAAAATTATGCGAATCCATCAATATCAAATGTAAATCCATTTTTTTCGGAAATTTTTTCCTATCCATTCATTTGACTTATAACTATTTTATCAACAACAGTTGAAAGCAGGCATCTCTCAATTAAGCCGCGCATTGAATATTTAAATTTACAATTTGCGAAACAAAAATCTCTTGTTTGCATTTTTATTTGATACTTTTTGACGAAATTAATTTCTTGTTTTCTTTCTTTTTCTCCTTTAAAATATTAAAAAATTTTTTAATTTATATAAATGAGATATTAAAAAGATGTATGAAATAATGTGTGAAGATGTTACAATGAACAGTATATTTTATTTCCAATCAAGCAAAATATGACATAAATATGAAAGTAAAATATTTTTAATCAGCCTTCAAACAAATTATGTAACCGTTTTATTTATTTAAGTAGTTATATAAACATTGCGAATTAAAGTTTTCTTATAATGCTCGGATTAAATGTTTTTCTAGAATAGTTATGAATAAATTATAATTTTTAATATCTTTTGATATCAGGGGGGGGAGCAACAAAAAAAATTATGTAATATGGTCGATATCGAAACCTTTTCGTTATCGAAATAACATCATCGAATATGTTAACCAGCTGCAGCCTCACGTGTAACTGTCAGATTCTGGGAACGCGCGTCTGTCGAGGGCGAATAATTAATACATTCACAATGTTGATTTACGTATAGTGTGTGTACATATGCTGTGCGCCATTCAATATTCACGCAGTACCGTCAAGTTTGCATCGATAAGTTGTCACTTACGATCGTGCGTGCGTTGCTACTTCTGTGGCAAATGAATTCGCTTGCGTGGCTTGAAATTACACGTAGCACATGAACATAGAATCAAATTGAATTGAATGTCTAAGTAGAATAAAATGGACCGCCTTTGTTATCCTAATTAACTCATTTACAAACTAAATTACTAACAAAGAGAAGAAAATAGATAAATTTTATGGAGCTTTCTATCTTCCATTTAATTATTATTACTTCATAGCGATGTCTATAATAATGTCGCGTAAATGGAAAAATTACAAAGTATAGTAATGACAGTAGGCTATAAATCTGTGTCTGTATGTGTGTGCGTGTGGCCTAAGTCGTAATAAGCTTAGCACAGTAGACACATTTTTGAACGATTTTCAGAATCCTATTCTCATTAGCTTTTAAACGGGATTATAAAGCTGGAATCACGTTGAAATTCATTTGCCGTTCTCGTTTCACGGTACCGGCGACTCTTTATTCGAGCGTGAGTCGCAATTCCGCCCGTAACACAGGACGTAGAGGAAACAGCCGCTACACGCTGGGTATCGCGACCCAACGTCCAAGACAAACAGTGTGGAAAATGAATTTTTCTGTTATCTTTTTTTTTGAAGACTCGTTCTGTTTCCCCTTCCCTTCGCGATTTCTGCTAAATTGCTTGCAAATTAACATCCTGGAACGAGTACTATCGGGCGTGAGAGAAATGACCGTCGTTGCAAATATTATACACGGATGAACAGAGGTGGCGGATCTCCACGGGAGAAAAATGTAAAGAAAACTCGTGTGCGCGAGAGAGGAGAACTCCAGTTCCACGCATACGCGAAAACACGGGGAAACGCAGTATTTCATTACGGATTTCGCAATTACACTGTCCATTCGGTATGCCGACGAAATACGGGAGATTCGCGCAGTTAAAAATTGGAAACCCTCTTTAATGTATGCATAATCTGATCTACAGCGTTGCATTAAATTGAGGTCTTTGTATCTCCCTTGGGGCAAGATGCAAAACTGTTTGATTAAACCGTAACCATATGTGATGTGACTGTACGATATCGGTTTATTATGTCTGATGTACCGATATTTTCTTTGATGTACTGAAGAATCGTACGCGATTTAGGAGATATACATTGTAAAATAATATCGACGGAAAAATGGATGAACGACGGGATATAATCCGATTATTCGCTGATTGAACTTTCATAGAGATGCAAAACTGTATTGTATTAAGAGAGAAGTGGGCGATATTCCGGATTGCGCGCCGCGAGAAAGTAATTTCGGGAAGCTGTGCCGTGTTACACGGTCGTCGTGCTTCCGCGCAAGTTTCGCGCAGTCAATTTTTCCGCGCAAACAATGCAAAAATCTATTACCAAAATCCCGTCAGCTTTTACGTCACAAAGCGATTGCTTCTGAAAATTTGACGTTAACACCAGATATCGGTTTTAAAAAGTGCGAGAGTATAATAACGAGATAACAGCGATATCACATATTTCTTAGAATGATTATACCAAATTGCCGTTTTGTTCAAATGTTTGATCGATCGCGCATAATTGCATTTATATTTAATCACTACATATTCTGCAGTGTAGTTTATGCTATCCGCTACGTCGATACATGATTAACTTATTGCATAAATGCGCAGCATACGCCGCTCATGATAGACGCCAATCAAACAGTATATTATATGTGTTTAAATGCGATGTGCATATACGTATATATATATATACACACACACACACACACATATATATATATATATATATATATATATATATATATATATATACATATATACTTTCGTAGGTGTATATCGTTCCCTAATTTTCAAGTCATCAAATTTGTATAAACAGTACATTTTGATTGATTAACTATACAACTTAATTAGACGACCTCGTATCTCATATTCTAAATAAATATGGTACGTAGTTTTACCGTTATTATTCTGCAATTTTGTAACGAGACCGAGTTGTTGTAATACAACGCATATTAGTATTGCTCACGGTGAACGTCGTTAGCAAGCAACGGCTTGAATGCAAATTAAAAGTAAACTGAGATGATTAATTTTATCCGGAGAACAATTACGATGCTGTCTTTGTGCTCCGACACAAACACGAACGTGAACAATTCAATAACTTTGCACAAGTTACAGCTCGTTTCTAAGCAAATCCGAAGATCGTGCATGTTAAAATGTCAACAGCGCGAGGAATCAATAGAAGCACTTTGATAGCACTTTATTATAATTAAAGAAGAGAGAGATCAAAGAGAAATATACATATGGATTTAGGGAAACGGCTTAAGTGCAACACAAGGAAAGTAGGTGATTAGCTGCAAATGATACCGACAATTGCATGTGAAATTTACACAGCTTGACTTAAATGTCATGTGACATTACACGGCAGCGTTCATTCAGGGATCAGGAAATGGTTTGAGATATGGAAATCGATCGACCGCGATACATATATGCCAGGGTTATGTCGTCCCTTGTTCGGCAGGCTTCAAACCCTCGTTGATCCGCGCGTTGAAAAGCTCATAAGCTCCCCGGCCACCCATGGTCGAATTCGGGCTACATGGCTAACGTGGATTGTCGAGGCCGTTGAGCGAGCGGATAAGCGCGGAATACTGAATGGTTCTCCGTTTCCGCCAAATCGTCTAATCGTACGTACCTATCTCATGCAGATTAAACGGTGAGACGGGATTAAATAGGGGTCAGTGTTGATGCGTCATTGATAAATCTATATGTTTAAAATTATAAATTGCATATCGGGAAGGTGAGAAAGCGGGAAAAGAAGAAAGAGATTTTCTCGACGATGATAAGATAAATCTGTTGAGGCGGACATTCTTGAATAATCACAATTGATTTATTATTTTAGCCGCGGGCATCAAACTACTCGCTGAAAGTTAGTTCTTTTATTAGACTTGACGCAATTTTGACACATGATGGGTTTGACAGTGTGACATTATGAAGTTACAAACTTGTTACAAAACGGTGATTAAATTTAGAAACTTGCGAATAATCTAATACATGATAAACTTAAATAAGTTATGATTAAATATGGTGTTATCCAAGAAAGTAAAGGATATTGGCATACGTTACATAATATTTGACATATTGCATTGGATACATCTACAATAATTCATCTTCATTCCTTTCAAATATCGGGATACATATGGGGAAAGCAAGTGGGACGTGCTAAAAGTATTGGACTATTAGATTAGAAATATTAGACTTGGGAATGAAACAACGCGGAACGACAAGGTCTAGCATAGGGTCAATCACTCACGAAGGCTTCACTCCAGTTTTAGACGTTGATGAATTCTCGTTCACTAAAAGGTACACGGCCGGGTGACGCATGTGCGCGCGGAAATAACTGCGTATCGCGTATGTGTAGACACATACACAGGCCAAAGGACGGAAGAGGATAGAGGGCGGCATGATTAATCATCCAATCTTTTGACAAAAAGCGAAAAGCTCGTCGGATTTTTGCAGCGGCGATGTCTCCTCTGCCCGTCAGAAGAAACGGCTGAAAACCAGCTGATAAAATGCTCAGGGGCAACAACTTTGATTTGTTTATAATTGAGGCTATTTTGCTCGCGACAACACGAGAGAAAAATTCATATTTTTAGTGCCAAATTTACATATCGGAATTAAAAATGCTTACAGCTGATGAATATTTTGGATAGTAATTGGATTACCATGTCGTTCTTTTCATGTTGCATTTTGCTGTCACTAAACGATCAATTTTTGTCGTTTTGACATTTTGATTAATTATGAATATATCCTGATTCAACAAATCTCTGTCAAACTTTTGCAAAGCCTCTTCCAATTTATCAGAGAAATACATACAGCTTGAAATTGCTCAAAAGTAATATAATACTGAAAGAATTAAATTGTAGGCCTGAACGTACTGAGAGAGAAATATAGATACTTTTGGCCTCCCCGTAATTTTATAATATTTGTAACTATAAATATGATTAATTTAACTATATGCATCATTATGTTAATCATAATTATCGTTAGAAATATTATAAAACTGTGGTTGAGGCCAAAAGTAACTATATTTTTCTCTCAGTACAGAGATGCATCTATGGGTTGTTTACTATCGCGCGGCGTCTCATCTTTCGAGGGAAGGATGAGACGTTTAACAGGCGAAAATTGGCAATAGGGGACAAAGTCAGCGATCGAGTTCAAGTTCCTCTATCGCTCTTGGTCGCTTTGACCTAGATGATTGTAGACAATTCAATAGTGGGACGTACACAACTGCCTCTCGCACACGCGCACGGAGTAGATTCTCTTCTACCAATTCGGTTGCTTGAAAACTCGAGCTCGCGCTTGACTTTTAAAACTCGAACGTATACTTGTTCTCCGGGGCGCCTAAATCGAGCAAGTTCGAATCGCCGCGAGGACGAATTCTGCGCTCTCGACATTTCCGTTCAGATAGTTAAAATCTCCTACAAGTTTCCGTCCTCGATTTCCTGCGCATCCGTTCGCGTTATCTCGTTGACTCAACGGAACGTACAATTGATTGTTCGTAATAAATTGTCCGTGACATCAAAGGACAATTTTATTGTTCGAAAATACCGGTTCTCCGAAAGCCATGACTAACAATGTTTTACGGATAATAAGCATAGATTTATATATAAATGTTGACATAATGTCAGAAAGCTTAGATTTATTCGATTGTTCTTTTTTTGCTGGATTACAGTTCATAAATAAATGCAGGCTTTGCATTCTGCCGATGTGCTTTGTGTTTCGACCTAATTCATAGTTTTTGCGGTTAAAAATACACAAATATGAAATTTGGTGTATCTTTCTCAAACAACAGAAAGAATATTACTGTTTCCGTTTTCCGTACTTTTACTTTTGCATAATGGTATTTTTTGATGCATATTATCTTAAAAATGTGTTTCGTATACATAATATGTATAGTGTATATATATTTTTTTTACAAACGTGCCATGTATTTTTAGATAAAGTTCTCGCGTATAACACATAGCTTTAAACAGGTTTAAACTCTTCCGCTGAAAGCTATTTGCGACAACATGATTTTTGTCACAGATAAAAATCACATTCCTCTCAATATAGTTATGCGACAGATTTCATAACTGTACATATTTTAGTACATATTAGACCAACATATCGTGTTTATAAAATACCGCATAACAATTTTTTCGGTAAAAAAATTGCCGAGAAGATCATAATAAAGTTATAAAATTTTTGTTGCATTTTATTTTTCACGTAATATGCTATCATAAATTTTTCAAAGTTTTGCATTTATAAAGCAAATATTTGCATCATTTATAACAACAATTGATTTTTAATAGCAAAATAAGAGACGCACGTAAAAGCAACAAATTAATTTCTTCATTAGATAAACTAGCCGCTATTTAAACAGTTGAAAATCATGCGTGTGTGAAAAATACAAAATATTTTACCTTTGATGAAATGGCCTTAAAATTGAATAGTTTCTCAACTTCGCTTCATCCAATCCAACTGCGGATTTTGAAAGTTTCGACTATTTCATATCTTCCTACTCGGAAACTTTTTAAACAAATTCACGCATTGATCACTCAATCATGTTCATGTTTCTTTAAAGTCTTATCTGTTAAAACTTTGCCACTATATCTACATTTGTCCGCAAGCATTTGTCCGCCCCTCAATAATGTAGATTAACTTCAAATTCAAACAGCTGGAGTTTAAGTTCTTTCTCGTAGATGACGATTCGCACAGCTTTACGATCGATTTATTTTGATTTAAACGGTACTTTGTCTTGATGAATGTCTCTCAACCGTGAACGAATATTTGCACAAGAATAAGCTATCACCTGGTCACCAATGTTAATCAGAAACTACATTGTTCGTTAAACACAAAACTGAAAAGTGCATACCATTCGTCAATATACTCGTCGCACTTCTCGTTTATTTTAGCACATTTAATTTTCTCATGAGACCACCTTGTAATTTCTTCGCGCCATTTTTTACGCTAAAATATTTATGGACAGTTTGAAATTAACTGGAAATGCATTTTTACGATCGAGAGAAAGAGAACGGGGAAGAGACTTAGCGCGAATGTTGACAAAGTCAGCTATTAATTCTTTGATAGGGAAACACGTGTACCTAACGCGCTACTTGTTCCCTTACAAGGTGAGAAGCTTTTCCTAGCTTTTTGATGCGTTAACAATCGCGCCGCGTTATTCGCACCACCGTGAAAGAGGGAGGAAAAGTGGCAGTGTGAAGAAAAGGAGAGCAATCGCCCTTTTGGAGACACCGTGATCTCACTCGTATGGTGTAACGCTCATCGCAAGGGGCGCGGCGTAACTGAGCTCGGCAAACCAACCCTTGTTCTCTGTCTCTGTCGGTGCCTCCCTCTCCGGTGCCAACCTCGCTCTATCGCTTCTCCGCCTCACCCCTACAACCACGTTTTCCCACTCTCACGCAGTCTCCGTACTTTCCTCCGCTCCCCTTCTAACGCGATCTCTTCTCTCTCATACGGTTTTTCCCTTCCTTTCCCTCTTCCCTCATCGCGCTTTTCTTCATCTCGCTCGATCTCGTATTGCGACACGCGACGCCTTCGTTCCTCCTTCACATTGCAGCTACGAACTTCCGATTCTTTTTTTCAAGCTAATCCATCGTTGAACCATGCAGAAGCGGAAGACTAGGAAGAAAGTGTGCTAGCACACTTTTCTGTAATCTATTTCATCTCTTTTTTGCTTATGCTATATGTATGTCAAGATTTTGTCTTTCGTTCAATTGTTCTTTTATCTTGTCAATGTCTCTCTCTCTCTCTCTCTGTCGTTTAATACTATCTATCAATGAAAATTACATTAAATAATGCGATTTACACATACTTTTAACGGCGATTATTTACGGAGAAGCAATCTCCTACGGAATGAGCGTAATAAACGGAGATCAAGGGATACGGTTGCAGATTAGAGGTTCATCCCTATCCGTGATTAATCTTTTGTCAACTTGGTTGGCCGTCTATATCTATGGAACAGAATCCGGACAGAGTCGATTGGCTCATGTATCCATTTGCATGCTCTGTGAGAATATTATATTATACGAACGATATAACATTCCTATTTAAATGCGCAAGCAAGGACTGACGTCGCCACGTATGAGACTACATATTTAATCTAAATTAGATTACGTCCATGAGAGTCGCGTTAGGCAATCTTGTTTCGCGCTTTCGTGTTATAAATGCTGCTTCATATGTGGCCGTGGGAAAAGAGAAATAGGATAAATCGTATAGTTATTGGTAACCGCACGCCCATTAATCTCGAAGGTATGTTGGTTCGATCGTAAAGCGAAATATATGTATTCTTTTCGGTCTTTGGCGAGAATATCTGGCGAATGAAAATCTAGAATATCACGATGGTTGACGTACAAAAGCAATTTGGTAAATTAATTTGAGAATTCGATTGGTGTTCATCGAGGTGCGAGACTCATCGACTCGAATTAGACTATTAGCATCAGCGCTAATATCGACCTTTAATCGCATTCCTGAAATGATGACCGTGTGTATGAAATGACGGTTGCCGTGCTATACGTAGTGTAATATAATACATTACGAGTACGTATACTCCCCGTCAGCGAATACATATCGATATATATAATATTGAGTATCTATTCGGAAATAATAATTATTTATTTGTTGATATGTCCGCGCGTTATCCTATCGATGCGCGTAGAGACGAATTTGGGAATTATCTGCATGAGAATAGGATTGATCTTTGTTCGCAGATGAGAATCAAACAGACATGAATAAAATGTGATTTTGTTAACAATTAATAAACTTCCGCAACCATTATTGTCATAATGATGGAATTCATGTAATAATTATGGATATAATATAATAATAGAGAACTAAATTATGCGCTATTAACTCTAATATACCCGTAGGTTGCTTATAATTCAACGAGAATGTTCACAAGGAAAGCAACATTATCCGTATAACAATAAACGTAATCTCTGACAGGATATTTCAAAATTTAATAAAATATATTATCGCAAATGTTATACTTTCCAGCATATTTGTGTCATGTTTAGGATTCACATTCCAAATTACATTTACAAAGTTGTAAAATTTTCCTTAAATTTATTATGTAGAATATGTAAACATCTAAAATTAAAGTGAATTTACTGTTTACATTTATTGTCGCATTACCATTTGTAAATCATAGCTGATTGAATAATGATTGAAATATACTATTGCAACGCTCAACTCTTTGTTTGCTCAGTGATCTAATATACAAGATGGTGCATCTGGCAGAAAGTAGATATGTACTTCAGTTCGCAAGAACTAAAGTACCTGCCGGTTTCGATAGTAAAATTTCAAATTTCGCTATCCCACAATAGCTACGTCTACATAAATATTTTATGTTCTTGGCGAAGATATTGGCAACGAATACTATTAGGAAACGCGTACGAACGATTGTTTCAATAACTTTTCTATCTTCGCAAAATTTGTAAAATGAAATTAAATATTTATAAAAGATTAAATTAATTATAGTAAATATAGCTAATATTTCTTCAGTAGCTAATTTTAGTAGATAAATTCTTTAATCTGAAAATTATACAATTATAATTTTTAAACAGTACAAGCAAATTCTAGAATCAGGTTTGCGGAGAGTATGGTGTTAGGAATTTCGAAAATTGGATGGTGCAAGACAAAAAGACTAAAAATGATGAAGAGACAGTTGGCCCACTGAGAATATATGTTTGTTCTCTCTTTTTCTCGATCTTCTATGGCACGTGCATCACGGTACGTGTCGATAAGCGTTCGAAGGCTGCAGTCCATGATCTTCTATCGTGAAAGACGTTCAACGTGTTCGGGATAGCAAGAAACGAAATTCGCAAAATATTGTAACAACATGACTGTAACGTTTAACAATCTGTCAAGTATCCGATAAATTATTCTGTTCATTTAGTATAATCATTTTTATAGTTTAATGATGTCTCTTTGAAAGTACAAATTTTCTTGATTCTAATTCGCGTTGTTGCTTGTTTACTTTTTTACTCCATTTATATAATTATTTTATGCAATTATTTAAGAATTGGAAGCTATGGAGATATGATCAACAAATTAATAGTATTGGCAAACATTATTTACAGAATAATTAAATTTTTATAAAGATAAAAAATGAAAAATTGATATGTAATAATTATTTACAGTTTTGCATTGTATAATGTAAATAAAAGACAAAATTTTGTTTAACGATTTAGTATATTAAACTGTATAAGTATGCGGAAGTGCGAATTTTAATTACCAGCAACAAGCCGCATTTACATATTAATATCGAGGGAGATATGAATAATTCAATAGCACAGCATAATTAAACAGTACAAATATTCCATGCTTGACGAAAGTGTAACATTTGTTTTATTTACGAATGCTGTCAGGAAATAAATGTCGGGGTTATTTTATTTTTTTTTTATTTAAATTTTCCTTTTTTTAAAAACAATGATTTTTTAGCTTTCAACTTAAAGAATATTATAGTTATAAGAATGTCTTGTTTAAAACTCGTAATAATAAATTAATTATATTAACGATAATCACTTGTCATCAAATTACATGTATCATTATTCATTTTGGAAGATGATTAATGTTCAAGTGACAATTTTCTTTTCATCTGATATCATCCGTGAAAGAGCGATCTCAGAAACGACATTGTTCCGGGACATGTAATAATTGCTTTTCTCTTTTTCGTTTCCTTTATATTTCTTTATACTCGTATCTAGAATTTAATCACTGATGTAAGTTTTATTTTATTCGTCGTTTTATATATATATATATATATATATATATACACACACATATATTATATATATATATATATATATATATATATATATATATATATATATATAATATATGTGTGTGTGTGTGTGTATATATATATATATATATATATATATATATAATCAATTTATTAATATGACTTAGAAAGGAAAAATATCTGTTTCTTTTTATTGTCCCAACATTTCTTTTTTTAAATCAGCTTTAATAACTGACTGCGATATTTACAAGCTGATTGTCAATTATGCGATATCATCGTTATATGAAAATATGGATTTTTAAGGGACATTATGCATGACAAATCGTTATTTCTGACCCTACCTTTTCCTCCGTTCTCCCTAGACCCTTTCTCCTTGCCTTTATCTTAACAGGTCGTAACTGCTCCCGCTCTTATATTATTAAGGAATCTTTAACGGCATGGTAAAAGCGCATTAAGTGAACATTTTTAATAATTGCATGTTGAGGGTGCTGGACGCATGTCTAAGAGTAGTTGCATTTTTATTTTTATTTACGAGATTAGTTAGATAAAATCTGCTGAAGAGAGATAGTGTAATTGATAATTATAGAAACAGTAAAATAATAATATTGTATTAAAATGTAATAAGCGTAATTATAAATTTTCGTTCTTTTTCACAAATCAAGTGTTATCTTAATATTTTAATCACAATCCTTTTTGGACGCTTTAAATTATATACCAATTTTAATAATTATGTACTTGCTGTTATAAATAATGGTATGACTTCCGTTTTAAAGCTCGATGCATGTTTGAAGAGTCCGAAGAAAGTAAATAAGTGCAAAAATCTCAGACGAGAAATTCAGTCTGAACGAAAACCAGATTCTCTTCTTCTTTCTCTTTTTCTTTCTTTCGTTCTCTAAGTACTTTATAAATATTATTCCACTCTTATCAGGATAAGAAATTAAAAATACATATTGAGTTGTCAATGCACTTCTTTCATAACGATTACACCTCCCATAATATTTCTTCATTTATGAAGCAAATGCTGTAAAGAGATAATACTCTACGGAAGAGAATTAAACTCTTTCTACGTGGGATTTTCTCAGTCGGGAAGTCTTTCGCGAAGATTTCCATGAATTAGCTGTCTAATTGTACAAAATGAAAAATAAAAATTCGCATCGTGTACAACTTTGGCAATTTCGATCAAAAGAGTTGAAGCGACTTATCAAGCATTTATCAGACTTTTGAAGAGTTCATTCCGTATATAGAGAGTACTGTCTGTCGCCGTTCGTAAGAGCACACTGGCAAACAGGATCTGCCGTTCGAATTCTAGCTTACTCATCGGAGCGTATATAAATCGTTCTGAAAGCTCTTTATTTGAAACTGAACCACTTCTTTCTTCCGTTTCACAGTGGCAGCTCTTCTTATTCGTATCTTTCATGTCGTCTCATTATTAATCAATAATTTGTCCTTAATGACTTTCTTTCATGATAGAAATTTGCTGTGTTCAGAGACGTTTACAGAGACGTTTGATGTACACATCCTCTGTAAACTGTTGCATGTTTTATAAGGTTTGCAGAAATGTTCTTTAACTCACAATAGATTTTCATAGAACGGCGTTTAACACGTGTAATACTTGACGAAGCGTTTTAGTAAAATGAGTGGCGGGATATGTATGTTACATATGGTAATGTATGTATAGGAATTGTATTTATATTTCTATTTGTTGAATAGTCTCGTCACATATAACAAACATTTCATTTAATTCACTTTTAATGCGCGACTGAAATTCTTTTTACTTCTTTTCGAGCTGGCAACTTCATAACTTCGCCAACGCTGAAATGCCATTCCGATGGAAAATTCGAGAAACTCAGTTCGTATCTCAAGAGAGGATTTCACGCGGACTGCCAATGTCAGATATCGAGGTATATGAATCAGAAAAGCATTAAAATTTTCCACGGATGCATGATCTAGGCATTGTGAAACTGCTGTACGCTTAATTTTTTGAAAACAAATGTTAATCGTCTGCTCTTTTTTTTTTTAATGGCCTATTTATCTGCATATATTGCACTATGTATGTCCTAACAATGGGTCTGGCATAATCAAACGATCTATTCACGTACAATTTATATTCAAGGACTATTAATCATTGTCACAAACATATTATCATGCAGTTACCATTCAATCATCTTTTACACGTTAATCGAGGAACGCATTTTATTTTTGACCACTTGCGAATGCACCCAGTAGTAAGATCCGCGATAAATTCGCCGCCGGCATCTACAGACGAAGGCATGTTAATGTCGCGTGGCGATCGATTGACGAAATTCTGCATCCTTACGTATCGAGAATTTGAAATCGGGGTAAAGCGGCTCTCGCGGCACTCACTAACGACATTTCAACGACAACGGCAGCTTCGCTGGGCTCTATTCTCCTAGATATCGGCGCGATATTAAGTCGAGCTAAAACGGTTTATTCGGCTAATGTCGTATTTGCTAACGTTCGCGCAACGAAATATGTCATGCGCACTTATATTCCGATCGATACCCGCGTTAGTTGAGCGTTGACGATAAGAAGATTATCACATCTGCTTACAGTCGCGGACGTGTATGTAAAACTTTGTTTCACTTGTTACTTGATGATGAGACAAATTCGACACCAAGAGGATTATCATTCGTTAATATGTGACGTTCTAAATTGAGGGATGTATTGGCTGTCCTCCCGTAAGTAATTTACTGCAGAATTGTAATTTTGTAAATTACGTGGATGAAATTTCAAATAACGCAACCTCTAATTATCCTTGAGTGTCATGAAATAAGCGAGAATTTAAGTAGTGCAACCTCTAGTCGCCTGACGTGCTCTAGGAGGAAAAAAAGTGATAGATTAAACTTTGCTGATTGCATGGAGCAACTATCTCTTCCGAGAGGACTGGAGCTTATCTGGTTGAAAATTACTGCCGACGAGGCAACTCGCCGCGAAAGCGTCTCATCCAATGTCGCCTTCGTACTCGGGTAAACTCTTAATGATCGTACTCTGTGATTCGTCCACAATCTTGTATAAATACGCGCACACACGCGCATCCATATGTTGTACCTTCGTACGTACATACCTCTAGGTGAACATACGTACAAACACGGGAACTGTCCTCGACTTCGTTTTGTTTGTACATTCGCCTCGTATACAGAGGCGACCAAGTGCTCCAGAGACCCGTTGAATTTCCGCGCGTTCCCTTCAGTTGCTGAAGGGAACATCCGAACGGTTTGTCACTCTGTCTTATTGAACTAACTCACTAGCTCTCCTCTTATCTCTTCGCAGATCCTTCCTTTCCTTCCAGTTATACCTGATTAAGATCTCTCGCGTTATAACTTGTATTCATATAAGATTATCTCACCTCTCATCAGAGGAAGACGCGCGAGGAAGAAGTATAAAAATGCCGTATATAAAAAGCACGCTATTTGTAAATGGACGAACGCGTATTTTTTTTTCGATCGAGTTCCTCGCTGATCTACCACGACAAATAATCATTATGTCTTCGATATACATATACGACGTTCTGACATCCATTCGCCAGGTTGATCGAATTGTCAATGAGATGTTTTCAAAGAACGGAGGAACACGGCAGAGTACCGTGCTCGAGCGCTTCAATTTCAATTTCTCTTGCTACGTATACAAAGCGACAAGAGTTCTGCACATACGCGATCGAATGTTTCGATTTAAATATGTTTAGTGACCGTGAAAAATTGCTTTGTGGATGGCGTCACTTGTTACGCGAACCTATGTGAGAGAAAAGAGAGAAAATATAGATTATAACAAAGAGAGGAGCAGAGAGATCTCGCAAATATTATCACACGTTTTATATTGCATACGGCGCCTACAGTGATATTGTCTCAATTTTGCATGACGATACTTTCGAACTCTCGAAGATTTAAAATGTATATCGAAAATATCTCTTTTTTTGGTGCAAAGCATTTAAATTGCCTTGATGTTCAAATTTACCTTTTTCGTTCCTATTTATTACATTTCGCTCTATCCTACGACCTACCGTGATAGTTTTCTAACCCGATGTGATTGAACACGGATAAAGTACAATCCTGTCAGCGCGATGGAATAGTCGAACGATCTCTCGACAAGATCCATCTAAGGAACAGAGCTACGGCGAGAGGACGTTGTACCAAGTGATCCAATTTCCAATTCCATTAGAAGGTAAGCAACGCAGGAAGCTCCGTGCACACACAGGGCAACTTCGATTGCATTCTACGGCTCGGCAGGCGTTGTAAAGAGCATTGGGTGAAATATCAGATGCGAGAATATGCGAGACATTACCCGTATATTCGTGTCATCCGTTGCGCACAAATCGCAGGATCAAAAGATAGATATTAGAAGCGAAGCTGGATTTTTAAACTAATCGTTAATTTTCCTCGCTATAAATTTCTTGAAAAATTAAATTTAGGACATAAGATTCTCTTTTCTTTCACAATGAAAGATATTAATCCCAATTTGGGTTAATTATTGAAAAAATAATATTACAATTTCGATATTTTAGTCGTTTCCAATCTGTGTTACTGTAACACGTGTTCTTTGGTATATAAAAAAAATTCTCCATATTTTATTAAGCGATGTGTTTATCATGAATGCATGACAATCTTCGGACGTTACATGGCGAAAGCGGGAAGATATTCAATACTTGTTATGGTGTGAATCGGATGAGGTGGATGAATGGCACTTGGGCAAGATCTATCTAAGGCTCGACGAGATGCGAGAGAAAGAGCATTGTACGCGAGTGATCCAATTTCCAATCCCATTGCAGTATAAACAAGGTATGAAGCCACGCGATACCAATAACACGGATCGTATACCTCTTTGCGCGCTCTCCCATAACTCCTTATGACGTTACGAATATATGGCCCTAGATATTGTTTCAGTTTCCAAATAGTACCAACTCTTCTCTTTTTTCTTAACATGTTTGAGATAAATATTTAACATACGCACTTATTTTATCGTACCGTACAAGATTGATTAATTATGACTGAAGACAGTTAATTAATTAATAAAAGCGTTGGTTTCGCGGTTTGTATTACAGTGTTTTATAAGGCTCTGCTGAATTTTTAGAAAACTATTTTGTTAAAAGCTTTATAATTATGATAAAATGAAGTTTACGTCTACAATCGCACTCGATGAATCGGATTATACCATTTAATTAAATGGTATAATGAATTGAAAACGTGAATTTTTGCTCACAATAACATCTAGTTTTGTCGATTTTATTTAGAAAGTTATGCTTCGTTCGTGTTCATTCAACCGTCAGCGCTCCGTGTTCCGCAACGCTCGACAAACGAAGCTAATTCCAATAATCTGCTACAAACGGATATCCGTATCGAACGTGAATGACAAACAATTTTTCTATAATTGTTTAAAATTGGGATATTCGCAAGTAATATTGCGCGCACTTATATTTCCATTTATTTCACATCATCGAGTAAGAAAAAAAAATTCAAACTGAATAAATACAATTTTCATCAATCCATTTAGTGTCAACTTGTCGCAGAAATTAGTAATTTTATAATGGCGTTTATCATGGGGAGATAATAATATCGTGAGTGGCACTTAAGCGTTACAAGTTAATAGTCCTCTCTAATAATAGTCATGTGCGTCAACGTGCTGTTAGTCTTCAACAACTATAGACGTCTTAAAATACAATTAGTAATATAATTTCATTCGCAATAACGTTTAACGAAACGTGCGGTGTGTGGATGGCTTGAAGATAATACAATAAAAGAAGTTTGTAATTGTAGGAGTATTCCGCACAAATAACACTGAATAATGAAACAACTGATACATCAAACCGATATAATCGAAATAATTATAATCATTGGACATCGGCTCGATGGGCGGGCAAGGGAAATAAACATTTTTCAGCCGGTTGTCAGAAGCACCAACGTCTCCCTCGGCATAGCGGCACTCTCGCGTTGCTTTGCGAGTTAATAGCCCGTACTTTCAGCCCGTAACTCCAGAGGCGATCTAGATAAAGCTGCTTTATGAAGCCAACGGCCGTACACCGTTGCCCTGCAGTCAGTTGCATAACGCGCAACGTCGTGCGTCGCGTTGTCGAGTGCGCGTCCCAACAATACCTGCGAACGAATGGTGGTGCGTTCTGCCATCCCTTGCCTTCCTCGCTGGTACACGAGCTCTCCTAGTCGCTTGCACGTCCGCCGGGTCAACTTAGGCGCGACCACGGGCACTTGGAATATTTTCTACCACCGGAATAGATTGTCCCGCTATAAATTTCGCAGCAAGCAAGAACACCAGGGCATCGGTGCAGGGCATTTGAAAAGAATTTCAAATTTAGTTACAAAACACTCAGAAAAACGTGAGTCGAGGAAAGACACTTCCAGGCACATTTTACGATTTGTTACATATTTTTATTTGCAAATTGTCAACTCCGTTGTATACTCCGTGATTTATGGAAGAATTATTAAACAATATATAACATAAATAGGACCGAGTATTAAAAATTGGAATATAGCCTCGAACCTAGCTGGAAACCACGTTCTCTGATAGTTATTAAACGTGTATTTCGCGTACGCGAGATTAAAAATTTTTTATAAATTTTTAAAATGTACCATTATATAGGAAACATTTGTATTGTGGCTTCTGTTTGTTCACGAAATTTGCAAATATACCTGCAATATGGCTAGTAGACCGTTGTATTTTTTCCCTTCTCCATCATTCTTTAACTGAAATGTCACTATATGAGTATTTTATATTCATTTTGCGTATCTGAAAAAATAGTTTATAGACAAAGCAAAGCGAAATATTTCGTCACAGCTCGATTTTTTTTATTCTACAGCGGCTTTAACAATGAATACGAATTTGCCTCGTTTTTAACGTCACGATAAAACCATAATTAGATCCCGCAATAACGACTGGATATCATAATAACAACATTGATTCATCTAAAGTCATGGTGCTTTTGTGAACTTAAAATTTCTCGTCGTAATTATATGCTGGTTTATGCGTCGGGGAGGTACCGTGAAAAATTGCAGTCATTACACCGACCCATTCTCTTTCATTGACCGTCTTCGATCCCGCCTCGCGTCTAGTCGCTCTCGTTTCCGCCACGCTTCAATTTGCCTATTATTTTAGTAATTGCAATTGCACCGTACGTATATGCGGCATGCAAACCTTTTGGCTTTCACTGCCCGGGCTTGCTGTAGATTAAATGCGCAATATTCATTAAATGAATAAACCTCATTTAATGAAATCTACAGCGTCGAGAGGTAACGCCGATGTCGAGCATAATAGACGTGAATATGAATCCGGTTTTCTTCGACCAAGATCGAATTGATGAAGACTGACGATGATTTGCGTACGCTCGTGAGCAAATACGGAGCGGAATGAAAATTGAAGAGCGAGAGCGAAACAATGCGAATAGATAAAAGTAATTCGGCGTAGTGAGTAGTGAGAGAGAATGAAATGAAGACATCGCATCGTGGAAAATGGTGCGTGAAATGGACGCAAGATAAATCGAGTCTCTGTTGGCATATGGATAACGACACGTGATGGCGAGTTTGCAACATACGTATATATACGCGATATGAAAAATCATAAACAGAATATTGAAAAAAAAAGAGAAGAGAGAATATTTTAAGGTAAAATAGGAATTAGCGTATAGTTTTCTTTTTAATAGATTTTTAATAGATACAAGTAATTGGAATGAGCAGAAAATATTCTTTGTAAAATAATTTATTAAGCTGTTTCCAATTATACTGCAGATTTTAAATCATATATAGTTTTATCGTTTTAAGTATTATTGCATTTCGAGAATTAATTATATAATTTAAATTTCAAGTTTTTAGTTTTATGGCGTTGGAGCTTATATTTTTCATATTTCACATATGATGGATGTTTTAAATACCTGTGTTATAATCACTAAAAAGGTAAATTCATTTTGCATTAGCTCTTTTCCGTATTTTCATGCAACTTTTATACAGGCACTTTAAATAATAACGAGATATTTCAACTCGCATAATGACGATACTGTAAAACGGATCTCTCTTCGTGAAACATTATATTCTAAAGACGTAGCGGACTTTCGATAATAAAAAGTGGACTATTTGACGAAAAATTTTTGCTCAAGAAAGAGATGCTGATTCTAACAATTTAGATCTGCCAATGAATTTCCATCGTGATCATATATTACCTTTTCGAAACGGATTTATATCAAAAGACTCTTCCACGAGAATCTCTTTCCACGAGATTATATGTATATATATATATATATATATATATATATATATATATATATATATAAATACTTCTATATTTATATTTGTTTCAGTACTCTATAATTATTGTAGGGAGACAATAAACGTTAAGTGAAGAGCATTTTAATTTAATCCGCAAAACTCGACAAAATTTACGGTCCTCGTTAATATGTCAAGTATTTATACATTTGCGGGCCTTTTAAATCGTTAATAGATTAGTTTTGCTTTCCTAGAGAGAACAAAGTGGATTTTGATGCAAAATTTGATATTTATTTTTGAGTTTACCTCGGATACAGTGGTAAAAATGTATAACAAAGAGAGAATTAATATTATAAAAAATATATTTAAATAACAGATTATTTATTGCACATTTTAATCTGTATAAATGCTATTTTCTGCTAAATTAATGAAACAAAAAGGTAAATAAATTTAATTACATGTATTTAATTGATAAAAAAGTTGATGAAGCTTGTAACTTCAAACAAACTATAAGAATATTTATAATATAATTATTTTCGTCGAATAACACTGCAAAATTTAATGCTTGGGGATATATTGGATTACCTCTTAACGTCGAGAAGCATTAAAAAGTCACATCTATTCGCGTGTACGAACGAAACGTTCAAATGGTTAACGTATTGTCACCTTTCGCATTTGGTCGATCGGGTCATGGTAAGCCAGGATCAGCCTGTGACGTTGATTCCCTTTTACTCCGTGAAACATGCACATCATGGCAATTCGGCCTATAGGTGACCATCCGCCTATCCAGTCAATAGGTTTGTACCATCCATTACGTAATGTCACGTTTAATCTCTTCGAAATGTTCACTGGAATTATTGACCATGGGACGCATCGCCACGATGCGCTTGCACGGATCTTTCTGGATCATCCTCGTCAATGGCGACGGACTTGGCTTATTTAATAAAGAAATATCAGTTACATAGACGTCACAAGTCAAATTGTCGCATCACGCCGACCGGACATTTGAAAACCGTACCGAGTAAAAAGGGAATTTATCGAAGTTGTGAATTATAAATGTAAATTTGAAATCTTGCTGCAAATTTTATCTTTCCGCTTTGTCGCCGCTGAAGTCGCTTCCTATTACGCTCCACGATGGAGTGTCGAAATCTTTAATAGAATGAAATATGACACGAGGGGGTTACTCACGAGAGAAGCTGAAATGCTAAAATTGAAATTGACTAGCCGCGTGTCTATGTATGCCATTTAATGTCTCTTGACTGGCGTCGAGAGGATTTCCCAGCCGTCCTCGCGTTACTAAACGCCGTTACAAGATACCAAGTGCAGATATATTACACATCACGTCGGACGCCATGCAAAACGGACAGGCTTCGGGTAACCGAGATATTTAAATGTACATGTCCTACACATATAGTCCCTTTGTATGCGATTAAAGGCTTTCAACGCATTGAGCGATTCTTAAATGACTTTATAGAAATAGCGCGATATATAATTCGATACACGACTGCTATCGTGTGCAGAGAACATTTGCATCACAAAATTCGTAGATTTATGTAAAACGTGTCTAGCCACCGAGCCCCGCCAATCTCTATATCATTTTTTTATTACTGATATTTGATTCAATATAATAAGACAAAAAGAGGTTTACTACTGCGATGTAGTGCGAATACTAAAAGCTTTCTCTGCAAACTTTTTTTTTTTACGTTTTGCGACATGACATGAGCGACTACCGTGCTTAAAACGCGTAACATGCCGCTGGTATAACTTGTCAAGCATATCGAAATTTTAGCGCACATACAAATGTTCACGTGGCAGACATCATCAATACTCTAGCTACCATTTCGTTATTTTTTTGGCTGCATACAAATTCAACCAAACGAAAACAATATCTGCACCAAACGTCCCGCTCGTTAGACCATTAGCGCGGTTCTCCGCGCATCGTGAATAAGCGGTGACAATGCGCGAGAAGCGTGAGGTCGATTCGTTCGCGGTTCATGCACGTATTCGCGATTGGCTCAAGTGGTTACCTAAATATTCTGCCATTTCCACCACTTCAACACTGTTGAACTCAATTTTTAGCGAAATTATTGTTATCCGCTTGTCGGATTGACGGTTACAAATTCATAAATCGTGTTCTATTTTCACTTCGTAGATTTTTTTGGAAAACATTTTAATGGTATGCGTATTGCTTAAAGTAACGCGGATGATCGAGCATCGTTATTATTTAAATGTTACATAGAATGCACGAATACATATATTTCTCTATTCATTTTCTTCTGTACATACCGTTATTGTACAGGTGCATTATTATGCTCGATGTTATTGCTAAACGCAAGTGAATAATGTCTGTGGTAATAATGTCTATTACAATTATTTCGATATAATTATAATAGACGTTTCTCCGCAGCGTGTTTCTTGAATATAATAAAAGATTGCGGTTTAACGAATATTAAACTACAATTTATAGGTGTTTTGAGATTTATCGGAGATGCAGAATATGTATGTTAAAGGTTAACAACCGCGGTCTAACAAAGGTCAAACTTTACGGGTCACTTTCGAGAAGGGAACGTTAATCCTTTACAGCGAATTACGAACGGACCCCCCTGCTTGTTTGAGCAGCATTTAGCTTCGCGTGACAAGCGCGGTTTTGCGTCCCCAGTAGGATCGGTCACGGTCCAACGTCGAGTCGGTTTCCGGATTGGATTTCCCGCAGGATAACAACATATCTACCACTCAGTCGTAAAAGTCGCCATAAAGACATTGCCTGAATCCTGATATTTCAGATAATAAAAATTAGGAAAAAAGGCGAAAGCTTTAAAAAATTCATCTATTTTTAAATTTATCTATAGCGATTGTTAATATAAATATTAATTCTTGATGCAAATACCTTTAAGTAAATTTTCCAACTAGTATTTAGCTAATCTAATTAAATAATTTTCGAGTGATCTTCTCGTGTTAATTAATCATTTTAATCAAATGCAGTCTTTCGTGTTTTATAAGTCGAATTGTTCACGCTATAAATATTCATGCAATGCAATGAAATTGATTTATTTTATTTCTTTAATATCTAAATAAATGTAGAAGTAATAGAGGAAGATAATATTATGTAAGCTCTTATGATCAAGAGCATCTGTTAATCTTGCTTAGCATTAACATTGTAATCCACGTTAATCCATTCAAGTTGTGATTAATCCTGCGAAGCGTGAAATTGTAAATATAATTCCTTGCATGATACCACGCAATGTTTTGACCCTCGTTTGAGGAACACGTTAACTCGAGATGCGCGTCGTTCCCTCCCTTGTCCCGGTGATGCCGGAGTCAACCACGCTCCATGTCGCGTCGGTTTCCCGAAATACCAGCGATGTGATTTGCCTGCTCTCATCCTTGTCTCCGCATTACAGAATAATACATTGTGTAATGAGGAAGGTATCCGCTCTGATTTCGTACTGTGAGAGACGAATTGTGTACACGTCAGAGCTAGCTTGCTTACTCCAACCGCGCTTGTCGCCTTTTTACTCGTAACTTTCCGTCGTTTCCCATCTCGTTATGATAGTACATAACTTTTCATTTAAGTAGAAACACGCGATACTAACCATTTATCCCGTGACTTCTCTACCTTGCCCCAATAATGGAAATACCCTCTATCCCGCGTGTGTTCGTAGTTAGTAAAAGGCGCCCGCCCGTTTTGGGAAGTCGGTGCCGAGGAGACATTAATTACTCTTATCTGTGCAAACAGTGGGTCCGTTACAGGCAACCGAGGTCAGCCCCAGCGACTCGGGAACTCGTCCAGTTAGTTGCGGCCTGCCCTCGTTCCGCAAGTCCTAAAACCACGTCGCTTTCAATCCTATCGCCCAGTTACACGACGCCCACCCCTTTCTTCGCCCTTACTTTGCGCGGTCTCGCTGACCGATTCAATCCTCCATCTCGCGTCGTGAAGCAGGACGTTAAGGAGCGGGTAAACGAGCCGTAACCCAACGGTGGCAGACAGGCAAATAAAACGGCGTCGTCTACCGCAGTGTGAATGACGAATCGATCCGTCCAACTCGAAATTCTGGCCTGATGCGAAGCTCGGTCGGGTGTTCGACAAGCCGGTTACAAATGCTGCTAATAACTTTCTCTAACGAAGCAACCCGAGATAAATAGCGCCACGTAAAATTCACAATTTTTAAACATTGCAGCAGTCTCGCTTTTTGTTAAAAATAACTTTCCGGCCATCCTGCTGGGCAAATCGACCGAAATCTCTGCATTCAGCTCTCTTCCAGCTCACCAACGCAAAAAAGAGATGAGAGGGAAAAACAGAATTGTCGCGCGGTGATAGTGGACGATCTAAATTTTTGCACGAAAATTCCGTTAACTATACACGTTACCCGTTGCTGACCCATTTGGCCGGAGTTTCTACGTCGCTTAAGCTCAATTTACGTAATATCGACGTAAGAACGGCGGACTGGTATCCTAACGGTATCAAGGCGAAAGAACGATAAAGGGTAATACACCAGAAGAAATTCAAGTGGGAGCGCACGTGCGCGAATGCAAGAAAAATTTGGTTTTCGTTGGAAGAACCGGGTGAAATTTATAACGTCATCGTGCATATGTTACATATGACAGCGGCAATATAAGAAACAAGTTATGAAATAATCGAAATGATAAACATCGCGGCAATATGTTGAAAAGATTAAAAGTCGACTCTTCTATTAACAAATCGCCATTGAAACTTTGTTTCTACATTTTCGAGAACTGATTCTCTAAAGAGGAAAGTACACGCTGTTAAAATTAGTATTCAAACATCGCGCGTGACTGTAAGAAAATGAGAATAAGAAAGTCGAAGAAACCAAGCATACTACTGATTGTGAGCCAAGAGGTAAAAGGCGCGAAAAGATCTGGAATGAACGTGCCACGACGTGGCAAGATTGTCGGGTGCTATAAAAGCTCTCGGAAGTAAAGTTCTCACCCATTACGATGCCACAAGCGTTAACTGAATATTTCACGATACTTTTGGATACTTCCGCCGTGTCGTATTACATCGTGCCTCAAAGCACCGCAACTATATGCGGGCATCTCCCCATCAACCAACCCGGAAAGCTTTTCGAAAGAGCTTCTTCATTTTCCCTGCTAGTTGAATTTACGCGGCCCTTTTGTCTTGCGTTTTCCCTCATTTCAATACGAATGACATTTTTGATGAGTGGAAGCGCCTACTTACCAAGACGTCCGATTTCTCATTCGGTTGCTCTAAATTATAACGTGCGCTTTCATCTCGTTCAAATGTTTCAATGTCGCAAGAAAATTGAATGTTAACACATTTTTATTAAAATTTTTTAATATTTTAATAGACTTTTTGTTCTCTGCTAGTTAGAGTTAGATGATTTTATATTAATAAAGATAATAAAATATTTAATAATTACTTAGCTAAATCTCGTCATTCGAATGTGAATTACATTTCGTCACGTGAATTACATTCCGAATTTCCACAGGCAAAGCAATCTGTGTGTAATATAATGCGCAACACTCCTCGCTTTGAGACAAAACAAAGATTTAACGAGCGTCGATTCTCATGGCCTTCGTCTCCAACGACAAGGGCAACATCAATTTCAGACTAGCGGCTACTCGACGTCGTGCGTCATCGATGGCGGTCGCTTAAAATTCGCCAACGTCGACGTCCATTAAGTACCTTCGAGTTTGCGCGCATCTTTCTACGCTGCAGCACTACCACCGTCGACGGATGTGCGATAGTAAAGGGTGACGCGAAGAGCGAGGGTAGATAGAAAAGCGGGACGACAGAGTCGGGGGTGACAAGAGCTGAGCTACGCTGGCCAGCTGCCAAACAACCCTCTCGGGAACCGCGAGACCAAAAAACGTGTTCCTTACGACCTTCGATCTTCCTTTGAGAATATAATGCAGTTTTATGTTTTCTTTCTTATTGTTTAATGACGAAATTGTCGCGTTATGTAGTCCTTGAATGCCGTTGTTGTGTATGTTGCTTTGGCTAATAAAAACGTAAAGAGATAAAGAGAAAATCTAAGATTTCTTTAACATTGTTAAAATTAAATTTGATAAATTATAATTATTGTTGTAAGCTAGAGTACTTTATTTACGCAATGATTAATCATGACGAACGCTAGAGTGTTAGCGTTTCGTCGCTCGTACTTAGAAATTTGGAGTCAATTCGTCAGAGTCAGTTCTTGGAATAACCCTGCAAAAGTTAAGTTTAGAGTTTAGAATCTGTGAGTAAGTCGCGCGCAAGTGAAAAGTCTGAGATCAAGAGTGTGCGTAGCAAGTTTCTCGAAGACGAATTCTAAGAATCGAACTTCACGAAAAGGAGTCGTCATTGAAGTGATCATTGAAATAGTATTATATTTTTAAAAGAGCTGACTTTACGATATGATAATTTATAAAACTCTTATAGACTGAACAGTCTTTCGTTTTTTGCACTTTCATTTGAAATAAATTACAATCAGTTTCTATCTATTAAAAGAAAATTAATTTGTACTATTTTTATTTTGATTGTGAAATAGTTCTTACAATTTGATATTATTACCATCGATTTTAATTACACAACGATGAAATAACATTTATATACATTTAAAAAATGATATTTATATATTCTTATAGATATTAGATCTATCATTCATTATACGCATTTTATTTCTCCTGGCGTTCTTAAACATTTTGTTCTTTATATTAAAAATATTAAAAAATATTATAACTGAAAGATATTACAAAATGCTTGAAAAATATCTTTACGCAATATTGACAATAGCAATATTTTGAAAGTTTGCTGATATCTGACATTTCTTTTTAGTTTTCTCTTTTCTTTCTTATTTCTTTTATTTATCTACCGCGTTAAATTTAAAGTTGCTCTTATTATTTATTCTTAAAGCTCGAAATATATTATTACAAAGAAGTATACATATATATGTATATTTAGCATATTCATTGGAACAATATGAAATAAAATTAGGAATTTTAATTTAAATTTTTAAACCTTTTGTTTCAATATTATTAAATTGGCAAAAAGAAATTTAGATGAAATAGAAATATAAGATGTACTACCAATTGTATTAGCAGTTAGCGGAGATGAATATTCTAATAAGCTTGCGTAAAAATTTTTAAGCCCTTCAGTCTCCTTGTATAACCATTCGGTGCTTCCGTCTAACTTTCTTCTTTGCACCGTTCGCATTGGTTTTTCTTCTTGTATTGTTTAATAATGCAAAGTCACGTGCGACACATAAATGTAATATTCAGCAAGACTAATTCCATTGTGCTGCATAAGCTTTTGCACCGATGAACCTTTTGTTTGTAAAGCAAACTTTAATAGGGAATGCAAATATGCAAAAATCGTTCATCGATACGATCCGAAAATCCCTTTACGTAATAATACAAAAGCAAACGTGACCGTTTCACGCGAGGTTTGTGTATTTAGAGCTACAGCTTAACCTGCAGTAGTAAGGTACAAATATTGTCAAAATTATTAAAATAACCGATCATTTTTATCCGTGTGTGCTCTCAGCTAAATTTCTCTAGTAAACATTTGTGAGGTGTTTATTGCAGGATCACTATTGGAAACAAATCGTTTAAATTCAATATTTGTACTCTGTCTATGTATATCGCGAGGTATATTTGTTATACCGGTACTTGCCGATCCGTGCACGTGGGACAAAGTAGATAAAGGGAAATAGCATAAAAGGAAAGGAAAGAAAATAAAAAAAGATACAGCAGCCGTGGCATCTCGGTCCAGTTTCAACTCGGTCCACCTCGCACGCTAAATATTCATGATACGGGACCGCATATCTGGGCCATTGTTCTATGCTTCGGAGTGGAAATACCGTAAAGCCGCGGGAGGGTCGTGCAGCCGCACCCCGTATCAGCGGGCACGCTTCACTTACCCTCTCTCTCATTTCATTCTTGTTGCCTGGACATTTATCTTCCTCACCATTCGCGGAACAATATTACTGTTAGCTTATGGTCGGAGTCGATGTATTTGGAAATAATTAAACCGCGTGACGCGCGTCCTCTATGTCGCGTCGGCTGGGGAGTTGCTGCCATCAGAATCGTTAAACGGGGCGGTCGGTGTGCTCGCCTAACGCATTTCATGCGAGCGCCGCGCAGCTTTGGAATTCGGATGACGGACGAGTTTCAACTGTAAGCTGATTTCCGAAATAAACTGATTCTCGAGATACGCGCTCATACCTTTGGAAATGGGGTAAAAGGGCTCACGTAGGTGTGCGCATGTGTGTGAGTGTGTGTATGTGTGCAACATCAGACTGTCCTGGAAAGATTGATGTAGCGCTGCAACGCGACGTTATGTCTCTGTAGAAATGTATTTTTGATTATATTATGAAATTCTTCACACCTTTTTTAAATTTCTGCAATACTTTTCGGTAATATGATTTATGGATACGCGCCGAGAGGAGCATTTCCACACAACAGAGCGGTTAAATTTTCTCCTCGTAACTGCATCACGTCCCTTTCACATATCACTAGGGCAAATGTTGTTGTAATCGTTCCCGGTTAGTTAACGTTGCATACATGCTTCTTTTGCGTTAAACTTTAAAACACACGCAGATACTTGGGGCTGATTATTGAATTTTGTTGTTATGTACGTAGCGATGCACCACACACGCTATAAATAAATTACGGATGTGAACGCATACGGCTTTGGCGATGTGAGCATTTTTTTACTGCCGCTGAGATATATTAACTGTGTTTGCCTTCGCGGGTTCTCACGTACTTCGCGGAAAGAAGCTATATAAGATGTTATACACGAAAGCACTTCTACAAGCTAGATCGCGTTAAGTTGATTTATAAAAGTTAAATTTTTACGATCAGTTACATAATTTGTTTACATTTGGTTTCGTAAACTCTTTGAAACCAGATTTTATGTTTTGGTATATCGCAAGCTTGACGTATAATACGAGCGTATGGAAGCGTCTGTTCTTTAAATATTATCAATAAAAACATAAAATGAGGGACATTAATCTAGCCACATAACACTTTCTGAAAATTTCTTTTTTATGTTTTTTTTTTAGCGGGAAAGCACAGTTCTCATTTTTCTCATTTTTGCTCAGAATTATTGATCGAAACTAGAATATTATATACAGTAAAAAAATATACATTATATACATAGAGAAAAATGTATATGTTAGTTTATCTATATTTCTTTCGCTAAAAAAACATTATTTTACAAAACATTATTTTATTGAATAAAAACTTGATTGTTTCGTTGCACTAAATCATATTATTCGACAGAAAAATAAATAATACTTTAAATACATCTGATTCAAATAAAGCATTGTTTGTTTCAAATAATTTATTACTTGAAATAATCATTAAGCTTATAGATTTCTATAAATAGATTAACTTTATTTCTTTCAAAAGTTATCTTATTTAAAACTTATATGTTTTTTAAAGTCAAATAATCGTATGTAAATATTAGTTTGAACATTAATTGAACTATTCCAATTATTAAATTTCTTACCTTTAACAAAATATATTAAATTTAAAGAAATATTTTTCTTTGTGCAGGCGTATGTTATGCACGCGCTATTTATTTTCTTATACTATTATACTATATAATTTTATTATTTTATAAATTAATTAAAATTATTATTTCAAATTTATTTATTTATGCATACGTGCACATACATACTACATCTATCCGTCTATAAAAATTTAAAAGAAAGGATTTGTTAATTTTATATTTAAAAAAACTTTGTAGTTCTAGATCTTAACAATTTAAAAAAATAAATTGTAAAGTTTTAAATTTTGTATGCAGTTTTTTTTAAGAGTGGATGGAACATATTACGATGTAATTTCTAAGCTAGGTGACAGCGTCGCTATGATTTATCGTCGGGTTCTTGTTTTCTATACGTATTGTTTTATCTCGTTCGCTAATAGGCACGCGGAAAAATACTGTTGAAATACTGTTGAATTTTTCTTTCTCATACTTCGTGATATTTAATTTTGTTTTATAATGCTTTATGCAGCAGATTGTTGTAGCAAATCGAATTGGTTAGTAATAGGAAAATTATAGAAAATAAAACATATAAATTGAATATAAATTTTAATTTCTGTTAATGTAATATATGTTATATTGCAGAAAAATATGACATAAATAAAATTGCAATTTCTTAATTGTATTAAGGGCACACAAAAATGAAATGTTTTTCATTATACGATCGATATCGTAACACGCGTACGTAATTTACTCGTGAAACTAAAAGCAAATTGTAATTTCGATTGTAATTACGAAACGAGAATAACAATAATGTTAGGTAAGAAACATCCAGTACTTTTACATTACGAAGAAAGTTTGTTGAGTCGGACAGCCTGGACATAAATTCGCGTTCTCTAGATACGTTGGGTGTATAGACGTTGAACTAGGACAAGAGCAGATTTACTAAAGAAACGTGCAGCGCGAATTAATATTCCCTTTTATCTCGTTTCGTGGTAGGAATTTAAAAGTCAAGAATGAAAGAGAGAGAGGGAGGGAGAAAGAACAACGTACTCGATAAGCTTTGCATTCCTAAATAATAAGCATTTCGAGCCGGCATATCATGCATAATAATAAACTTTGATATTTTTGTTACTGATGCGCAGCTACCATTAAAGCGGAACAAATCGAAGTTTATTAAACAAAATATATTAATACGAAAGATGTAATCACGTAGTTTATATCTATGTGTGATTAAATTTGTTTACACATATAAAATCATTTTTATCGTGTAACAATTACGATCTTTCAAAATCTCTTTATACGAAAGAAAATATAATCTATATAAGACTTTAAAGAGAGAGAAAGAGGGAAAGGCATGATGACATCTTATGTTTCCAGATTAAATATGTTATTAGTGTTTTTGATACGTGGGTCCTAATTCGTTCTGACAAAATTCACGTAGTAACGTCACGGTCGACGATAAGATACGAGTCTCCGGAGAATGTATCTAATTCCGTTGCACTAGGTGCAGCTTATAATTAAGATGACAAGATAGAGGACGTCGATATTTATGTCAAGAAATCGTGCTATATACACTTGCGCAATGTGCACTTTAGTATAAATATATTTCGCACGAGTTCGCATGATGGACGAGTTGCGATGTGATAGATCAGAAGACTAACACATAAAATGTACAAATAATATGTGTACATATTCTAAGTATTGCTGTAATATTCACATCGGATAATTTGCAAATTTATGTATGAAAGAAAACATGTATATATTTTTGAGACATGATTTACAACTGACTTTCATTAAATTGAGTAGGTAAATTTACGATTGTTTCGCCAGGTTTGAATTATTCATTGAGCGAATTAATTAGAACGTCTGCATATCTTTAGTAATTGTCTGAGAAGAAGCAAAGAACGCGGGTAATGAGAAATCTTTTTTCACATCGCATCGTAAAATTCGTTTCTTAGCATCCTCGTTGAGAATATAGATGAACACGGTATCATAAAATAAGAGGTAATTGTTTATTCGACACACATGCCAGTATATGTATACATATTTGTACACGCATAAATACTTTTGCAACCCTGGCAAATCATTTTGAGTAGTTTACGCAGTCCTGATCCGAGTATGTTACTATTTTTCTTATTCTTACTACTCTATTTTCTGCCACTCGATATTTATCTAGGGATCCATTTGTCTGCTTATCGTACATCGACGTATCGATTTATCTATTTTATCTCCCCGATCTTTTATCCCTTTCCGTTCGCTCACCTGCCTCTAGAGTTTACAGGTACTTTCATTCACTTCTTTGTCTCTATTTTCGAACTTTCGTTTTTCCCTTTCGTTTACTATTCCCTGGGCATGTATTATTTTTGCTCAAACAACCTACAGCGATACTCGTAAAATCTTTTTTTAGTAAGTTATTTTACATCTCAATGTGCTCATATAGTTATTTAAAGTTTTATCACGAAGATGCGCGTATAATATCTTCGGAGATATCGAGTCGACGGTGCATAGAATTATGCAGAACGCGCGGTGGAAAATAGTTCCCAGTTTGCATAGCCCTGCGATATATACTAAAGGAGATAGATGAATAGATAGGTTGTGTGAGAGAATGGATAAATGTAGGTCCCATACTTTGTAGAAAGAAAAACCCGGGAGGATAAAGATACGATCGTTCGTTAAATACAGAACGTGTGGCGGAGCATGAAATAACAAGGAGCAAAATGATTAATACCGATTACGTGTCCGAGAATGAAGGATATATCGAGTGCTATCTTAATTAACACTTCTGTATACTCTGTATGGTCGATTACCATTATTAATGATCGATACAGATAAAATAGAATTTTTTCAGGCTCACATACACGTCAATCAGCAACCTATATACGTAACAATGTATTACTCGATTACGCTCGTATAAATTGAAAGTGTATTCCACAGATTTTACGAACTCATACTGTTCTCTATATAAATTTTTCGAGTGTGTTTCTTCAGAATAGATTTCATCTGTGATTTTTTAAATACGAAGTGATCGTATTTAAATACGAAAATTTATCGAATTCTAAAATTCTAAAATTTCCGAGCTGCGATTTTATTATCGTAAAGTATGAATACCAGGAGAATGTCGAAATATTGACGATAAAATATTGCCGATCATTACAGACATGCTCGAGGGCATCAATATGCATTATCAAATAATTTTTATACTTTATTATGTGTGCTTTTATATTTATTATTTATTGAGGCCTATGCCAAGTCAAAATATGCAATTGTTTTAACGTTAATGTACAATGCGCGACGCTAGACATGAAATTCTGATTTGATCGAACAATTGAATGAAAGCAAAACAATATGGAAAAGAGCGCCCTCGGCAAAATTATTTAACGGTTACAATTCGTCGAACTCGTGGAACTCGTAACCGTTGTCAATGTTAATAATGTGCGTGCAAACATTGACTATTTCTCCTTAGCGATGCAGCATGTCTGCTTTCGCGACTAGCTTTCAGCGGGCAGCATCATCCGCACAAACAAACTATCGCCAACTAAATGTAAGGGTTGCCAAGCAAACACGCATATACACATATACACACACACTCTCATATAGCAAGTTAACGTATGCACACGGAGCGGCGCGTTACCCATCCCGCGCCCAACGCCCATACCATAAACAGTTCTGGAAACTTTAATTAAAACCCCCCAGATATAGGTAATTAACTCACTTGGCTCGTTTTGCCAAACGCCACCACTCGTATTTCTGTGCCTCGCGTTTCGGAAACTGTCTCGTGTTTCTGATATTTTAATTATTAATTACACGACGTTGACTTCTTCCATCCGTGATTTGTCAGTTCGTCAACCCTTGCCGGCGAATTCGCATCGTACTCCTACTTTCGTGCCTGCCGGGTTTTATTGAATTTAAACAGCAGCCATTCCCGATTCGATCTGGAGGTTAAACATGACGTTCGCTTCCGCTCCCAAGACTGCTTTTCGCAGCAACAAACACGCACCGACATTAACTTTCCGAGAGACGAGGAGAAGATCGTTTTGCGCAATGATGGTGTTTTCTGCGAGCAATGGCTGTTACGGTGGAATGCGCAAAGGAATGGCAAATAGGATTACAGTGGCAACTGAAGCCAGAGTACTTTATTCGGTGCAAATATATTCTTCCGGTAAGTGTTTCCTACTATCTGTCGCTTGCTGGAAACAATTCGCTGCCAACTCGAGGGTCAAATGTCTCCACTTCTTCATTGTAACAAGCACAGAGGTTCATTTTAATATACATATATTGCATATTAAATTTAAATTGGCGATCAGTAATTGATTTGCAGAAATGTTTCAATAATTGACATTAATAATGTATTAGCATGATGAAAAATGTCCTTTTTATTGTTGACGATTAATTTTGGTTTGAAGGAGAGAGAGAGAGAGAGAGAGAGAGAGAGAGAGAGAGAGAGAGAGATATTTAATTCTAAATGTGATTAACAGCTATGTGCACAGATCTTTTTGCACAGAAAGTCTGTCTGTCGCAGCTCTTTAAACGGCAATTACTGCGATAGAAAAACATCTCTTTGAAAGGACGAGACGTCAACATGATGGCTCTTCCTCCGTGAAATTGCATAAAACTATGCTTTTGATGATTTAACGTAATTAAAGTCTTTACAGAGTTTGCCACTTGTAATTATAACATGCATTTGAGAGAGAATTTATACAATGTAAATTACAAGAGTCTCTAAAAAAAATTCACGTATCAGGAAAATGTCTCTTTTAGTAATTACAATTCACACCGTATACGTTGTACTCTTTGCGGATTACTTGTTAATTTGATCTAGTTAATATTGTTATACATACAAAGTTGATGTTATTCTGTATAATATATATATATATATATATATATATATATATTCATAATTTTATTGACTCTTTTACGAGCTTTCGAAAGTTTATTATGATTTATCCGAGAGATTATCTTGATTAAATAAACTCTCAAAGAGAGACACTTTCAAAGCATTATAACATTGTTTTATTAAATAATTTTTAAATTTTATTATAGGCTTTTATATTTACGTATTTAATGAAATAATACTTATTTAATACATAAATGCGTTAAAATGGTCAAAATTATAAAATTGCAAATAAGAAAAATATTTTTTATTGCATTTTTTATTTCGAACATAAATTTAAATAAAGCAAGATTTTAACTTTGTTGAAAGAAATTGCGTTCGTGAAGTTATAAAGTCATGCATTTAATGTAATATCCCTCTTTCGTTTGTATCTTTCCAGAAAGGTTCTTAAACACTTAATGAGCATGCTTATTATGATAAGCAACATACCATAAATTCATATATGTCGTATCGTGGTCAACAATGCGATTACATCGCAAAGCATTGGAAAAAAAAAACTAGTAAATACTTAGGACGTTGCGAAATTAATTATCCTTTGTTGAAATTTCCAATAACGTCTCAAGTCAATATACAATAAACATCAAGGCTTACTTACCGAGAAACGTGCGATCGCTCGATACGTATTAAGGTTGCTCCGAAAGGGAAGTCAACAAGCAGTTTAGGTCCCACTAAGTAGCCCAAATAGCTTGATCAGAAAATCGAATTTGCGTGCAAGAAGTTGTCTCTGCTTTCGGAAGCGTAAACTGCACATTACACAAATAGGTATTTGATAATGCAATTTAATATCCTTTCAATTTCGTCTTTTTAATTTATACGTTAAAAAAGATGTGAGAATGAAAATTAAAACCGTATGCGTGAAAACCTTCAATGTTGCAATGATGAAAATATAACTTTTCATTATTTAAAAAGTAATTAATATTTAACTGTTAAATTGCGGAAAAGAAAGGATGTATGTTGAAAGAGTTAGCCGTAACGAGATTATACGACATTATTAACGTTTTAGGTACTTTAAAAAGCGACGAAAGACGGTTTGTCCTCAGAAATTAATTGAAATTGATGTCCTAATTGAAATTGTGATTAATAAAATAATAAATCATTTATAAAGAGTTTGTCAAAGAAGGTCAGCCAGTGATTCCCGATAGCTTTGTAGACAACGTCGTAAACTATATATATACGTTCGATTGTGCAATAAATCTATTTCCGTCGAATCACGATACGCTAATTAACGCTGTCGTCCAAGCGTGCGCGACCCACTATTCATGCTGGCACTCCGATGAGAATTTTCATAATGGAAATTATTATCCAACGAGGTGCCGAGGCACGAAGATGTAGGTAAAGGTTTATATTATACGAGCGTTCGTTCGTTCACCCGTAGTCATGCTGGAGGAGCGCTTATATTACCGCGGATGCGAATTCCTTCATCAGTAATCCAGGTCGTCGCGTACCGCTCGCGCGAGTTCGTTAGACAAAAGATAAACATTGATTCGATGAATAGCAAATGTGTTTTAGTCGGAGATGACGATGATAGCAGCGTGAAAATTGTAATTTCGGGGGAATCGTCGAAATCTTTAGTCGAAATCTCTATTACAGCCTGTTTATCTCGAATATTGCAATTTCGTGGCGTCGTTCGTGTGAAACAAGCGTCTTCTCTGATGGAGATATTTTTTTTACCTCGCGCTTCGACCGCTTTCAATCACCGTTCCACCGTTGCACCATTTACACAGCATAAATACATCTAAATGCGAGACTGAAGAGCCTGGAACTGGACACGGAACGTTAGGTATCTGGTTGAAACGGTAATGCGGATCGAGGATAAAGCGAGACGCGTAGCACGCGCGGACCGAAATTATCAAATTTGCATTCGATTTCCGGCAGACCGCTACACCCTCGTCTCGATTGACAAACAAGAGCACCCTGTGTCGCCATCGCGCTTAATACAAGCGCCGACGTGCCGTTTAAATTACAGGCCGCGTAAATGGATCGCCGGCGGTGGTTATACATGGAAGTGCGATGTCGCGTGTTTGGCCAGCTGTAGGTACGTCAAACTGGCAAAGCGACACGTGCCCGCGACACCTTGCTCGTGACGTTTGTTGCTTCTTAGTAAGCTTACGAAATAATGCCCGGGATCCAGCGAGATGCATCTGGGAACATATGGTTTCGCCGTGTATCCAGTGGTACATATTGCACAGCTTGCAAATACCGCCAAAATTGTTATTCGCCGAATTAACGCATCAGGGAAAGGGATAAACGAAGCGAACGGTTTTTCCCCCTGTTCCCTCCCTCCCTGGATAATACTATCGCTCGAATACTGTAACTTGAATTTTTATGCAAATTCCGCGACGGCGTCAGCGCGTGCTTTTTCGCGACAAATTGTTTATATGCATGGAGAATATTAATGATGGAGTATCGCTAGGTATAAATATAATGTATAATTGATACTTTGATATGATAACCGCATCTGTTAACTTGCGATATTTATTACCCGATATCGTTAGTAAATATTTATTAAAGTAAATCAACACATTACTGCGCTTTATCTAAAATTAACTTGTAAAAATTAATCAAAAATTAACCAACTTACAAAAATTCAGCGCGATAATTAATTATTGTGTTCTTCAAAGAACCGTGAGAAAGATCGGTAATCAATATATATAATATTTAACTTTGTAGAAGCATCGGAATAGAATAACCGCACACATGATTGTAAATACCGATCTGAAAGCAATATGCTGCAAAACGAGCGAATTTTATTGAGGATTCTATTTCTTTTGATTGGAGAGTCCGGTTGCAATCATCGAACTCACAGACTATGCATCCGTACTAAACGGGATCCAGCAAGCGAGTTCGTTTCATGTCCGCTTTGAGCACTCTTAATCCGCAAACTCCCCGTACGTCATTCAGGAAATTTCAGAAAAAATACTGATTTATCAGCAAAAACATGAACGAAAAATGCTGCGAATCACACGTTGAACTTCAATACACGTTGCTTTATGTAAACTTGAAAAAAAATAATAATTACATTGCTGTCTGATGAAACTCGACGCGACGCGAACACGAGATGTAAAATCGCGGTTAAAATTCTGTACCTAGATAAATTCCGCGTCTAGCTCTACCTCGGCTAGTGCTACCTGTGTGCGGGAAAGTAACGATCGGGAAGAATACGTGCGAGAGTTCTCATCAGTGCGTCATGTACAAGTATGCAACGAACCTTAACATGCCATTTATCCCACGTTTGATGTGAGTGCATTTATCTCACTAAACTCCTTTGTACCTTTGAAGAGCGCGGCCATTTCGGCAGAGGGCTTTGCCTCGACGTTAACCAACTAAACCACGACGACATCACAAAGCTAATCGCGGTCGTACGTGACCGTGCAATAAAGAACATCGGCCGAGTGTTGTATCGCGTTCGCCAACTTTATCCGTGGGCCATCGCGGAAGGATGGATTTCGTACGCGCGAGAGATAGCTTCACGCGGCACCGCTCTTCTTTGCGGACGATGAATCGTCCGGCACGATTGCAAAACGGACGATACGATCAAGCCAGCGTGAGTTGAGAGAGAAAATGTCCCGGCAAAATTATGAGCGTGAATCATCAGCCGTAAAAATCAACGACGTGACAAATTATCACCGGCAAATTATGCACCAATTTAACTATACAGCTATATAACTGGCAAGACAATGTCGGGTACGTGTACGTCAGGTAATGTTTCGCCACCGTGATAAACATACCTCGCTAAACGCAATTTCCTGAAAAGTGAGCGCACGTGGTAATCATGTTGCGAACACCGTAATTTACAGAGTTGAACGAAGCCAACAAAATTATGGTTGTTCACGGGTACGGAAACTCTAAAACGGGCTAGTCCAACGGGCTCGTTAAAAGTCTTGTTTCACGCTGCGACGCATCGCAGAAATGCTGATACCGCCCCGTGCGTTTTGTAGAGCCTGCTATAGCTGTGCTGCTTTATCCCGCGACCTTTGTTATAATAACAACTATATAAAAAGAATATATTTGCCGGTACCGTCGTAAAAAAAAAATAACGATCCAGAAGAGAAGATAATATACTTGATAGAAATATATATTTAAGGTATACATTATATTATTTTCGAAAATATATTGTTATTAAAATATTGAAATTCAATTTCCTGATGTTGTTTTTCTTCAAATTGTTTCAATAACACAGCAACGAATGTATACTCTAAAATACTTCAAAAAATATGCAGTTTGCAATACGATACACGTGATTTTCGCTATTTACGTGAGAATCATGGCAAAATATTTTCGAATTCTCTCAACGAACCTCTTTTTTACCTTGAATGAGGTTTAATGCGTTTTGAATCGCGTTGAATATTCAAGTCATCCTTTGGACGGCAATTTGCGCTATAGGATTCATTAGCGAAAATAGAAACTAGAATATCCTTAGTAGAAGGAAAAAAGAAACAAAAACGTTCTCTCGGGTCAGAATCGTTGAGACAAATTACGCGCAATGGCGGATGCGTCTTCGAGTCCGGTGTTAATTAAGTGTCCCAACTGCCTCGGTAAATCAAGACGGAATGACTGGAACTTAATGACAGACCGTAATGATTGCGGAGCAAAGGCAGTTGTTACGAGATATTGCGCAACATCTCTCTTATTTACCCCGTCTATTTTTCATCAGAATATATGCATCCGCGAAGCGGATGAAGGTACACGCTATTTGCGAGCAACGAAATGAAAAATAATCGCGTGCGCGTGCGATGCGCGTGCGATTAGAATAGGATCACGTGCCCTCGCTGTTCCGTTCCGCGAGGTAACTTTTATTTCGCGATACAACGGCTCTCATCTCGATTATCAACATTTCGTATCTCTTCTTCATTCGCCCGGCGCACCTCTTTTCTCGTGGCGCTTCCGCCGCGTTTCATGCGCGCATTTTTCGCTGCATCCCTTTGCCGATGCTCGCGGCTCTTCTATTATCCGCAACGACGATCGCCAGCGGCGTCTTTTGTCTTGACTTTTATATACCGTCACTTTTTTCAAGCTTACACTTTAATAACGCCACGCAATTCAAAAATGCTACCTTACGGTAAGCATTTTCCGCGTGCGAACGAGTCTGCCGTTTGAGGTGAGGATCGTTAAAAGGTATAGGTGCGCTGTTTCGCGTCATAATAATGTCATAGAACGCTGCATGAAGTGCTGAATAAAGTACTATTGATACAAAAAAAAGTTCGCTACGTCTGTGTGCGTGCGTGAGTGAAACTTTGCAAGCCGACATTCAGAATACGCGGAAGCTGTCATGAATTTTAATCTCGCAGAATAGTTCTCATATTTGGAAGAATAGTTTCGCAAAATAATTCTTTTGTGGATTTTTAAAGAATGCCTCCTTAATTCGGGAATGTGAGCAAGAAAGATTAATATTTCGGCGTACTTGGCGAGTTTCTTTAATTCCAATATCGTTGAGGAACGATATTATTAAACGACAGCTTTTACCGCATATTTAATATATGCAAGCTTGACAAACGATATGTACGCGAATTCGGATTCCGATATCTGCGCGGGCGGTTTCTCGGGCGAAAGAAAAAAGGAAACTTGTCGGTTACGTTTTACGAGTTTCGTTCGTGCACGTGTGCGCTTCTGCGAATAAACTTAATTCGCGTCACGAACCGCTACGGAACCGCATGGTTGCCGCGTAGGAATGGCGGTCGGTCGAGAGTGTCGGGAAATAGTTTCGAACTTTCCCGAATAAGGTCGTCTGATAAACGACGTAGACGTATCTTGTTCGCAGACATTGGTCGATCAGGTCGTCGGAATAAAAGCAATTAAAATGGCTGAGCGAGAACGGCCAAACGATGGATAACGGGTATGGCTCAGACAGTAATATATAGATCTTACCCGGACCACATCGCCAATCGCGATAATATCTCAGCTAATTGCTGGTTATCCGCGCATTGCCAGCTGCTCGGCCCTCCTTCACAAAAGCCACCGTCTCTCACTTTATCCGCCGATCTAGATTGCCTTATTGTCACTATTGATTTTGTCATGTTGTCGCGTGTCAACCGCGAATTAAATCTAGATTACATCACGTAAATCGACCGATCATCTTGCCAAATTGGGAAAAATAGAGTTTATTTATTGTCAAGAATATCACGAGTATCTATGGAGATATTTTAGGGGAAAAAAAATTATGTTCTTTCTGTCTGAAACGTGTACGTTCTTTCCGTCAGAATTGACGTTATGCTCGAATAAGATGTTTCTTGTGAATACGCAATATTTTATCGACATTTCGTCGCGTATACATAAATATGTATCTATATACAGATAGACACGCGAATATGCGTAGATATGGAAATTGGAAAATTTGAATATTGTAATCCGTTGCACAAGCCAGTCATGTCACTGCTACATTATCTCGGTACATATCTAAGTTTCATAATGTACAGTGAACGCGATGATCTTTGGATCGATGCCGAGCTGCAGGGGTTATCAGTTCAGAAAGCATGCTTTCGAAAGCACATAACGTTGATTCACGTACGATAGCACATTAATGATATACCAGGGATTGATAAATATCGAATGTAAATCGTATTACGCGTATATCATCGACCGATATTAACGTCTTACGATTGCAAATTGCTTCTGAGAAAACAGATTTATTGTTGCATGAGGAGTCGCGTACTGATATTTTCCATGTAAATCTCAGGACGCAAAGACCGGTTCAATCAATGTAAATTTTAGCCGTTTGCGGTCAGACAAACGCTAACGATCCAGCAGCACTCGAAGACTTGGTATCGATCGCTACGTCTTCGGAACGGCCGTCTTAAGAGCGGACTTCGCCCTATTAGAATATTCCGGAGATAAGACTCCCAATGACCGTCATTAACTCCCTCGGGGCAGGAAGCCGGACGCAGGAAGCTTGCTACCGCAAGCTGGCCGATCGCGTCGATATCAAATCGACCGACGAAAATCACGAGTTTAACTTTGGCAGAGAGAAACGTCAAAGGAAACGCGCAGGGGGTTTACGCGCGAAAATACCAGGGCTTGCCAAGGAAGAGTGCAAGAATGTTGGGAACTCCGTATTTGTAACTCAAAGACGTAAACCGAAGTGTGTGAGAATTAAGGATCGCAATCGCCACGGGGCCCTTGGCTCGGGAAACAGGAAAAGCTGGAAACCACGAGCTTGGCCTTTTGCTTATACGTGGGGGTTTTTAGCGGGCACGTGCGAGATAGCGCGATCCTAATAGCGCGAGCAAAGGGGAAGTCTTTGAACCTGGGCGTCCTGGCAGCGGCAATAAATCAAACGTTTTCTTATTCCTATCCCCGGAGCGATGTGCCATATACAAGAGGCCTTTTTGTATGTAGAATCGGGTCGTCTCGTCCCCTCTTGCGGTCGAGTTACTACGTTCCACTTTCCGAGCATTTCCTGTGATTCTTCGCAGCGCCAATGGTGGTATTACGATTACAACTAAAAAATCTTACGCACAAGATTGATAATAATTGATGGAAATAGTAATAATCGAACAGCTATTATAACGTTGAAAGTGAGACGAGCGGAATTTGTACGTAAACATTTCTTTTATATTAACGAAAAAGCTCAGAGTGCTACGTTAAATTTAAATGCAATGGCATTGTATATAACGACTGTGTATAATTATATGTAACTGATGTGTGCAATCATTGTGCAATTGTATACTTATTTACCTGTCGCTTACTACATGCACGCAAAATGAGAAAAAATTGAGAGATTTTGCCCCTGCAACAGAAACGATTTATAAACAGAGATAATTATATGCGGGCGAGAAAGCGTGGCTATTTACGATTGTATCGTGTACACCCACCATGTGGGGTTATTCATTTCACGTACTAAATCGCATTGCACTGTAATAGCAAGCGATACGATCATTCCCTCGTGACACAGTGATATTGATAATATAATAATTATGATTGCTATGCATTACGAATGGGCTTGTGCCGCGTATCACATGTAGTGATTTGGTCTTGTATAATTAAAACTTTTGGCAAGAAAGTGGTACTAGTGATGATTACAAATTTATTGATTTTATTTAATAATAAGAATTAACCGAATAATGTGAAAAGATTTATGTAGAGTTACTAATATTAATATCGAACATTATGATATTGTACATGTTTGTATATATTTTTTTTGTAAATACGCAATCGTATTATTATTAATTTATATAACAATGTTATGAATGATTATTTGATTATTAATGTTTTATAATTTTTATACTATATAAAAATAATATTGTTCACGATATTTTGCATAATTTATATCAAAAGAGATTTTTATTCTTTCTCAATGACTTGCAAGAAATGTGAATAGTGTCATAAAGAACGCTATGGAGGTCTCGGATACTCCGAGTTTTGGTCCCATGAGTTTACGTTGATGCAAAGAAGTAAGACTGACGCTGAAAGACGGCGATTAAAACTGTCTACCGGCATTGAAATTTATTCTAACCGGTTGCATTAATCCCAGGGCATAGAGAAATAATTTAGAGAAAATAGAACAGTTTACGAGCGACAATACAACGCAGTCCCTTGGCAGTTACGGACGTTGCTTTGACAAGTAATTTACGAGGAAAAGAGGACATCGGATAGAGCGAATTCACGAGAGAAAATATCTGCGCGGAAAGACAATTTTGCATAGTCATTATAATATAAACATTATTTGATGAAAAATGCGATAATGTAGAATAGATTGACATATTTAAAAAATACCTTAACAGTATCGTAGATAGATATTAATGAGCAAAATTTGAAGATATATGTATATTTTATTCAGCTTTTCCATTTATGTGCTATAACAGCGATGAATGAAGAACGATAACTTTCAGCAACGTTTAATCGTTGAATTATCCACGTGAAAGTCAGTGTGAAAGAAACATGGGATTTTTCTCGCTGTAATAGATTTGTCGTTGCCGTTCCAACCATTATTCTCTGCCTGCTGAAAGCAATAAGAAAAGAAATTTTAGGTATTCCAACATTGGTTTTATCTTCAGCTAAAAGAACTGTTTCCGTCTTACCGATTGGATTGTTCGTCGATCCGTATTGACCAGAGGAATTTAATTATACGATGCGCATTTCGGATGCAGACGAGCCCGGCGGAAAGTTTTATTAATGTATTTGCTCTAATCCCTATCATTGCTTACCCTGTCCTTCTGCTTTACCACATCCGTTCGTTACGATCGGCAGCCAGTAAAACGCTGCCATCGAATTAGATAACTTATTACTTCTATTCATAGCCAAAAATTGTAAGAGCTAATTTGCGTCTTAGACGCGCCTTTTTCACGGATCAAATCCTGCAATGTGCAAGAAAGATCGTAATTCCTAAATCTTGAAACTTATTTAAAAGCAATTATTAAATAATATATAATTATTGTAGGCAATCTGTTTTGTCCATTAAAACTATATTTTTTCTTTTTTGTTAAAAGAAGCACTTAAAACTTAAAAATCTACATCTTGATATATTATTAGTCTCAACCTGTTTTTCAAAAGTGAGGAAGCTTCGTCGTAAGTGCGCGATCTGAATTCTAAAGTTTGTGATCGTTAGAAATATCCATAAGCTACGAAAAGCCATCGGACTAAAGCGATCGATCGAGGACTAGCGATTTATACGTCGTTGTAAAAGTTTGTATCTCACCTCGTCGTCGCGATAAATTCTTCGATAACTTTGACGAAGCTGGCTTATGGGTGTCGCTGCATCGCATGTACCGCGCTACTCACCCAACCACGGACTACAGTCCAAGTTTTCCGCCGCGCCCATCATATTTTATAAACATTCTTTTAAGTGGATCTGAAAGGCACCATTAAGGCTGAAAGGCTAAAAACATGGGCTGAGAGATGCGGGGAAGTACGTCGTATCTTAGATCGATACGTTTCTGTTCAAAGAGACGCGAAATTTTACAGGAGATTGAAAAAGGTAAAGTCTACCTTTTCACAGACCAGTTATCGAGGAATTTCCTTCACGCGATAGTTGATTGAAAAAGCAATTAAAAATGCATAATTATGTGTAAAGCTTATGCAAGTATGATCGACATTTATAGAGTCAACAATCTCGTGAATATAAATATTAATCGCTCGAGAAAATCACTAAGTATCTGGGTAATACTGCAAATTTCGCGAGAGTCTGTGGCTGCGGTGAACCTTTAAGCTCCTGTGCAAGACACTTGTTCTAAGAGTCTATGCCTAACTGTAAAGAACTTCCATAACTTACTTGTTTGAGATTTTGCAGTGGGAGAGGCGCTGCGGATAACGGACACTAAGAAATATGGTGTACCAAGAACATTACGGTATACGGTGTATAATGAAGCATCGCGAAAGGCAAGTGCATCTAATTTCGACGCATCCGACTTTCGCTAGCAGTGTATTCTATACTATATATAACTTTATAGACAGATTTTATGGCGTATTTTCCTATTAATAATATTGATGATGATGGATATCGTTGAAACTTTTAACGCGGTATTAACTTTTAACAAGCCACTCGTCTCTCAAACTTTATTCCGATGCAACAAAGCTTTTATTCTATCATCATCCTTCAATATGACGGATAATCGAGAATGCAAAAATGTTTAAAATGGTAATAATAATAATAAATAGCGCACATTATACATATTAATAATAGAGTAGAAAACAACAGTCTATTATTTATCATCTAGTTTCAATATTATGAATTTAATATTTAATAAAAATATTGAAGCTAATTCAGTGAAGCCCTCAGAATTTTTTAATTTTGCTCAATAGAATATGTATCGTATGATGCCCGCATTTTTATGTTTCCAGAGATAATAGTAGCAATCATATTTTGCTAAAATTGATAAGACAGAGATTTTTAGAGTACAACATCGTCCTTTTCTACTACTGGTATAGAAATGGTCTTCGAGCTTGCGAAGCTTTCGTAAGCTTTATTTACATCGGTCGGTAAAGCTTTGCTTTTAACTGATCTTCCGTGGATAGATTTTTCTATGATATTCAAGAAAGTGTTCAATAAAAAATACTGAAGATAATAGACCGAATATATAGAGAATTAAGTTTAATATATAAAACAGAAAACATACAATTAGAATTTAAGAAACGAGAATAGTTTTGTTTTAATTAAATTTTTCAAGAAGGATAAAATAATATGAGAAAATAATAAGAGTTTGACAACGTAGAAATACAATATTTATTTTAATATCAATATGTATTCTTCATTTATAATCTTATAATACTGACACAGATTTATTCAACAGATTCGTATTCATAACAGTACTATCGTATTAATAAAAAGCAAGTATTTTGTTGAGTTTAAAGTAATATATACACATACACATATAATAACGTAATTAATATTATAACTTATTAGAAGTGCCGCTGAAATATATGTAACTTGATGCGATATAAATTTAACATTAATTTTTACGGAGAATAATTTTGCCACATGTAAAGAAGTAAATTGGAAAGTACAACGCAGAACTCAGTAAAGACTGCGTAACAATTGGTACGTGCCGCATTCCATTGATCGTGATGGACAGCAGCTTGTTTTTCACCTGCAATTCAAAATGGACAGATGATACAATGTCAGAAAATTACATCTATCATATTATGTTTATCCAATACGAAGAGAGAAATATTTCGTTGAAGCTATATTAATTATATTTAAATAATGTCTGAATTTCTTTTTTCGGATGTAAAGAAGAAATTATTTAAATATTATATATTTTGGAAATTATAAGCTTTCCATGTACATTGTCTTTTGGAAATATTTATTTAAAAATGTTTGACGACGTCGAAAATATATAACATCATTTATGTTTGCTAATTCCGCGCGTTTGGTGATTTTTTATTTAATTTACCATTTAGGACGTGAATATGCACCGCGGTCGTGCTGAATTGGCTTACTGAGCACGTATATTCCCCGCTGTCAGTCTTTTTCGCTCGTTCGATGTAGAGCCTCGTCACCAGATCCTCGATCGATCTGAAAAATCGATTGCTATATTACTCGCTCTATATATACGTGCACAACGTTTCCATTTATAGCAGTAGCTTTCGCTTGCTGAATTTTAACGAGAAAACATAAAATAGATCTATTAAGAATACATAATCTCTTTGGAGACGGTGTCAGATGTATTATATAACTATATGCGTACATTTACGTGCCGTCGGAAACCTGGCGACATATAAATATTCTACGAGATGCCCAATGCAACCGACTTTACGGATATTGAATAAAGAATTGCATGATAAGCCAGATGCCACGTAAACGTACATGTAAACGCGGGGACGAATAAGTCTTTGAATGCTAATTCAACCGAACTTGAGTGCTCTGCGTCTGTCGCTTACCCGGCGAGAATGATAAAATTTTCGCAGCAAGATTGCTCCAGTTCTGCTTAACCGAAAAAGAGATAAATTTTCAATGCGTGTCGTAGCGAATCTCGAGGTAGATCAATCGCAGCGTTTGCGTCTCGCACAAAGCGCACTATCGCTCGTCAGCGCGTACGCCCTCCGGGTTTAGAAGGTAATGCCGTCGACGGGGTTTGCGAGAGGATGAGACCCGATCTGTGTGTATTTGCGAGGAGACAATATCTCCACATGCATATACGCACACACGCGCGCGCGCGCGCGCGCGCACGCTGCAAATCGAGAGACGCGATCGTGCACATTCGTCTCCGGGAGAGCTCCTCTTCGATCTATCGCTACTTGACGATATATGCTCACCCATTAATGTGATAAACGTTGACGTGATCCGGCAACGTCTCGCCATTTTTCCGCCACACGGGATACGGCACCCTCGAGTACGGCACGCTAGCTCGATTCCGCTTCCGGTCGGGTCCCGCATGTTTGGCTTCGTCGATGATTCTAATACAAAGGTACAAACGTACTGAGTAATATCTGTGATTGATGTATTTTTTTATACTTTACGCACGTTTTTCGATTACATGTACATGGAGCTATGAAGAATATATGTAGATTAAGAGCCGAAAAGGCTTTTGTCATACGAAATTCATATTTCATACTATCGAATGAAAATTCATCGCGATCTTGTTTTCTTTCATGTTTACGTTTCATTTTGTATAGTTTACCAGGCGTAAAAAAAAGATACCGCTAGACGGCTCCGCGAGTAATACGCAGACATATCGGCACGTGCAAACCTATTTGTCGGCCGGGAATGCGAGGGAAGCGAGATAAAATAAAGTTGCATCATTGCCATTGCAAAGAGTCGCACTACGTGATACAACTGCGGCTGGCTTGTTTCCAGGCGGGATGGGGCAAGATATTCTCACGGTAATTGAATCTTTACGAGGGAGGAATTTAAATTCGCGACTGTTCCGTTTAGGTGCGCCGCGACAGCCCGGCAATTCGCAACGTATATGTAGGATTTGGTATCCCGAAATGGAAAACAATGCATGCATCTCGCGGCTACCGGTGTCACCGTATTATTCCAATGCTCCGTAATATATCACTCAAAAATATCCGCGGGGCACGCGTAGATTTCAGGCCAAAGTTAGACATAAAAAGTATAAGTATCCTACAAAACCAATGGAATTCTATGATTTATCTTCTCATGCTTTTTATCACTCTTTACACTCTCCTTTCTCTCTCTCTCTCTCTCTCTTTTAAATATAAACAGAAATGAAACGTGATATATGTTAATTACAGATGCAAATAAAATACGAAATGAGAATGTCATTCATGTATAATTTATCTAAAAAGGCAATCTCTCTCTCTCATGTAGTATTAAAACTTCATTATTTAGATTTCTGGTTTTATTCTAATTTTTTGTCACGTTTCGTCGAATAATATCCGCGGACTCGTATCGTATTTCCGATGTTTATATCCGCGAGTTAATATCCCGCACTGCCGCGTAACTGTTTATATTTCGTTACGCAGATGTACCACTAGATATTTCGCAAGCGGAAGCGTACGTAGCAAACAATCTCGCGCGCTTCCGTTTTTCGACACGAACCGCAATGTGAAAACTGGATGATCGGAATTTTTTTCATATATAAAAAAATTGGCGAGCCACGATAATAATTAACACACTGCTGGGAGGACAAAATAGGGTCAGTTATAAAAAGGAGGTATTATAAAATGAATAAAAGATTTTATGATATCGGCAAAATACACTGTTATCTCCTCTCATGTTTACGCAATTCACGAGTTATAATGACTGCGCTGTTATTACGTTTTTTCTCATTATCGGCATGCTCGTATCGGATAAACCATTTCTGTATCTATATACACATCTGCAGCTTTGCCTGAGACTTCTTTTATTCCCTCGTAAAAACATGGCATTACCAAGAACGGTGACGTTCGTGACCAGCATTCTCGGTGGATGCGTATTCACTTGGCAAACGTATACTCCGTGATCTTCCCTCTGTACACCGGAGATGGCCAATCTCCAATTGTTTGGATACTGAAAGCTCACGCTGTATCTTGAGTCCGATATGTGGGTAGTGTTCCCGAGAGTTAAGAGGGATGCCCAATCGGTATTCCGTCGTAACCACATTACCTGGAGTTTGCAATAATATTTATCCATCGTGTTAGGATTAGGTTATGCAGCACGAAATGTAATAAGTAGTTACGGTATGAGATAAGAGTTTTAAGTAGTAAAGGTAAACAATAAAAGAAAATGGTAAAATAATTGTTCTGACTATTTTGATTAATTATTCTATAATTATTTTCTGCAGTAAAGTAATAAAACATTGAATTTCAAATGGATATATTTGAATATTACTATTTGTCATTTTAATCACTCGCAGTAGTGTCGATTCGATAATTTAACATAATACGTACCTTCTTCCCAGAGAGCATAGCGACGCGACAATCAAGATAGGCTGTTGCACCTAAATGCAATGCCACTGTTTGCGAACCGTTGATACCCTGACCCTCTGCATTTTCGAAATACGGATCCCAATCTGTGACACGGTGATGTCTCAAACGCGGAATTCGCAAGGGAGGCAGATTGACGACTATTTCTGAAACGTTACGTCAAACGAATTATTAAATTATTCTTTCGCTTATAAATATTTTTTTTTAGCATTAATGATGTAATAACAATTTATATTTCCATATTTGTATTTTTCATGTTTGTATTTTTACGTTATCGTGCTTATAGTCTTCCAACATATTGATTAGCTTTTGAATAAGAAATTGGATCGTTAGTAATGTAAGAAGTGTGAATAAAGGCTCGAAGTGTGTTCTCCAAGAGACAATCGGCAAGATTTCCACGTAAGCCGCCAGTATTCGGTTTGAATGGTGCAGCTAGAATGGGATTCTCGTAAAAATGCGAGATTCGTGTTGAAAAGCGCGAAAAACTCAAGTATGTCATGTAAGTCGAATAAATTGTACGTTCACTTTGCTGATCGTTCTATGTCTTCGCCATCTGCATTTCTATTCATTCAGAATGAAACACATTATATATCGAAGTGCTTTCACGATTTGAGCGTGTATCCAAATACTACAGATTTGAGCATGTCTTATTGGGGTATATCCTTATGTTGCAGCAAATTTAAAACAAGATGTGCAAGATTTTACTGGAGAGTAAAAACGCTTTTTCCCTTTATTTTATATATTTTAAATATTATTAATACGTGGAATAAGACAAACAATATTTAATTATCATCACACAGAAAGTCTCATTTTCTATCTGAGAAAACCAAACAAGCGCGAAAGTATAAGAAGACGCAAAATAAAATTGCAGTCGCGTAACCTTTTGACCCTTTATTTCGCACGCTTCGTAACCGCGCGAAGGTTTTGCTCGAGCTTGCGAAGCACTCAGAAATTTTACGGATACTTGAAACACAAAAGGTACAATTATGCTGTAATGGTGAGCAGGTGGCTTTACCGTAACGAACGACACAGTGTTGGAAAGTTGTGGGGAGAAAGTACCCACCATACTTTATTCTGACATCATTTCTTTATTGCACTTTACGTATTGTTCTATAGATATTCTATAAATTGGAAATTTTTGCATTCTCTAAAAGTAACGCGAAATATCAATTACTCAAATACCACAAAGAATAGAATAGAATCTGGTGAAAATACGAATAATATAATTGATAGAAGTATAATATTAATTTCATTTCTCTCTTATAATTAAAAATACTTTGGTCAGCCTTTGTTAATCCGTTTAATTGCGATAACGTGTGCGTGCGTAGTTATGAGATTTGTGATATCTTCGATAATCTCCACGAGCAGAAATTTGCAAAATCCTACTAAAACGGTAGAACAGTCATAACTCTTTAGATTCTCTCGTAATCTTGAAAAAGGCATTTGCGAGAGAGTCTTTCGGGTCCGTGAACGACCGATATGTTTCTCGGTGAGCATGTAATGGCGCTTTCTTACGATCCGGAAGTCCACTGAGGTCAATCCCTGATTTTCTTCGTCGGCTGTCGAAAAGATCGGATACCCAATACTGCGAGGTTGCGTAGAGAAACACGGTTGTACAGTTTTACACAGCCGCGGAAAGTTCATCCTTTGTTCTCTTTTAGACACAAAAGCAGATTGTCCACCGTCGTATACACACGCCTTTGCGAGATCGCGGAAATTGAAAACCTATTCCTCCTTACTTCGTGCAATTTCGGAATAATCTTCACAGCAGTTGAGAAAGGATGAAACATGAAAGTTCAAAGGAGATGCGAAATGGTAATACATTGTCAAGAGATGATGACAACATCGTGAATTCAAGATCTTGGAAAAAAGACGGAGGATAAGTACAGAATTTCTGGCAGACTGCACGACAAAAGACCCTTTTGAATTAATCTAGGTCAACCAAACAATCGGATCCATTTCTGCGTGCTCCATTTCTCCCTTAATTTACATATCCTATATAATTATTATATATAATTTCTATTTTCTGTTTTCTATTTTTTTAGGTCTACAATAAAATTAGGCCTTGTATTGACTCTTGTAATATATTTTCAAGGAAAGTAATATTTCTTCGAAATATTCACAGAGAGAAAATTATTATATAAGTTTGTATATTGCGTTTGCGATTTTTTATGGTATATTGTCAAAGTGCGATTGCCATAAATGGTTTTTCACCGCTATGCATCTTTAAAGCCGGAATTTCATGACTGATCTGATCTGTTCCGGTCGACGAAGAAAATTACTCATCCGTTATTGATTCGATTATGCGGGAGCGCTCGGGGTTAACGAAAGAGAGAGCCAAATGTCTGCGACACAATGACTACCTTTGTCTTTTTCAGATTTCATAGATCGCACTTTAATCAAATGAAAGAGTTAAAAGATCGGCGTTCAAGGAATGACGATTCATTCTGAAATATCGCAAATCATTTGTCTTCATTTATTAGTTCTTGGAACGGTGCAGTTTGTTGTGTGTCAAATAAACATCAACAACATTGTATTTAATTAAATCAATGTACACTGCAATTTGATTGATGTTTATTACTGTATTGTTGTTGCTATTGTTCAAAATACATTGCTAATGATTGAAGAGAATTGCAGAAAATGTTAATTCGTTTATTGATTGAATATATACACAGGTCGCTGAAAATTAATTTAATATATCTTTATTAATTTGTGCAATTTACATATCTTTTATCAATATATTGCACAAATTATTAAAGCCACGTAATCCGGATTGATATCATAGGTACCACAAATAAAATTCATTTATATATCTTTACAAATTTGCAATTACAGTTTTGTAAATCAAATTCATTGATTGAAATATAACAAATAAATTGATGATCGGACAGATCAAACGAACATGGAGCATGCACATTTTTGAAAAGTTTAGATGGCTCTATCAATTTATTGCCATCCAATTTGAACAGCGCAGTTTGGAGCAGAGAATTAAATGTCTTTTGCAGCAATTGTGATTTTACATTCGTTAAATCTTGCTTTTATCTTCTGCCTGGTATATTTTTCCTTGATTAATTTTTACATATTAATTTTTACAATATTTACGCATATTATAAAATATGTGATTGTTTATTTGTTTATTTGCAGTTAATGTTTGATTATTCATTAGGATAAGAATAAAATATTTATTCGATACTGAAACCAGAAAAATATTTTTTTGTCTCAAAAAATACATTTTAATAATTATTTGAAATTCAGATTAAGTTGTGCCGTATATGGTGAACAAAAAGAAACGCAGCGCGTGAAAGAATCCGCGAATGATTTATGTTCCCTGCGGTGGAAACACTTACCGCCGCGTTATTCTCAATTGAGAATAACGGGTCTTCGTTTTTAATTGTACTCCGGCGCTTCGCGGAAGCTAACCGGGCATTTCTGCGATCCCTACAAGAGCGCAGATTGCACCTTGCTAGAATGCAATGTGTGTAAGCCGGCTTCGGTTTTTAGTGCCACTAAAGTGACTGCTGTGCGTTACACGTTCAGCGTATAATCCAGGTGGTAAATGCGAATCGACAGCTGCGTTGGATAAAATCCCTTTTTTTCCCAGTTTAAGTGCAGACGACGATTTCCGCAGCTCCATTCGGTGCGTGATATTAATCATCCGCGACGAAATATAAATGCAAAAAATGCAGGCGAGAGAGTAAGGACAAGTTTCGCGAATCCAAGCGCAAAAAAGCAGACGGCGAGAAATTTTCTTAACGATTGCCGTAAAATATAACGTTATTCGCAATGCATTAATTTAACTTGTTGAAAAAAAGGAATCCTCACGCTGTATAAATTCCGATAATACGCGTGGGGACGCTGTACACTCGCGTTTTTACGTACAATAAAAAAAATCGACCTGAAAAATTGTAAAATAATCCAATATACAAAGGGCGGATCCAGGTCACATCGAATACGGCATTAAAAAAGCATTACAGGCTTCCGAACAACGTTCGGCAGATACGGTAACATTGCGGTGCATCACAATGCGCTTTTGTGTTACGATCGATGTTCTCGTAAGCAAGTTTATATTACGCGCTCTGGCAATATCAATTCACGCCTACGAAGACGGGATTTTAATAACTCATGGAACACGCTCTTGACGTTGAAATTATAAACTGCGATCATACCGAAATCTATACGACCGAGCGAAGCAACTTTAATTAAGAGTGTGTCCATTAGGCATTCGGAATCTGGCGTATAATGGAAAAAGTTCGAAATCACTGTACGCTTGTTTCATTAACGCTAATGGGAGGCAGCTGAACCCACAAACGGAGAATCCGCACCCTCTCCCTCGGGACTGAAAGTATTTGCAAAAGTGTTTTATTATCGATCTACGTGCAATCTTAATTGATTGTCGTGAACCCTCTGTTTCAGACGATAACTCGCAGTCTCATAGTCATTAATTGCGACGAGACTGTCTTAATTGGGACGCGGAACGAACGTGCCGCTTAAAGTGACCGAATATAAATTCTGCAGTTGTCCGGGGAAAATCAGGTCCCCAAACGACCTCCGGGTTCCATCGGCTCGAATAATACTCGCCGGTGTATGCGAGGGTCATAACCCCAGATAATAGGATCTCTGAAAATATTTGGTGTCAGAATTACTAATTCGTCATGCTTGGGCTAAACTTTTACGTAACGTTATTTGCATGCTGTAGGAATTTCGCTCTTACGATACTATCCACGAAACAATCATTAGATCGCGAGCGAAAGATACGATTTTACTACGTAACGAGTAAATGCAGCTGATCGTTCTCACGTTTCCCACTCGTTTTTCCGGGAAAAATTTTACGAGGCTTTTTTACGAAACGCTGCGCGCATCACGCTACGTTCGCATGTGTGTACCTTGAGGAGAAGTGTACGATCCCCTTTGTCTCATCCCTTTTCCGCCTGTGTTTTCCTCCGGGTCGCGTCGCGTCGCGGCGCCGCATCGTTCGTGCGAATCCTAGATGTGCGGTTTCGACTGCATTCTACAATCGAGGTCGCACGACGTAATAAATATACATCCGCAAGACCATTTGTTTCCCTACATCGCCTTATGGCAAGGATGCTACCATCGCCGAAGATGCTACCATTCGTCTTGTCGCTCATTTTTCATCGGCCAGTACCAGTTCTGTTGATGCTCCCGCGAACCCTCCGTCGAAATGAGACGACGTTTGCGAGTTTCTCGTACTTTGTGCTTGAAGCACGACGAGAATCCAATTACAGGCTGAAGGAACGCGTATAAGTTGGACCAGCGTTCGACTGGGAAGAGTTTTACGACGACTTTTCGTACAGTAAAAAAATGCACATACTACTGTTTCGAGAGCGCAACTTTTTAAATTATAATTTATACAATACATATATTTTATCGTACATTTTATGCTACATGTAATAATATTCCTTAATATCCTCTAATGTATCGATTTATACACGGAATTTATTTTGTAAAATTCTTTGTTTCAAATTATACGCCGGCGCTGCACGCGGTAAGACACGATGTCGGGAAACTTTACGGTGCAGCAACATTGTTCCTAAATTATAGGTCATAGTCAAAGGACACCGTCGCGAAAGTTGTAATTACTCCCATAAGTAATGAAAGGATATGACCTATCAATCAAACCGAAAACCAATATCGCACAGGATTAGCAGTTTATTAAAATGACAAGTTAGCCCTTTCGCGAGGGCAAGCTTCATCCCTCGACAAAGGTTACTCACGGACAGGTAGCAAATCTAACAAGATGACACGCTTGCCTGTAACGATGAAACTTTGTATGTAATCCGCAAGGTAACCTACCCCCACCCTCGCCGATGCGCGATATTAAACCCAACGTGTCCGTAATTCTGTGCGGTCCTTTCCCCCGTTCCCCTATCATTGCGTTATCTTGACGTTGCATATCCAGGTATTTATGCAATTTCATCTCTCTCGTAACTTACACCATTAAAATTAGCTGCTGTAATTGGATTGCTACTTCTACTCTGTTGCAAGTTGCAACGTACGAATGCGCCTCAAGAACAGAGGGAAGAGTTTAATTTCCGCGTAATTTAATTATATTCTAAAGATATGCTCAAAAAGTATATTACTTGTCTCTTGCAGAAACTTTGTGGAATCTTTAAATCATAATATTTTAATTTTTAATTATCAAATTGAAAATGATAACGTTGATTTATTTTTACTTGTCGATTATATCGTTATTTAAAAATTTTTTTTATATATTTCCTATTTTGCATGTACCTAACAACTTTTTATGTTTCTTATATTTTATTTTGTTTTTGGTCTTCTTGTTGTTCTGTTATTTGTATGTATAGCAATAAAGATTATATTATATTATTATACAATATTATACTGTATTTTCACTTTGATTTAGCCTAATAACAAAAGCGTGCATAATAGGACTATAGAGAGATCTGTAATTCCACAGTGTGACAAATAGGTCAAACATGCATGGTCAGATTCGCTTCCTGCTATACATCCACCTGTCTCGTATCTGTACGCTTCATTACAAACCAGAAGTTCGGTACACAATAACTGTGTATCTGCTGTCTCGTTGTTTCCTTTGATATATCAAATATAAACGAAATCTCATCAGCGTTACTGCGAAACCAATTATTATGTCAATGCGATCAGAAATCCATCGACTCTTCCATTTTTTTATTATTCATCAAGTCATTAAAATTTTATATTTGTTACCGTAAGAAATATAATATAGTGTAAGAAATACAAATGTTCGTACAAGTATATATTAGATCTAATCGAATTATAAGTTTATGTAAAAAGAATTTTGGAAATCGTGTTCTATTTTGAAAGTTCTGTCGCGATCGTAATTTTCAAAAAGAAGTCATTTTTTGGTCCATAAGTATAAAGGGGTTCCAGCGAGAAAGAACGAGAAGATTTCATTTACGATTCTCAATACGATGTTATGTCGAAGTCGTAAAATGTATGGCGTGGATTGGCAACGACAAACTTTGTAAATAGCACGAGAGAGTGTACGTACGTGTGGAGCCAACATTCACGCGTGCAAAGCCATGTGCTACAGTCGAATGACAAGTCGCCAAACGAGTTTTGAATTGAATATTTCATCGGGCGAACTCCGGGCTTATATCCAACGCAACTTTCTCGTCTTGACAGGAGCATCAGTATCACACACGGGAAAGATATAAATATATATGGATAGAAATAAAAGTGTGCAAAATGTATGGCCAACAGTAAAAGCTGTAAAAAATCAAAAAGATTGTATTTTTAGGACGGAATCGTCAGAATTTTTTTTTTCTTCGCGCTCTTATAAAGTTACATTAATACAGCGACCGTGGTGATGATTCTTCCAAAGTGCTTGATAAGATTGCGCCGCATTACTTTAAGTGCGACTTCAGAAAAATGGTCGTAACGGCGACAAGGTTACATTTTCATGAGGATCTGAGAATGAGCAGCTCTATGTATCACTCTAAACAATTTAATACGGTGCAAATTATTACAAAGCAGAATTTATATGTTCGTATTTCACGGAGAAAAGAATAGATATTTTTCTTGATTAATAAGTCAGTAATGGATAGGAAAATTGATAGGAAAATATGACGTGGACGTTATATTCCTTTGTATACTTTGCTGCAAGCAGTCTACAGAATTTTTTAACGTTTCAGCAAGCATCGAAAAAACAAGAAACTTAAATGATGCTCGTCTCCCGGGCGTGCACAATTTTTTTTTACATACTGCTATGAAAGCCTGAAATTGTACTTGCATGAGCGCTCTGGAACGGTCGACTGCAGCGAGCGACTCTTTAAAGTCTAATCGGTTCAGCATTGAAATCCGGGACCTACTATAAAGCTATGTAGGGCGAATGTACATCTTCTTACTGGCTCTCGGCGGAAAAGCCAGCACAGGCATCCACCGAAAGTAAATATCCGACCGGTCAAGCTAATATAGATACGAGATTGTAGTCCATCGGAAATCGACAATGTAGCCATTCAATGTGTAATTTACCAATCACAGCAAATAACGGAGAATAATTTCGACGCTCGTCCGGGGACAAAAAGACCCGAAATGGCAGTTCTGATGATTCTCTCGTTCCCATATTTTTTTGCAGCTCATCGTCAATCGACGACTATTTGTTCTCGAGCACAATCTCGATAGTTCGACATACGCTTTCAAAGTGTTTCACGTACAAAAAAAAAAGAAAAATCTAATCACTCTAAATCGCCTCACGTCGTAAAATTTTACATGTTATCGAAACTTTCCCACATTTGCAAGTTCAGTGCAAGTAAGGTACATGAAAGTCCGACTAACTTTAGCATTAAACGAATCACTCTTACGACTCGGTTTCTCAGCTTAGCCACGTAGTGTTCAACTTTAGAGTAGGTAATTAAACCCGAAGTTCCTTGCTCTTCGATTCCAAATTTCTACGCGACGTTTATTATGTTACCGGTGCTGAAAATTATTCGGCGCGATAGTCATGAGAAACATTTATAGGTCAATATGTTTAAGACACTTACGTGCATCATTTCTCTACGTATTTAAATGGTACAAATCAAATTTAATTCGTCTTTTCCTTCTCTTATTAGTTCAAATTTATAGAAAGGCAGTGAGAGATAAAACAACTCAAGGCGACGTTTCGTTTCAATGTTTTGATACATTTTGATACATATAAATTTTTTCGTGCACACGCGTATCAGGAATAAACTACGTATCGTATCATACTGTAACGCACCTTGCAGTTGAGTAATATTCCTGGTAATTTTGCTGTTAACGAGCTGCTCGCGTAGGTGTCTGTCGCGATGCCGTGGATAATTGGCGATAACGATCGTGATTGCCGCCAGTACAAGGCAGAACCTCGACCCCCACGCTGATCCTGTCATTGCCCGTCGGATTTCGCATCCCCCGTGGTTTTTGAAGTGCAGTCGGAATTATTGGAAAGCCTATGATGTATTCGTGCCGGTATCCAATCTTTCTCGTCCTCTTTGTTCTGAAATCCAAACATTGCTGAATGGATACATGCATCCATATAATCTGGATATACCGTGGGACACAATTAAATTCTTGAAAAATAAATGTTAAAAATAAATAAATGTTTAATAACGTGTATTAAATTAATACACAGGTATTATACATGCATATATTATACACATGTATTAACAGATAAATTAGATAAATTAAATTAGATAAATGAAATAGATTTAGATAAATTAAATGGATTAAATTAAATGGAGTCCAATAGATAAATTAAATTAAAGAACGATTGCATTGAAGACAGCCTGATCAAGAAACTTCTCTTACACAGAATACGCCACTGACGCTTCTTTTAGTTTACGTTTGCACAGTAAAAATATTTTTTTATGTAAAAGTTTTCTACTTTTTATAATTCTGTTTTTATGTGTATAATATATTTTGCAAAATTAATAATAACAGTATTATTAACAAATAATCTAATCTTTTATGCCACGTAAGAAGAAAAGAATTACATAATTAGAAATATAACGTTTGTTTTTCTTACTAAAATTTAACAAAGTCTACTTCGGGATCGATTGTGTTATTTCTCGTAGTTGCTGCCGCAGTGCGTACATTGTTCTATATTGCTTTTGTTCGTATATGTGCATCTCGTTGAGTGGCGCGCGGAAATAAACGAAAATGGAAGTTACTGTGGACAACGCACAAGAAAAATGCGATGATGACATCCGAAACAAGTGAGAATTTAGATGCGTTCTAGAAATATATTATTTTATTATCCTGCGATGCATCTTCCTTTTCCTAAATCCATATTCAAAGGGTGCGATATAAGTATAGTAAACGAAAAGGAAAACGCGCGAAACGGACGCGATTTTGTGTTTCCTGAGAAAAACAATTCATTCATTCATCTTTCACGGGAAATTTAGTATAAAAAACGTGTCGCTTTCTGTTCACCTTTCAACGATACAATTTTACCCATAAGTCGTGTGCTTTTTATCTCGATACACGATGGATAGGATAATAAAATGGATGGAAGAGAAATTTATTTTAGCATAACGTTTGCGTACCTTGTCATCGAGAGATAGATCGTCAGTAAGTATCGTAGATTCACTTGAGTTTGTCGCTGGCGTAATATTGATGAGGTTATTACGTTAAGTGTATAACGAATATGTTTAACAAGAAAATGTAATATTAATTTATGGTATCCAATTTAAAATGTCTGTTACAAAAATTGAATGTTGTTAGAATTTAATATAGAGTACAATTCGCATTAAAAGGGAAGAAAGGAGTATCCCTGTTATAAAATAATTATGCAATTATTTTCGGAGCACCGCGCTCAATCGGTGTAATAAAATTTTCAACTGGTAGGTTTCGTTCATCGAATTTCGCGTTTGCCTGTTCGTAATCTTGTACATGTAATAAGCATAGTTTAATGTAAACGTAATATAAACTCGCAATATTCTGTAATTTCGCGTTCATTAGTAAAATTCCATTAGGTATTCCCAGAAAGCTAAGCATTGTACAAAATTAAGTATCAATTTTTATCGTGATATAATTTATTTGACACATAAATTTAAACGGCAATGTTACGTAAAAATAGTTTCGAATTATCTTATAAAAATTACATAGCTTTCGTAAATTTAATGTTATTTGAAATAAATCGAAAGTATTTAGGGATGACCGTTGTCGTTCACGTCGTAATAATTTGAGCTGCAAACGCCGCGGTGATGTTCGCGTAAGTTCTCGAACTGGAGTTGAGAACAGCCAACTCTCTACAAACTTTGGATATATTGTTTTCGAAGGCGTTCACGCATCTAATAGAATTGGTGTTATGAAGTTTAGCTCGTTAGATTTCTTCGACAGAATATTGGCATATTCCTACCGCAGAGCTGTAGAACGTTTGTCAAGAACGAGAGAGAGGGCGGGAAGGGGGGGGGGAAGACAGACAGAGAGAGATGTATAGGATAACTAAGAGGAGAGAAAGAGAGAAAAAGGAGACACGAAGAAGAAGCGAGGTAATACATCGGATAGTTAGAAGGGAAGAGAAGTAGCAACACCAAAGCTAGGGAGCGGAACTTTTGTAGTTTCTCAGGGATTCACCTGCAGCCAGTTTGCGGTCGTAAAGCAGAAACTGCTATCTCTATCCTGGAAAGAAGGTATAGGCGATCGGGCGCCTTCGAGATTTTCATCTTGAGATATGCGCAACCAATCCGGCCGGTAGGCGGCTGGATTATTGTGTCCGAGTAACAAGGTGAGAGGATTTGCAATGCAGATCTTACCGTTATTGTGCGAGTGATATCCGGCGTGCTTTCTATGCGCGCTAAAATCTCTCCGCACGTTTACCTCCGTCACGGTGAAGAGGCATGCTCTTTTAATTGCTGTTCGTTTAATAGCAATTGTTTTATAAGTGCTTGTATTCTGCGATGGTTTTGGATGTTGTTAAATTTTCACTAGTAAGATATAAAAGCAGCAGTAACTTTTTACGAGCCATTTGCAAGAAATTTACCGCTAATTGTCTTACAACGTGCATTAAAATATTTAAAATCTACATTACTGCGCTTCCAGTACATGACATAGTTATTCTAACTTTCTTACATATTTTTATAATATGATAGAATAAAGTTCGGAACGTTCAAAAACGGCGGATGAAATATTTACAAGTTCAGTGAAATAATTCACGTGCGCACAACAGCGAGATATTGCCAATAGCTGTGGCGTCGTAACATGTGCGACTTCCAAAGATTTCCTCCCGAGTAACGATACTGCTTTTCGGCTTTGGAAGTAGTGCGGAATCCGTTATAACGTTCCAGGAAGTCGTTTTCCACTGATATTTATGATGCGACGAATCACGTAAGTTACTGCTGAAACCGCAGTTGATGAACGAAGTGGCTTGCTGCACATTTTCTCTATTATTTGCACACAATATAAATATTTTTAATAAATCACTTTTATATTTATATAACTTTTGGAAATTGTGTTTTTGCAATTAAGATTTATAGAAAAGAGTTGTATAAAGAAAATTCTAAAATTTTTATTTTTTTATTATTCCCTGCTCCTTATTTATTTTTTCAATAACTTTCTATATTTTGCAATCCTAAATATACAGATATTTTTCTATGATAATCTCAATTATGCAATGAAGAAATAATATATAAAATATTATATATTGCATTTAACTGAATTAGCTTCAGAATATATCTCAATGACGCAATTATCATGATATATATTCCCTAAACTGTCCAACACATTTGGGATATTTAACATCATATACAACATGTCGTATTGTCGCTACGTTTAACAATGGGATTGATAAAGACAAAGGCATTATTAAGATATGAGATCATTTAAGCGATTGCTGAAATAATACGAAATCTTTCTCGACGAAATGAAAGGAAGATTATGGGCAAAAATTTTCGGTATTTCTGGATACAATGTAGATTATATATTCCCCACATTAGTTTTAGTTAAGATAATAAATGATTAAAAATCGAAAACATTCTTTCTTTTAATTATAAGTCTTTCTTTGTAATAATAGTCTTTCACGCTCTGACGACGTGTCGAGTGGAAAACATTGTGCGAATTTGAGACACGCTAAAGAATGATTGTTCTATTCGTCTCCCCGCACTTATATTATCTGCCTTCTTCGAGACTCGCTTCAAGGGATTCGAGTTCCATGAGAGCTCTCCTTGTAGCAAAGGGTCTGCGAACTCGACTGTCGGATCTCGCGGGAGTTCAACTCGCGCGGCACGTTTCCGGATCGATCGATCTTATTCGCCGTTCGTGATGTCACGTTGCAACCGATACCAGAGAAGAAACGCGATTGGGAGACCACGCGAGAGACTTACGGAGACACGTGCGGTACCAAGTTTTATAATTTTAAAGCCCTAGCCTTTAAATGGCAGGTACGGCGATAGATGGTGGCGTTTGTTTACGTACACTGAGAGAAAAATATAGTTGCTTTTGGACCCAACCATAATTTTCGAATATTTCTAACAATAAATATCATTAACTTAATTATATGCATCATTATGTTCACCATAATTATTGTTAGAAATATTATAAAATTGTGGTTGGATCCAAAAGTAATTATATTTTTCTTTTAGCGTACAATAAAAATAATCACAATTATTTGCATTTAAATCGCATTAATAAAGTAGCTCTAAAATTGACATTGACTCTAAATAAAGCATCGTGAATGATATGCTTAATGCTGCAAAAGAAAGATTGAAAGAGAAAAAGTGGGAGAAAATAAAGATAAAAAAAAAGAAAAGGATTTAGTACGCCGAATGGCTTAAATGCTGCGATCGATAGTAATATACGAAACGTATAGGAAAGGGTTAATGACAGAAGAGTCGAGTAATGGCAAGAGCTCACGAACAAAAGAGGATATGTTACAATCGGATCGTATGTTATTCAGCAAATGACAACTAATTGCTATATGTCTATAATGACAGGATACATAAATTCAAGTATTTCAGGCATCAGCCCGGCGGAAGAGCCATTTATCATCCGTTCGTTTTATCATGAAACTTTTTTGAAAGAGAAAAATTTGTCATAGTATTTGTCGTTCAAATTCGGCTCGGAGATTCTGTGCTTTTATACGCGTTAGTACAAAGAATCCTTTTGTAACGCTAGCACAGCTTATTACATGTCTTTTGCACATTTTATTACACGCCTCTTACATGAATACGTTCAGACATCAAAAGCGTGTTAACAAAAAATAAATGAGTTTTCCAACTCCGTACAAGATAACTTTAACTTTTTAACACGATTTCCTGTGGCTGTCCGTTAACAGAGCTAAAGTCGCTAAGCGGTTATTGGCAAATTACACCGAATATTAATAGTGTTAACGCTATGATAAGGTTCTCAAAATATCTTCAGCATTAAGCTAGTACAATTGTCGTAGTCGTTTACTTTCTCACGTAATTGTTTACTTTCCGAGAGCGAGACTCCTTTCGTAACAGGAAAAGAAAAATAATTCAATCTCCGCTCCCTGTGTAGCGTGAAAAGAGAAACTTCCGCCTTATGAAAGCGGCAGAGATTTCAGTGCCAGAATTGTGTAGTACCTCACTATAGAGCAATCGATTTACGAGTCGGTGAAAATGTTGAGACATTCTTCATCGAGTTAATTGCTCTCGCAGCAATAATAATTACCGTCGAAATTATCACCAGGTTTTAACATTGTCGCAACGTTCGAAGATTATTTATTTAATTCCGCGCAATTTATTAGAGTAATTAGTATATTGGAGTATCCTTCGCGGATTAGCGGCGATCGCCATCAATCACAAGCTGATTGGAGTGAGGCTTCTTGCATGCTCGATTTACAATATGGACAAATTATCGGAAAATTATGAAAATTAAATATAATAATTACATTGTTTGGATATCGACATAACTCATAGTATTCGCGCGTATTCATTGTGATTACGCCTCTGGGAAACGTCATGGAATTAAGTTTTTAATTAAAATCATGTTCTTTCTGGGTTCCAACAGAAGCTGGTTGGATTAATGAACTTATCGGCGAATCATATTATAGGTAATCCACTAGAGAGTCGTAAGTCGCTGTGCTAAAGACATGATCCCAGGTATTAACGATTCCTCGTTTGTAAGTATAGCTTCCCATAATGGTCGAAATTACATATTATATGCATCGACGCGGAAAGATATTAATTTCAATCTTGTGTTTAAATACCTTTTGTACATCCGCATTTATTGAGAATCACGACCATAATTTCATATTTTGCACAACATGATTTCATATTTTGTTCCTAGAATTCTGTAATAAAAAAATATGGAAAACGTAGAAAGGAAAATAACTTAAATAAATAACTAACTTGTTTTATATTTAGCGAATTTATTGGTATATGTTTAAATGAAATTACGGCATTCATACAGAATTAACGATCTTTTCGGAGTGTATATTTTAAGAAATATGTGTCGACGTAATTTTTCGATATTATCCGTGTACGAACTGGACTGCCTGATCGATGTGCTCCACGCGGAGCACATTTAGGAGCAAACTACACGTTGATCAGGCATGAAAATCTAGCGAGCAAGCGAAAGAACAATGGGCATTGCGATGAAGACATATGCGGTAGAAGTTGAAAGAAAGAAAGTAGGGAAAGCGAGTAAGGAGTAAGAAATCTTGCGGACACCTCTCGTTCACGTGCAATCGAATCACCGGAACGGTTTCTCGGCCGACCTTTTGTTCGAGCGTGGTTTATCAGCGAATACTTTAAAAGGTTGACCCGGGTCAATCCTTTGCCATTTAAAGCAAGAAGCGGAGCAGAATCGGTTCTGTAGCCCGAAAGCGCCTCATTCGTCTGCATCCAGGCTATACGCCCGACATTTAACAAGGCTGGCACGTATCCCGTCCCCTTGGTAGTATATCGAATTTATCGTCGAGATTATCAGGAACACGAGACCCATAATGTGCAAACCATTTTTGGAGGACTCAAAGAAGAGAAATGCTGAAAATGATCTCGACTCATTAGCGTTTCTTATCAATATCGCGCACATTTTCGATAAACGAGCTAGAAAGAATTTATGAAGCTTTACGAGGATTTTTATTAAATACATTATTAAGATACGTATGAATATACATATATCTATATATTTCGTATTCTTGAAATTAGAAATTTAGTCGTTTCTCAACTCGAATGAGTAACAAAACAACTTTGCCGATGAGACTACGTCAACTTGCCTGCAAGAACTTCCCCTTCCTAAGCGCATTAATGTAGATTAGTTGGAAGATGCTGATATCCTGGCGCAGCTAGGATTGAAAGTCTGTATCTAGATAATCTGACAGAAATGCAAAAGCTAAATAACGTAGTTTCAAACCGATAAATTTATTTTATTGTAAAGTAATTTAATTTACAAATCGCCGAAACGAAAAATTTTCATAAAACATTATTATATTTTATTTTAGTTATTAATGTAGTTATTATTTTAGTTATTATAATTCCTAGAGTTACTTTAATTGCGTCCAAGTTATTTATGTGTACTATTCGAGCTATATGTAAGTCGATGAATTTTAATTATGCCGTTTTTATTTTCGTCGTTGTCATTCAATATGGATCGTTTTGTATGGGCGTGAACACCTACGATCGAGATTGAACGGCTGGCTTACGATCTCTACGTCCCTTGTACCGAATCATTTACATAGGAAGACGGATAGGATGGATCACTGATCGTGTCAACCATTATTCGTCGTCGCACGTGAAATCGATTATACGAAGCTGCAATGTTCGTTATCGGCAGATATGCATCATTCAGGAGGATAGAATTTTCAGAAATTGCAGACTCGTTGGCGCTTTGCTGTGTGTCTCGAATAAATGCATTTTAACGTCAAAATATTATCATGCAGACTCGGATGTTTTTCGATCGTATCACTTAAACTAATAGTTTCTAAAACTGAACAAATTTTTGGAAACATGTTATTTTATCGAAAATACACGTACTTTGTCAAGTTGCTTCCAGAGAGACCATGTATTCTTTTAAATAATTAAATTTTGTATAAATTTCAATTATTTTACATCGTAACTGCTTTAAATACTATGTTAATAAGTATTTAACAACAATCCTATACTTTAAAGTTATGTAAAGTTATATAAATATATTACACACATAGTACGTTCATCAATAATCATAATGAAGTATTTGAAATCGTTTGAATAAAAAGTAAACAATTAAATTTTTAAGGTGTCAAATGTCGAATAAGCAAATTGAATAAGCACAATAATATTTATAAAGAATATTTATAAAGCAGATAACGAAATATTTATTATTTGTACGTCGAACAATTATAAAAACGTGCAATTTTATAAGATAAAAAATTTTAAGAATATAACTTACAATGATAAAAAAAATTGTTATCTTATTTATTCAATTTTAGAATTTAAAAATCCTGCTTTTAAATTGCATAAATTATATACATAGTAAAAGTTAATATTACTGTGTGTTTAGCTTGTTTAAAAAAACTAACAGATAAATTGCAATTATTACAACTTGAACTCTTTTTTTTTGTATTATTTTTTATTAGCGTAAGCGCTCAGAGAACTAATTAACTAACTAGTAACAAGCAACATTTGGACAAAAGGAGAAACCATGTAATTAGGCAGTGCATATGGTTAAGTTTTCATCGATCCCCACGTACGTGTCTGTGTATATATACGTGTATGGTTATTATTGATACTATTTATTAAATTTGTTCACTATCAGTTACAAACTATTTTTTTCTTTATTCAAATTTAATAAAAATAATCTATCGATACTCACGGGATTCATTGCGAAAAATAAAATATATGAGGATTAACTTATCTGCATCTTTCCGTTGATCTCTTATACATAAAAAATTTTTATAAGAATTTATCTATCAAATTAATTATTTTTGTCACTTACCCCAGCAGAAACCTGGCAGTTTTAATGTTATATAAGTCTTACAATGATGACGGAAACAAATTTTGCAACGTAAAGAATATACCACTCCCGGTTGGTACAGCACGGGCGGCTGGCGACTGACTGCTGCGGAGTTTGAAAGCTCGCGATCCTCAGGGCGACCTCTGTAACTTCCACGTGCTTGCAATGGACACGCACTGGCGCCATCGCAATATATATCAATAGTGCATTTTGACCCCTTTTAAAATATAAGAATGACCACTTCTAAAGGAAAATTGTGCTCGACAAAATTGTAGGTTTAGTTATTTAATAAAATCAGCCTTTTAAGCCTTTTAAGATAATCATTTTTTTTTCATTGTAAAAGGATTGTCGAACTTGTTTTTTAATTTTGGCCGTTTTCTCTCTCTCTCTCTCTCTCTCTCTCTTCTATATTTTCAGTATACTAAAATATAAGTCTCTTTAAAAATGTATTTCTTACATGGACTACTTATATTTCCCTCATTATAAAAATTGGTCGAGGCAAGTGTGACACATTATATAAAGTAAAATATAAATTTACTTTTGTCTATTAGTGATAATGCAATAAATAAAGGAATGTTTATCATATAATAAAATCACAAAAACTTGATAATAATCTCCTGCCATTTCTCTGTTAAAAGTCTCTTATCGGATTCGCATATTGAGCTACAATAAAGGTGCCAACAGAACGATCATCTAACCAAAGTCATATCAAACAAACTGTACAACAAGAAATGAAACTTAAATTGTATAGAAAGAAACTTTAGTTTGAGGTGAAACGTCTCCTTTATCGTAACGTCATGATAATAGAAATACTTTAAGTTATTTTCCTCAAATCTATATTTAGTTCGATTTATTTTATTTATTTATCTCAGTATTGTGTAATAAAAATGATTTATTTATAAGTCAATTATTATATTTTTATATTCAACTTATACATAAGTTATATCTCTTGTTTTTTTGAATTTATTATTCTAACAATAAGAAAGTGATATATTATTTTACATTTTTTAACATATTTAACTATTTATCGTCAAAATATTTTTATCTAATATGTATTTCGATTATGATTTACAATTGCAGTATTAAGCTATAATTTCTATATCTCAAATTTTGGTTATTATCTATCACATTCTGAATATTAAATTTTTTAGTGATATGTACACTTTGTTATTTGTAAAAAATTTGTAATTCTGATATTTGATTCTACTTTTATCTATCATTCTATATAACAAACGTAAAAAGTCAGCTATATATTTATGCAAAATAGGATAAAATAAAATATCGTATGTTATTGTTATGCAAAATTAATAAATATTATATCTTATCGTTACTTATAAAATTATCTATGTGAACATAGCATCAATCTTTATACCAAATTTATGAAACTGTTTAAATTTATAGAACAGTACTATTTCGGCGATACTATTTATAAACGCTGCATGTAGTAAATACACACTTAAGCATTTTACAATCTTTTTTAATATTTTGTTTCGATATTGTTATAAATTGCAGCTTCAGTTAGATGTAAAAGGAATTTATGTAACAAGAAATTTTTAGGCAAAAAATATTTTTCATTATGAAAATGAGTATTGTAAGATTATATACAGAGAGAAAGTGTGGTTTTCTTGAAGGGGCTTATGATAAACTTGCGTTTTTTGACAATTTGCCAGACTAAAGAAAAGTTAATAAGCAATTATTGATAATGGAAAGAAATTTGTATATAGAATATTGCACGCTTTTTAAAATTTGACAACCACCACTGTTTCTCTGGAACCGAGAAAACATTAATCGAAATTATATCAAATATAAATAATTTCTATTTTTTTTTCTGCTGTAAATCTACAATTATAGAATAACACATTCACTGCCAATCGAAATCATGTGCCAAATATTGACGATTGGCTCCAATCGGTACCAGTGGCAGCGAATGTATTGAACTTTTTTTTTGTTACACAACATACAAATTATCTTAAGATTTTAATTTAAAATAAACTGTTATATCATTACTCACATCTATCTTTGTGTATATAAAGCTACTCGCGTTACCTGGATTATTTTTCTGTTACATTCGTTTGATGTGTTGCATTTGATACATTTTTGATGTGTTGCCTTTTAATTGATAAAAAGTGATAATAATTATGATTGATCTCTTAATTTGTAGAATATTTTTTCATATAAAAATCGAAAGAATAAAGTAAAAACAGTGAAACATGCGTAAGTGCAAGATATAAATTGATTAAAAATTGAATTACATACATTTAAAATATATTAAAAATGTTTAAAGAAATTTTAAGAGATTTTAAAGGATTCTTTAAGAGTAATTACTTCTGCGATAAAAGTTATATTTTAGATTAATATTTAATACATAACATTTTATATTTAATTATGTGCTAATATACTTCTGATAAGTAAAAAGAAACTTTTAAATAATGCGTGATACAGTTGTGAATCATTATTTTTATTCCTGTTTTTCCGAAGACCATGCTTTCTAATGCGAACGAATGCTTTTATTCTAAATGTTATCGAATAATTTTTTGTTAACTATTTTCACTATTAAAACTTGTTACGTTCTGTTTTAAATTATATATAAAATTTTTAGACACTTTCTAATATTAATATAAAATATAAACAACATACAAGTATATTTATATGTATAAATGAGTGAAAATTAATATGTGTATATAAAACATATACCTAATTAGTTAAAATATATTCATTTTTATAAATATATTTTTGGCAACGATTGTTGTAATTTTGATCATGATATAAATATCCCAAGTAGAATAAGAAATTACAAAGATGTCAAAATGATATCAAAATGATTCCAAAATATCATTATATTATTTTATTACTGCATTAGCGTTATTTTGATGTCAATATGTCATTATAATTTTTGTTCTACCTTGGATCTTGTCAATTTTGCAATTGATGTTATACGTAAATGTACAATTTTACAGAGTTAATAAACAATGTAGAACCAATAACTAGAAAATGTGGACACCTTTCTCGTATTCTCATAGGAACAGATATGTTCGTAGTACTTTTAAAACACGAAGATAATAAGGTAAGTTCATAAAAAAGTAATAAACAGAACATCGAAATAAATATGCGGCTTGTGCTCACGTATGTATGTACATGGAAACTACAAAACTTCGGTGATCAAGACATCGGAGATAATACTTGGAGACTAAATTATCAGAATTTCAGGTATTAGGTTAATGACAAATATTCGTTTACATTACATTTATATATATCTATAGTATATTTTTCAGTTATGTACTTAATTTTATGTAATAATATTTTTTATAATAGTGATATAGATTTAATTTTTAATATAGAATTAATATAGAATATAATGTATCTATTTCTTCATATCTAATATTGCGTTTGATAGGTAGAATTCACCATATTCAATGAAAAATATTGCAGTTCTTATTGAATCTTAAGTATTTATCCGAATGTAACATTTTTCGACACTTATAGCAATTTTTATGTGGATGCATTAAAAAAAATGTCAGTGACGCAATATTTGATCTTAAACCGCATTACATAGCGATATTCATTTAATATATTTTTAGGTGAGAACCGTAGTGCGCCTGCGCATTTGATATAGAACACCTTATCTATAACAAATAACTTTGATACAAATTACTATTATTATTACGATTTATACTGTGCATAATCACAAATTAAAAAATGTTAATTTAGTATTAGCATGGGTATTCAAGAATTGCCACATAAATATAAATATAATAAATATAATGTATTGACAAAATAAATATTTTGTATAACTTTAATAACATCTTTATTGTCCATATGTAAATCGATAATTTATTATTATTGCAAATTGTTCATTGATGCATATAATGCAGAATAATAAAACTGATTACGGTTGGAATGGATGTTTTTCTTGGCCGAAAGTAGAAAACAAACATATATTGTTGAAGAGAATGTGCTAGATTGTATCTACATTGTAAACTTCAATATTTTACGTATTTATTGATATAATGAGATATAAATTTATTTGCTACAAATCATTAAATTTATTACATACAACAAAATATGGATGGTCACATCTTAACTGAAAAAATGATAGATATGCTTTTGAGACGTTTAGCTTTCATTAATACGATAAGCAATATATCGTTGCGAATTTACATGATATTCATATATTCACGTAAAGTTTACGAAGTTTCAATACATATTTAATTGCTAAGTGTGAGGTCTTTCAAAGTGGTCTCCTTGGTAAATGTTGAACGTGAATTCAAATAATCCTTCTTAAAATTTCAAATTCGGTTTATTATCAGCTCATGAAATGCTTCTTATGTAACTATATTACGTAACTGTACATTATGTAACTGACAATGTAATTATGAATAGGAAGAACTTTAGATAACAGGTAATTTATCGTTGTTCGCTCGAATATTCTCTTTAATGGCTATATTTTCCTTTTTATAATATTTTTTGTATTCAAACAAATACAAAAAATTTTTTTCATATTTTTATATATTAAAAACGTAAAATAAACACATTTTAGAAACATGGGTAATGTCATTAAAACAGTAACAAAGCAAATTTGAAAAATATTATTATTAAAATATAATAGAAAAATAAGGAAATGCTGAAACTCACAGGTAATAAGAGGAAAGTACGTTATGTATGTGATATATTATACGATGTACCAAGAAACATTAAGATTGTTTTCTATATCATTTTTCGTTGTGCGCCAACTTACAGAAGATATCAAACTTGATACTTTTATAGTGTATTATCTATGAAGTTCATGAGCAAAATTAATATAAATTATTGAATTAATAAATTTTCTAAAGTTACGTAAAAGTTTGCCGATTTTAAAATCGTATTCTTTGCTGGATGGATATTATATTATGATTCCAATATGTGTTAATCATCATAATGCTGCGTATTGGCTAGCATAAGTAATTGGAATTTGTCTCTGAATGATTTTCGTTTGAAAGTTCGTCAATTCGTTTATATCATTATACGTATGTTTCGTTTGATACGGGCCTCTAAGATTACTTTGGTAGATATTCTGATATAAACTATTTGTTTTGAAACCAATGTAAACCGAAAGATTCAGTAAAATCTTATTAACGTATCGATTTACATATCGCGTTAGGTTTACCTTTTATTAAAATTTATTTTTATTTCCTTTCGAGAATTTTATAATGCGTTACAAAATTACATTTACATAATTTTTGCTGTAAACAAATCAAATAAAAAAAGTTTTTAGTATAAAATATATACATTTTATACAAAATTTTATATTTAAATAAATTTTATAAATATGTCTAATATATTTTATAAAATATTAAAACATGTCTGAATTATTGATTTAATAACGTTATATTTTTTTCTCTTTGCATTTTCTACTTTTAGAGCAAAAGTATACATCCATATCTGAGGCGACAATAATCATAAACCTGGTGCGACGATATCGATTTATAAATACTAGGAGTAACAAGGATAGGAGTAACAAGGCATTAAAATAACAGCTGACGTGATGTTACGAATTCAAGACGCCAGACCGTTCATATTTCGAATATGTTCTATAAATAATAATCAATTCAAGATAAGTGATAACATTATAACATTACAATAAAATATTTTTTATTCTTTATAGAGTATCAAATATTTCCATTCAAATATTTTCACTGTTAAAATGATACAAATTAATGTATTATAATAAATAAATAAATATAATAAAAGTAAAGAAAAAAATTTACCAATAATATTGCATTAATATTGGTATTTTAGATTTTTTTACTTTTTCCCGCAATTGCCTTCTTAAATTTAAGAACCAGTAAAATTGAAATATGATATACCTACTTATTGTGAAATTGTAATAAAACATTTTAATTATCTATATATCCTACATTAAGTATATAACAAAAAAATACAATTATGTTTTAAGAAATGTACATAAATAAAATATTGCAATTTAATAACAAATTAAGCATCTAAAAATAGGCAATCGATTTAATTTTAAAGATCCCAGATTTTTGCTAATCCATAATGGATTTTATCAATTCCAATTTTGTGATACTACTGTATGATGGGCACGCAAGCGAGTTACATAATTCTCTCTTGCGTGCAATCTGTTCATTAAAGTTTGTTTGCTTCTTATTTCCACGCGAATAAAGTACAACCTTACAATGTATAGTGCGACTTCTTATAAGAATGAGAAACACAGATTTTTTAATAGAAAGAAAGAATAGAGTACATTAGTTATTGAAATTGGCAAAATAGATTAAAGATTAATTATATACTTTATTTTGAACAGAAGTTAAACAGTTAAAAAACTTTATATAATTATGATGTGTAAAGCATGCTTGGAAATGAAGAATCACATAAGTCCGCATTCGTAGGAGAACCTTACAATCCATTATCTCACGCGTGCTCAAAATTTTAAGCGTAACACGATCGAAACGATGCTTTTGGAATAATATAGTCACGAGAGAAAACATCTGTTCCAATAATGTCGCGAAATTCTGACATATATATTCGCGACTTCACAAACAGCAATAAGAAAAAATCTCTGAAAGAAATTATTGTAAACATATACTTATGTAATAGAAATAAATTATTTTGTCTATTTTACGTGAATAGGCAGCTGACTACTTTAGTTTAATTATGTTTTTACATCTTCGTAATTCCACAAAAAAAATCTCGAGGATTACATTTGTACATTATTTTGTTAATTTAAGAAATGTGTAATTCAGTAAACAGACGTATTTATTATGTCATGTAATCTGACATATTGTTGAATATGTGTGTATATATACGTATATATATATATATATATATATATATATATATATATATATATACATACATGCATATATACATAAACTTTTTTCCCATTTTTCCTTTTAACTGAACATGTATTCTGATTTGCAGAAGTAAATTACTTGCGTAATTACGATAGCGTAAGTATATATCGGATAGAAAGTGCATCTTCTTTCTTGTCACGTCCCCGTCATAACTATAATTTGAACGCTTGCTCAGACGACTCAACGAACAGAAGTCTAGTCATATTTTCCTCATTACGTGAAACTCGCAACTGAGTTTAAATTCAAAGGACACTCGAGTGGATCAAGCGACGCCAAGTAGAAAAGCCAAATCGACGCGAACGATATCGACGGCTTCACTAAAGTGGTTAAGGAATAAAAAGGAACAAATGAGAGGAAATGAGTTGAAGAGGTCATCTCCAACTTACATAGAAAAGTACATTCTCTCGACTTTGAAAGTTTTAAACTCTGTAGTCTTTTCTCAAATAGAAAGCGATATACTTCGATCTACATTTCTAGAAAGATAGCACATGTGCTTTATTTTTTCTACGTTGCCATTATGATTTTGTAAATATTATGAATGCTTAAATGCACACATATAAACCGCCCTTACATTGACGTGACTTCAATGAGTTTTATGTAGTAATAGAAATGTAGTGATAGAAATATGTAGATAAATAGGGACAAAATAATAGCATATTTAGGAAATGTATTTAATAAATTTATAATTTTGAACATAATATAAATTAATTATTTTTTAATAATATGTAGAACCTCCTTTATTTTCTATCCTCTCAATCATCAGTTTAGGTAATAAAATCTTGAATTTTATTTTGTGCTAAATTATTCCATTCTGCCTTAACGCAATTTTCAATTTATTGAGATTTTCAAATTATTTTTCTTTTGCATATACTGCTCGCGACAGCTATCCCCAACAATTTTCTACAATATTCCTTAAATCAGAAGAACATATATGCTGGCCGCTCTAAAAAAGAAATCTTATTTGTTGAAAAATATTCCTTGACTATTTTTGCTGTATGAACGGCAGTATTAGTTTATTTAAAAATGTGTTATATGCCAGCAATACGTTCGTCATGTTTATTAATTAGCATTGTTTATTCTACCATGAATGAAACAGTTGTCTGTTGTAGCCAATTACTGCCCGAAATCATTACGCTTTTTTTACTCATTTGTCGTTTTTTTATTATTTTTTCCTTATACATGATAATAATAAGAAACTCCGTCCGGACAATCTAGATTGAATTTTTTTTCATCAGGAAAACTAACTTTTTCCTAAGTTTTCTTTCAATGCATATGCGGCTTTGCAAATCATAAATGTTCTTCTTTTAGCTTTCTTTCTTTGCTCTTTGTTGTTACTTGAGAGTTTTTCTTTATTTTTATTCGATTTATATTATTACTGTTTGAAGTACACGGCAAACATTTTTAATGTTAGCATTAACATCAACTTTGCGAATTTCTTTTGTTGCATTATAAGAATTTAAAGCAGCGCATAAAATAGCTCGTTTATCACGATTAGATAATGCTGCTGGTCTTCCACCATTCTTCTTTTTCCTGTAGTCTTTCTTTAATAAGTCTTTTAATAAGTTATGTATAATTTTCTGACTTTTATTAATTGCTTTTGCAATTTCGGAAATAGTCATATTTTACTTCGTTAGAGTAAAACTATTTTAATTTCACTTTTACTTAATATTTTGCCACGTCCCATTATGTGAACTTGTAATAACACACAATAATGTAACGTCATAATACCACCCTAGCTCAAGAAATTAAAGATTTGTAAACAAAATTTACGTGTGTTATCATTTTGGCTCTACCTATATGTTTGTATTACTATACATAAGATCTATTGTCAGTAAAGCCATGTCAAGGTAAAGATCGGTTTACATGTTGTGCCATGACAGTGTTTAAATAGCATTCGTAACATTTACAATCATAAGGGCAACATCGAAAAAATAAAGATAGCACACGTATGTTATCTTTTTGTTCAGGAATGTAAAATCGCATCTTTTTCTTCAAAACTGTCTAAAATTTCTATTTTTCATTTTTTTACATTTTTTTAGTTCGCCTAGAAGGTATTGGCTTCAAATTTAAGATGCATTTTGGTTTTTTGTTGTAAATGAGAAAGGACGAGCGCTATCGTGTATGTACACAGTGCGACGGCGAGGCGACAGAAACATAGCATTATTTTTCCAACCAAATGTTTATATTTTTTATTTAAAAAAATTGTTTTACACTTTAAGATGTAAATAAAACATTCCTAAAGTGTTGTAAATGATAACTTTCATTATAACTGCAAAAAAAATTTGTGAAATTATGCTATTTTTTCGGCCTTCTAAAGGTCTCTCCCTCTTTAAAACATGAAGATTAAATGGACTGAGTTGATCCAAAGAGAAAATAAGACAAATTCGTAATTGTTTAATAACGTAATTGTTTAATAATTAATAATTTTAAATCGTAATTTAATACATCGTGAATGGAGAATTAAAAGTTCATTCATTATTAAAGAATTGGATAATTTATTTTACAGTAATACACGATAACGCGCCGTAAACGTTGTTTTAAATTTACATTCATTTAAGTCTGCATCACAATTTTGATGATAATAGTTTAGTCTTTATGTATGGAATGTAAAAGTCAAGAACAAATTATTATTAATAAGGCGAAATAAGTTTTCAGCATGTCTTAACGCAATGGTTTCAAGAAAATTAAATGGATTCAATTAAATTTGAGCAAACGGAAAATGAATTCGTAGTTATTAAATAAATTAACAGCGAACTTTAGAATTGAAAAACATCAATTATCAGATTATATGTATAAATATGAATGTGATAAGGGAAATGAAGATTAATTTAGAAGACATAATTAGAATACTTCTTAATATTTTAAAAAAGGACATATTAGCTTTAAAATGTCTTCATTTACATCATTAAGTTAATACAATTGGGAATTTTGGAGATCTATCACAAATCTTTTTGCAAATTTTCGTTTGCCATTCGAATTTTTTCTTCGACGACACTGAAATAGATTTTAAAAATATTTCAAAATACTTTGCACATACAGCATTCGTATAAAGACAAAGATAGGTGAGCGCAAGAGAAAATGGAAAAATTATGAATGGTGCGGTCAATATGACATTGGATCCACACGCGCCGCTATAACTTAGAGCAAAAGGCAGTAGTTAGCAGGAGCAGCAGTATTTCTCTGTCACTGGCAGTGACCCATATACTCTGTCCATAAAGGGTACGCCATGAACACGCAGCAAACACACGTGCCGACGCAGATGCGTTCTCCCGAATCATGCGGACGTCCGATACTCGCGGATACTATCGGGAAAGGCAGCGCGTATCGCAAATGACGAAAAGCTGATGGGTTGGATTACTGTTACCAGACTATGTGTGAACACTGTTGTCCACGAGAACTCATGTTACCGCGCGTTTGATACTATTATTCGCACTTATGAATAGTTACGTTTAATTTACGCACGTTGCAAGATATCGATTTCGCGTAAAACGCGACGTTATTGCTAGAAAATGATTCTTCGCGCCATTTGTGTAACATTTGAATTCTTGTACGTAAGGTGAGTTATTCGCTTACCGCATTTTCCATTGCCGTTACATTTTTCTGACCATTGTATATTTTGCTGGTGCAAATTCTATGAGGCGAATAAAGTTCACAGTGGACGTGGATCACCCCTTTACCCTTATGCTTACTCGTTACGCTGACGCTGGAAAAGGTAGTCTCGCGGAAATCGAATATCGCCTATGTGTTCTAACTGAGCAATCGAAAGTGGTGGCGCATTGAATCTCGTTTTTGATGAAAGCATTAATAACAAGCTCTCATGCACATTAAAGCATTCGACAGATAGATATTTTCCATCGACGAAATGGGCGGTCATTGGAACCAGATAATTTATCTATCTATTCGCATCCACATCATATTGACGTCAAAAAAACAATTTTCACGGCAAATGAATTTTCGATAGATGTGAAATGAGAGAGCAGAAAAAGATTGCGGTACCGTATCGTTTCAGAATGAAACCGTAGGGTCGACCACAATTTGATATGCACAATGTAGTTTATGTAGTATTACAGAGGTAGTATTGCTTGCCATTTTTCAGCGGTCTGTACTTTTTAAACATTTTGAATATTTTCATGAGCGATATTTTAACCTATATCTTTTAGTGAATATAGTAAATAATTGATTGAACAACTTTATATATATGTATGTATATATATATATATATATATATATATATATATATATATATATATATAATTATTAATATTATATTTTATTATCTATTAATATTAAATTTTAATATCTATTAATATCTTTATCTTATTAAATAATATCCATTAATATGCATCTAATTATTAATTTTAAGTATTAATATTTCCGTATACATATTTGACATGTGTCACAAATTATGCGTATGGTTTGGTGATATAACTTATGATTTCATAGTCAAATAAATTACAATTCTGTAATTAATTGATTGATCGGTTCTGGTCATTTCTACATCATAATACAAGAGAAATAGTTTCTTTTAATTAGAACATAAAACAATCCAGAAAACATGGAAACCATATTAAATTATTGCTAATTACAGTTAATATTAATTATGGTATTCATTATCATTATTATTTTAGCAATAAGCTCTTATTATTTTTTAAAGCTAAAATTTTTATTTTGATAATAAGAGGATAATTATTTATCAATATTTCAATAATAACAAGATGAAAATTTATATTCAAACATAATTAACACTGAATATTTTATAAACAAAAAATTTTATTAAATTAATAAAAAATGCGGCATTTTCTTTTAAGTTAAATTTAATCTTAATTTTAACTTAAAAGAACATACTACATTTTTTATTAATAAAGTTTTTATTCCTATTTAACCGATCAAAGGTGGCAGGACTTTTTGGAATAATTTAAAAAACATTTAGTATCTGGTAATTAGAACTTAAAGTATTATTATGTAATAATAATTTTGTTTCACTATATTATATGTACTCTAACTTTAATTAATATAATATAAAATTACTTGGAAATTTTTTTATACTTTTTCTTTTACTTATATTTATTATTTATAAATTTTTTTTACTTATATTTCCATGTTTACAATTAGTCGATAAATTTATAATATTTTAATGAAAAAATTGCATCTGTTTTAATATGTTTCTAATAACTAAAATAAATTTAAATTTATTTTAATTGCTTTTTATGTATATGAATAGGCAAATATTCATCTTTTTTTTTTACATTACAACCATTTAAGTCTTCCTGTAGTTCGTAAATGTCGTACATTCGATTGAACAAAAATGTATCGAACTAAGGTAAACAAGTAGCAGAAAAAATGATTTACATGTGCTAAAGCATCAATGAAATATAATATTTTTATTTAAAACATATCTAATTTAATTTTCAATTTATTAAAGATTCTTGTTGCTACATAGAAATATTAATATTCACCTTTATTATAATCATGATCTGCTAAATAAAATTTATTTATTGCTAAATAAAATAGATGTATATAATATATTGTTAATATTTTGTTTATTGATAATTTGATAATAAATAAAATTGTATATGTTTTTTTATAATTAAATATATCTACAGGAGAATCCATCTTTAGATAATGATTCACCCATTACCTGAAAATCATTCTTTAACTGCGCGTCTTTTAAGTGTAAAAACATAAAAGTGAATAAAATTAAAGATTTCAATAAACTTTTTTGATTCTCGATCTATATGCAGATCTATATGCAAATTTACTTATTGAATAAACTTAACAATTATACATATACATATATATAAATGTTATAAATAAAAAACAAAGAAATAAATCTCATTATCATATCAAATTTTTATATTATTTTTTATTAATTGTAATATGATTAATAATTTCAAAAAGCAGTTTTTTCCAGTGGGAAAGAAGAAAAGTTTGAAAGTTTTCCATGCAATTAGAAAGATTTTCTTAATATATAAGGTACGTTCGTTCTTAATATTTTAGTTAATTGTAGTCAATAATTGTACATATTTTCATTATCTACAACAACTGTTGTCTACTATGTTTTCATTATCTAATACTTTTCATTATCTAATACTAATTAATACTTTCATTATCTATAATACATTGTCTATAATACTATAATAATTTTGGGCAACAAGTAAATTATTGTGCTTGAATATTCTTTTTATTCGCTAAATTTTTCTTCCTATAATATTTTTTCATGTCCAAAAAGCTACAAAAAATTGCGTCGTATTTTTACACGATAAAAAAACGTAAAAGCAGCACATTTTAGAAACATAAACATTCTTAAAAAAATAACAAAGCAAGATCGAAAGATATTACTGGTACGATAAAATATAGTGCAAAATAATGTAAAATAAATGATAAAATTCAAGACATATGACAAGACAATTACTTTAAATAAAACCGCAATTAAATCCGGAAAACTATTTATTGCACTACGTTGCTAAATCGCAAACTTTAGTATGAGATATCGTCTTATTGATATTTCTATATAGTTTAATAATACCATTATAATAAGATTTCATATAGGAATATAACCTGTGACATTTCTCTTAATGTAAATTATTTTAATTAGAGCTATTTATGTTTGTATTATAAATCGATTTAATGTAGATATTACCTTAAAAAGCAGCAACTCACACTGCTCTACAAGATAATAATAAGATTTTTCAAAACCCGAAATCTATTTTTAATCACTATTTGAATCGTGTGAAAGAATTACGTAATAATGATATAAATAAATCCTTCGAAGTGAGCGACGAGAATTTCTTAGATGATTTTAAAAACTTCTTTTACGCTGTAATGTCATTTAGCATATTAAAATACTTAACACTACACATATATATGTATATGTATTTTATATTATTATTATTAATTTATGTATTGTAGATCACAAATACTATTACAAAAATAACATCTTTTATTATGCTTATCCTGGTAATGCATACAGAAGTACAAGTAAGTGAAATTAATGTAATATTATATGTATAATGTATGAACATTATATGTATGAAAATAATTTTATATTTCATATCCATGCTGTAAACAGTAAAAACATAAGATGATAAATATGTCTTATTTATATTATAGAAGAATAATTACTTTTTAACAATTATTTGTTAGTTTATTATTTAAGATAATTTCGAATATTACTTAATTTCTTATATTATTTTTTATTTGTTTTTTTTTAATTGCATTACATTCCTTAGGAAAAATTGCGAGAAGAAATATCAGTTACTTTCAATAATAACAAAATCTCAAGTGCTGAACAGCTTAAAAATATGCGATATTTTTATATGGTGTACCAGGAGACATTAAGATTGTTCCCTATATCAGTTTTTATTCTGCGCCAACTTACAGGAGATATCAAGCTTGGTATTTTTATAGCGTATTATTTATAGAGTCCATGAATAAAATTAATATGAATTATTAGATTAATGTAATATTGTACAAATTTACGAGAGAAAAGAATTTCGTCTACGATTTCAGAATCATGCACTTTACCGGATAGGTGTTTCGTTATGGTTCCAATATTTGCTATTCATCGTAATCCTGAGTATTGGGATAAACCATTGGAATTTATTCCGGAACGATTTTCGTCTGAAAATTCAAACCGTTATCGTTATACATTTATTCCATTTGGTATAGATCTCAGAGATTGCCTAGGTAGATTTACTAATATAAACTATTTATTCCAAAAACGATATAAATCAAGAGCTACTAAAATCTTGTTAATTTATCAATTTACCATATCGCATTACATGTTTAATTTCCATTAAAATTTACTATCTTTATTTTTTCGAAAATTTTATAATACATTACAAAATTAAATTTACATGATTTTTACACTAAACAAATAAAAAAAATTAGTACAAAATATATTCGTTTAATATGTTTTGTAAAATATTAAGACTTATCTTAATTAGTGATTTAATAATGTTATACTTTTTCTATTTATATTTTCTATTTCTAGGACCAAGGTATACCTTCCTATCCGTGGCGACGATAGTTGTAAACCTGGTGCGTCGTTATCGACTTTTTAATCTTAACAGCAACATACATGAATTAAACTAACAGCTGATTTGATACTACGAACTCCAGAAATTAAACTGTCTATATCTCGTACATGATTTATAGATAAGACTTTAACATTTAGAGGGCCGGGATTTTTCCATTGAAACTTTGAATTTTTTTCACGGAAAATTTTTATTTATATATAACCTACATGTTCTAAATAGGTTCCAAGTTTGTTGCTGGCCACTATAGTAGTTACCCCGGACCTAATTATTATGTAATATTATTATAGTTACAATAAATTATTATTTCACTCTTTACCGTAGGAAGTTTGAGTATAAATACTTTTAATGTTAAAATGGTATCAATGATTAACACATGATATGATAGTAAATTGATAGAAATAAGAAATTTCCGCTTAATATTGCAATAATATCAACATAATTTTTTGGAATAATTTGTTTTGTTTTTTCTTGTAACTGGTTTTTTATATTTTAAAATTGTAGAATTACAAATAGGGTGAAGGCATGTAATATGGAACACCTAATTTTAAAAGATTGTTAAAAATGGAGGAATAGGTTTTTAAGAATAAAATAATCGTTAAATTGTGATAAAATTACTTAAGATTCATATGTGATATCGATCATTTATCAATGTTTAAAAACCTTCAAGTTATACTAAAAAAAGCAAAAAAGTGGCAAAATCATCGATTTGAAAAAATGGTATCTAATATGGAACACCTAAGGAATTTGTTTAAAAATACCAAAAAAAACTTTATTTTTACATTAAAAATGTATAGTTATTTAATTCAAAAGTACAAAGAAACTTACAAAGTTGAAAGTAAAGAATTTTTACAAAGAAACAAATACTTTTTATGTTTTCACATTTATTTTTGCATTAATCTTCTTTTTTTACATATTGGACATAATATATTATAATTTAATAATATACAATAATAATATAATGTAATATTACATTATATTATTTAATATGCAAAATGCACGCAATGTATGCAATGTATGAAACATGTTCCATATTGCGTGCTTACGTACTTCAATGGAAAAGTTACATTTATATTAAGAACAAGATCTGTTAATGGCAAACTAATCATTAACAAACAAAGATATTCAACAATATCTTATATTTTATATGTAAAATTATGCAACAAATTATATTATTGAACTTACCTTGTCTGAAATAACTAGCTATTTTAATCAGCTTCCGAAATATTTTCCTAAACTTGAAAGACAGAAATGCTTCTCTTTCAGCGACCGATTGTTAACTAAGACTCAAAACACTGTCTTGTGTTTACAGAAAAGTAATTTATATAATGTTTGCTAAATGTCGCTACTTATTTCTCGAGATATTGCGGTGTTCCATATTATGTGCTGTTCTATATTGCGTGCTTTTACCCTATAACAAACACTTTTTTAATTATAACAAAATATTTCGAATGATTTATATATACATATTAAATGTACGAAGTGATAAAATACATAAAATGAATGTAATTTAATAAATATTTATTTATTTTATATAATTATACATAATTATACATAATTATAACATAATTATAACATAATTATAATATTATTATTATAATTATGTTTAATATTACGTTATAATTTAATTACAATTTATTCTCTCAAAGATAGGCAATCGATTAATTTTAAAGATTTTAGATTTCTGATAACGGATATTATCAATTCTAATTCGATACACGTCGCAGTACTATTACAAAACACTAGCATGCTACATTTCAAATTTCTCTCTTGAATGTGATATACTCATAAGAGACTGTTTTTTTTACATCTAATATCCATGCAGACAAAATGTTAAATTACGACGTATTTCATGACTTCTTGAATGAGGAACGCAGACTTTTTTTTAAGAATAGATTATGTTAATTGTTGAAATTGTAAAGTAGATTATAAATTAAACATACTCTCTAAATTTCTTAGAGTGAAATATAACTCTAATCGAGTGAATATTCACTTCAAGCGATAGTGAAAATACTGCCACTCATAAACAGTGAAAATTGACTTTTCATAAAAGTAACTGTTTAACTCTAATGTAGAGTGAACATATTACTTGTTTCGAAGTGAATAATTCATTCAATCAAAAAATAAAATTCTCACTGTTTCATGAAGTGAATTTTTTGCTCAATTGTTACGGGTAAACATATTCACTCACAGCCAGTTCAAATTTTAATTCTAAGCCGGCTTTCACACTGAGATAGCAAACTATGTGTAACATGAAGCTTCGAGTAGTTGAAATGAAAAACAATGTCATTTCTATTCACTTCAACTAATCGAAGTTGCACGTCACACATAACTTCCTATCTCAGTGTAAAAGTCGGCTAAGAATTAAAAGTTCTTCTTTCATAACCTAAACTAGAAACACAATCTGATTTACAAGCTATTCTTCATCTAAAACGCGTTTGATAAATAAACTACATAAATTTTTATAAGGACTTTCCTCTGGAAGAACCGTTGGAAGAATTTCTATGTTAATTATATTAATTCAATCAATTCATTTAAAATATACCAACTCTTGAGCCAAGACACACGAACGACTAACGTCGAGAAACAGCGAGACGATAGTGACGATGGTTTTTGCTAATATGGCAGGCTCATTCGTGCTTTACTCACTCTTCAAGTAATAAAAATATTCACTCTACACTACATAGAGTGAAAATATCACTCTACAAAATAGAGCACAGACATATTCACTCCAGTTCTCAGAGTGAATTTTACACTCTACAACAAAAAGTAGAAGAATTCACACCATATGAGTGAAAAATCATTCAAATTCGAGTGATTCGACCAATCACTCAAGTTTTTGAGTGAATTATCACTCTAAGAAATTTAGAGAGTATATATCTTGAATAGAAGCTAGACAAAATTAAAAAATTTTGTATAATTACGATACATTCTACAGAAAATTCTTCCATTTTTGCGTTTTTACCTTAATGTGTTGTTGTAACATTAAATAATGCAAAATATCTGAATACCAAATTAGCTGACGATAAATATTTTTATAGGGTATGTTATACCTAATTTGGCTAATGTTATACCTAATGAATAAAATATATATACCTATGTCATATATATTTTAACTGATAAATGTTATAGTCAATAATGTAAATATCTGTATATATTTAAAAAAAAATTATATTACATAAGACAACATTCAGACGTATATTCAAAAACTTTTGAAGACGGTTTTAAAGTGTCTTTTGGTTCTTAAAAAGATATCTTTAAAACATTAGTAATATCTTAAAGATAACGTACAAAAGACGTCTCAACGACATTCTACAACTACAGAGTAAAATTCTTTTTCACATACATAAGTTATCTCATCAAACGTACAAGTTATCTTAAGAATTTAATTTAATCTAAGTTGCTAAACTATATATTGTAGCAGTATACACCATACTATACTCACAGTCGTTTTTGGTTATATATAAGACTTCACTCGTGTTACTTTTGTACTCCATTTTGGATGTGCTGTCGACGAAAAGTAATACTAATCGTGCAATAATTATAATTAAGAACTTACTAACTCGTAAAATATTTTCGTATATCTTAATAGAAAATCGAAAAAATAAAAGTGAAATCGTGAAACATGTGTAAGTACAAAGTCCAAATTAATAAAAACAATGATACGTTATATGAACTTTTAATGCACATTACGAATAACACCACACACTTAAAACATATAAAAGAAAATTTTTGAAAAATGTTCTTGAATGCTGAAAATAACTCTTTCTGATAAAGGCTATATTTTAGATTAATATTTGATATTAAAATTTAATAGATATCTGATAGACCTAGAAACTTTTAAATAATACATGATACCGTTGCAGGAAATCATTATTTTTATTCCTGCTTTTCCTGAAGATATATTGTTTTTTAATGCAAAGGAATTTTTTTACTTTGGATGTGTTATCTAATAATATTTTTATTATTACTATTTTCGCTGTTAAAATTTATTATGTTTTGTTTTAAATTATATTATATAAAATTTTCAAACATTTTCTCGTATTAATATAATTATATAAATATATATTTGTGTAAATTTGTGGAAATATCAAATAATTTATTTTTTATTAAATTAATGCATATACACTGAGAGAAATATCTGGTGACGCTATCCAGAATTCAGAATCGATTTATCAAACGGTATAGTGAATAATCGTGTAATAAGACATCTAGTCAATAATATCAAACTATCTGGTAAACGCATTGTTTGATTAGTATTACAGTAGTTTAGATATGTTTAGCAAACCGTCTAGTATAACGTACAAATTATTTGATGAGCATTACGAATGACGGGAAAGAAAGTGTCTAGCGAGAGACAATTGACTATCGCGTCATAACACGGGCATCACACGTCTAGAGAAGATTACCAAATTGTCTAGATACCTATGACCAAGATTACGGTCGACTTGATGCTACAAATGCTTCGAAGCATTTTTTTTCTCCTTTTTTTCAATAAAGATAAAAGGAGAAGAAAAATGCTTCGAAGCATTTGTAGCGTCAAGTCAACCGCAGTCTAAATGTTTCTGTATCGACTACTATGACGCGTTGAGGCGCCGTTATCAGAATATTGGATGTGTGAACCACATATCGCATATAAGATCACTATCCTACTTCTCACAAAACGAGTATAGTTTCAATCACTAAATAATTTCTCTCAGTGTACGTATAAAATATGAAATTAATTAATATATATTTGTTTTTATAGATTATATACTTTTGACAGTTGTTATAATTTTGCTCATTACATTTGTTTTTAAAATTAATAAAAAAGAATTTTACAAGTGGAAAAAAAATTTCGAATTTGCTATTTCGCTGCCTGGTGCATCTATATTTTCATCCATTGTCAACTCATTGCAAATTGCTTGCAATTATAAAGGTGAATAAAAATGTTTTTAATTATAATTTAAAAATGAAATATGTATTTTTAAAATATGTATTTCAACTTTATTTTGAGATCTTTATTTTGAACATATACTAAAAGTAAATATAATTACGATTCATATAAATAATTATATAATATCAAATATTATACAAGATATCTCTGAACTAGCAATAATGATTTATATATATATAATATTAGGACTAATAATTATTAAAATCATAGAAAAAATAAATAAAATAACTAAATAAATAAATCGTTTTAAAAACTTATCCCCCCATATATATAAATATCTATATATTAATACTATAGATGAAATTAGAAAAATAAATCTAATAAACAATATTGAAATTCGATCTAACAAAATAATAAATTCTATATTTAAAAATCTCCTTTAATAGTATAATAAAATGATATATAAATAAAAATGTAAATATGATGATGTAAAAATGAAAAATGATTACAGACATATATATATATATATATATATAATCATTTACCTACAATTATAAATACATATATTGTAAACGATGTTATATATAAGTGTACAATTTTACAGAGTTAATAAACTATGTAGAAGCAACAACTAAAAAATATGGAAGCCTTACTCGTATTCTTATAGGAACAGATATATTCGTAGTACTCTCAAAACCCGAAGATTATAGGGTAAGTTTATAAAAAAGTAATAATAACAGAAAATACATCGGATTAAATATGCAGGTTGTGCTCACGAATGTACATGGTAACTACAAAACTTCGGTGACTAAGACATGGGAAACATTCCTTGGTAACGGAATTATCAGAACTTCAGGTATTACGTCGGAATATAATAAATATGTATTTGTTTCACCACATTTTCTTAAATATACTTCTAAGTTATAATAACTCAATAATATAGATTAATTAATTTAATATAAAATTAATATTAAATTAATATAATATATACATATATGTATACACATATGTATACACGATTTTTTATATTTAATATTGCGTTTGATAGGTGCAGTCCACAGACTTCGACGAAAAATAATACAACCGCTTTTGAATCTCAAGCATTTATTCGAATATGTATCATTTTTTGATAGTTACAGCAATCTTTGTGCGGATACATTAGAAAAAAATGTCAATGGCGAAATATTTGATCTTAAACCGTATATAGCACGATATTCATTTGATATATTTTTAGGTGAGAATCTAATATGCATTTGATAATAAATGTCTTATTTATGTTATATCGTTAATTATTTACTTATAGCAAGTTATTTCGATACAAATTTAAAAATTAAATATAAAATATAAAATATTATTGTTAAGATTTATGCTGTGCATAATTAAAAGTTTATAAATATTAATTTACAGTATCAGCGACGGGTATTCAAGAATTGTCACATAAGTATAAATACGATGAACTAAAGTGTTGGCAAAAAGAGTATGTAACTTTAATAGCATCCTGATTGTTCGTATGTAAATTGATAATCTATTATTATTGCAGATTGATTGATAATGGATATAGTAGAAAAATAAAACCGTGGTTACAGTTGGAATGGATTTTTTCCTTGGCTAAAAGTAAAAAACAAACAAGAATCGCTCAAAAGAATGTGCTAGATTTTATCTACACTGTAAACTTCAAATATTATATATATATATATATATATATATATATATATATACATATATATATATACATATATGTATATATGTATATATTTAATAATTATAATATACATATATATTATTATACATATATTGATACAATGTCATATAAGTTTATTTAATATAATAAGTAATTAAACTTATTATATATAAAAGACTATAATTTATCATATCTTAACTGGTAAAAATAGATATGCTTTTGAGATGTTTAGCATTCATTATTGCGATAAACAGTATATTGTTGCCTATTCACATATGATACTCATATATTCACTTAAAGTTCGCAATTATTTCAATACAATTTAATTGCTAAACTGAACTGCGTGTGAGATCTATTTTAAAGTGGTCTTCTTGGTAAATATTGAACATAAATTCAAATAACCCTTCATAAAATTTCAAACTCGATTTGTTACAGCTCATGAAATATTTCTTATATTACGATAATGTAAATATGAATACGAAATACTTTGATTAACAAGTAAATTATTGTACTCGAATATTCTCTTTAATTATTAGATTTTCTGTTCCATAATATTTTTCTACATCTAAAAAAATACAAAAAAAATTTTTTTCTTATTTTTATATAACAAAAATGTAAAATAAACGCATTTTGGAAACATGAGCAATCTCTTTAAAGCAGTAACAATGCAAATTTGACAAGTATTATTAGTAAAATAAAATGGAGAAAAAAGAAATGCTGAAAGTGATACGTAGCATTCCAAGAGGATGACTTTAAATAAAGCCGTAATTCAGTTTAGGGATAAATTATTTATTGTCCTACGTTGTTAATTCACAAACTTTAATATAAGACATTGTGCAATTGATAGTTCTATACAATGTTTTTTAATTCAAATTATTTAAGTAATAGTATCGTTATTTATGTCTGTATTATAAATCGATTTATTTAATGCAGATATCACCATTAAACGCAGCAACTCACACTGCTCTACAAGATAATAATGAGATTTTCCAGAAATCTATTTTTAACAACTATTTGAACCGTGTAGAGAAATTACGATATAATGTTACAAACAAATCCTGCGATGTGAGCGACGAGAATATCATAGACGATCTTCTGAATTTTTTTATAATTGTAATTTCAAGATGTTGAGATATTTAATATTACATGAGTGTATATATATAAAATTGTTATTATTATTCATTTATGTATTGTAGATTACAAATACTATTACGGAAATGACATCTTTTTTTATGCTTATGTTGGCAATGCATACAGAAGTACAAGTTAGTGAAATTATTATAATGTTATAACGTATTAACATTATGTGTATGAAAATAACTTTATTATTTATTTAATGTATTGTTTAAGTTAATTTCGATTAATATTGCTTAATTTCTTATATAATTTTTTATATGTTTATTTTTTATTGTGTTTGTATTACATTCCTTAGGAAAAACTGCGAGAAGAAATATTCGTTACATTCGGTAACAACAAAGTCGATGCCGAACATCTTCAAAGTATGCGATATTTTTACATGGTGTACCAAGAAATATTAAGGATGTTCCCTATAGCCTCTTTCATTATACGCCAACTTACAGGAGATATCAAGCTTGGTATTTTTATTAGCGCATTATCTATAGAGTCCATGCACAAAATTAATATATATTATTGAATTAATACATTATTTTCTAAAGTTATATAAAACAGCTTTGCCAATTTCAGAATCATGTACTTTGCCGGAAGGATGTTACGTTATGATTCCAATATTTGCTATTCATCGTAATCCTGCGTATTGGCATAAGCCATTGGAATTTATTCCCGAACGATTTGCGTCTGAAAGTTCGTCAAGCCGTCCTCAATATACGTATATTCCATTTGGTATGGGCTTCAAAGATTGCCTAGGTAGATATTTTAATATAGACCATTTATTTTGAAAACGATGTAAGCCGAGAGCTTTAGTAAAATCTTGTTAACGTATCAATTTACATATTGCGTTAATTTCCATTAAAGTTTACAATCTTTGTTTCCTTTCGAGAGTTTTATACGTTACAAAATTAAATTTACATAGTGTTCACTGTAAACAAGTCATATGAAAAAATTTTAGTTTAAAATATATGTATATGTGTAATATACTTTATAAAATTTTAATTTTGTCTTAATTATTGTTTTATTAATATTATATATTTTTCTCTTTACATTTTTTATTTTTAGGACAAAAATATACATTCCTATCCGTGGCAACAATAATCGTAAACCTGGTGCGACGATATCGATTCATAAATACTAACAATAATAAGGACGACATTAAAGTAACATACGATGTAATGTTACGGACGGCAGACGTCAAACTGTCCATATCTCGAATATAATTTATAAATAATAATCTTTTAAGATAAGTGATAACATTATAACTTTACAGTAGAATATCTTTTATTCTTTATAGAATATTAAATATTTCAATTTTCAAATTTCAAATATTTTCATTGTTAAGATGGTACGAATTAATGTAATATAATAAATAAATATAATAAAAATAAAGAAAAGATTTACCATTAATATTGCATCAATATTGGCATAATCTTTTGGACTTTTTTATTTTTTCTCGCAATTGCCTTCTTTGATTTAAGATCAATAGAATTAAAGTATAATATAATTATCACTTATTGTGAAATTGTAATATTTTATAATTGTAACATTTTAATATAATCTATATTTGTTATATTAATTATATAGAAAGAATTATGCAATTGTATTTTAAGAAATATACAAATATATTTAAGAAATATTTAATAAGAAAAATATATTGAGATTTTTAATAACAAATTAAGCATCTGAAAATAGGCGATTGATTTAATTTTAAAGATTTCAGATTTTTGCTAATCCTTAATGAATTTTATCAATTCTAATTTTGTGATACTATTATATGATGAAGCATGCAAGCACATGTAGTAAGTTGCATTTCATAATTCTTTCTTGCGTGCAATCTGCTCATTAAAGTTTATTTGTTTCTAACGTTTACGCGAATAATGTACAAGCTTACGATATATGTATATATGGCGACTTTTTGAACAAAAAACATAGATTTTTTTAAAAATAGACTATATTAGTTGTTGGCAAAATAGATTAAAGATTAACAATATTTTATCTTGAACAAAAGTTAAACAGTTCAAAAATTTGATGTAATTATGATATAATGTGCAAAGCGTAGACATTTAAGAAGAAAGCAATTCAGCAGTGAGATATTTATTTAATATGTCAAGTATATATACACATAAACTTCCCGGTTTTCCTCTTATCTGAATATACATATATTCTGACTGCAAAAGTAAATTACTTGCGTAATTATGATACCGTAAGTACATGTCACCTAGAAAGTACATCTTTTTTTTCATCACATCCCTGTCAAAACGACAATTTGAACTTGCTCAGACGACTTAAAGCGCAAAGTCTAGTCATATTTTCCTCATTACGTGAAACTCGCGACTGAGTTTAAATTCAAAGGACACTCGAGTGGATCAAGCAACGTCAAATAGAAAAGCCGAATCAATGCAAACGATATCGGCGGTTTGACCAAAGTGGTTAAGGAATAAAAAGGAACAAATGAGAGAAAATGAGTTGGAGAGGTCATCTCCAACTTACACAGAATGTGAACATTTTCTCGACTCTTTGAAAGGTTTTATTTTAAACTCCGTCTTTTCTCAAATAGAAAACGATATACTTCGATTGAATACATTATGAATGGAGAATTAAAAATTTATCAATAATTAAGAAGTTAAATAAATTGTAGCTTTATTGTAATATAATACATTATTATTATACATTAATACATTATTATAACATTTGTTTAAATACTTTTTACGATTTTAACAAAAATGATAGCATGTTCTTTATGCATGGTATGCAAAAGTCAAAGTTGCTATTGCAAAATAAATTTTCAGTATTTCTTTAAAACATAGTTTAATTATATAAAAATTAAATAAATTGGGTTAATACGAACAATGTGTAAAAATTCGTAATTATTTGATATTAATAATTTCAAATTGTAATAATTTAATACCAATTAATTGTGAATGGCGAATTAAAAGTTTATTTATAATTAAGGAATTGGACAATTTATATTAACAATTTATATTGTTATTCTATGTATTATCTTTTAATATTTCTTTTTTACAATTAATATTGTTGTTCTTACAATTTTATCAATAATAGCATGTTCTTTGTACATGCAAAAGTTAAAGATAAAGTAGGTACTATCGCGAAATAAGTTTTCAGCATTTCCTTAAGGAGGGAACCTCATGTAAAATGAAATTTTTGAGCAATTTTTTTTTTACTTAAATTGATAGGAAACTTTCTCAAGAATGTGAAAAAAATATTAGAAAGTAATCAGAGACTTCTTTGTATCTTATTTTTTAAAAAAAGTAAGTGATAATGACGACGATAAAAAAGTGGACGTAAAAGAAGATGGAAAAATTATGAATGGTTGGTCTATATGACATTGGATCCATTCCGCGCCGTTATATATAACTTAAAGCAAAAGGCAGTAGTTAGCAGCAGCAGCAGTATTTCCCTGTCTCATTGGCAATGACCCATATACTCTGTTCACAAAGGGTATAAAGCCGCTATGAGTATTAGACGCAGCGGACACATGTGTCGGCGCAGATGCGTTTTCCTGAATCATGCGGACATTCAATACTCGCGGATACTATCGGCGAGGGCAACGCGTATCGCAAATGACGAAAGGCTGATAGGACGGATTACTGTTACCAGATTCTATGTGGACATTATTGTCCATGAGAATTCGTGTTACCGCACGTTTGATACTATTACTCGTGCATATGAATAGTTATATTTAATTTACGTTGCAAAACGTCGATTTCGCATAAAACGCGATGTTATTGCTACAAAACTATTCTTCGTGATTTGTGTAACATTCGAATTCTTGTACATAAGGCGAGTTATTTCTTGCCGCAATTTTCGTTGTATCTTTGTGACCATTGTATATTTTGTTATTACATAGTTATGAGGCAGCAATTAAGTTTCACAGTGTACGCTCACCTCTTATGTTTGCTCGTTACGTTAACTAGGAAACGTAGCCTCGCCCATACATTATTCTAACCGAGCAATCAAAAGTGGTGACGCATTGAATTTTGTATTCGACGAAAATATTAATTACAAGCTTTCGTGTACATCAAAGTATTCGACAATAGATATTTTTCATCGATAAAATGGGCAGTCATCGGAATCAGATATATTATCTATCTGCTGCATCCGCATTGGCGTTAAAAAATAAATTTTTGCCGCAAATAATTTTTCGATGGATACGAAAACTAGAAAAAGATTGCGGTATCGCGTTGTTTCAGGATAGAACCGTAGAATCGACCGCAATTTGATATGCGCAATGTAGTATCGGTTACCATTTTTCAACTGTCTCTGTACTTTCTAAACATTTTCAATGTTTAAGTATATGAACGATATTTTAATTTACTATCTTTATAGTGAATAGTTGATTGAAAACTTGATATATGTATATTTAATTATTAATATTTATGTATATAAATATAAATACAAGTACATGTATAAAGATATTAGTAACGACAAATTAATCTTAAATAAAAGTGCATAATAGTTATTTCCTAAGGAATTCATGGTTTTATGCTTGATTTCAATTAGCTCAAATCAATCAAACTTTATGAATTTTTAATTCAAATGAATTCCATATCAAAATTTACTCATTAATGTAATAACGTTGAAAATGTCATTTGTCTTATAATTTAAGTTGTTTAACATGTATGACAAATTATGCGTATATATCCCGGATTTTGATGATACAATTTCTGACTACATCATGATTATCACAATTAAATTACAATTGTGTAATTAATTGATTGATTGGTTGGGATCTTGTAGTTTCTACATAATACGATAAAATTGTTACAGTTTCTTTTAATTAGCACATGAAACAATCCAACAACAATGAAACCTATATTAAATTGTTGCTAATTCATGCTGTTAATTTTATTTGTGGTATTCGTTATTACTTTAGCAATAAACTTTATTTTAAAGATATCATTTTTATTTTGATAATAAAAGAAATATTATGATGATTTATCTTTATTTTAATAATAAGAAGATGAAAATTTATATTTGAATATATTTGCATTAAATATTTTATAATTTTTTAGATTAAATTAAAATTAAGATTTAATTTAATTTAAAGGAAAATACAGCATGTTTATTAATTAAATAAATTTTTTGTTTCTATTTAACCGATCAAAGATGGCAGCACTTTTTGGAATAATTTAAAAAACATTTGGTATCTGTTAATTATAACTTGAAGTATTATCATGTAATAATAATTTTGTATAACTGTTTCACTATATTATATGTAACTTTGATTAACAAAATGTAAAATTATCTGGAGATTTTTTCTATACTTTTATATTTCCGTATAAAATACTCCCATATACAATTACTCGACAAATTTATAATCTTTTCAGTGAAAAAGTTGCAGCTCAATATCTTAATGCTTCTAATAAATAATAAATTTATTTTAATCGCAATTTATATAGGCATTCATATTTATATTACAAGCATTTGCCTTCCTGTAGTTGGTAAATGTCATGTGTCCGACTGAACGAAAATTTATCGAACAGAGGTAAATAAGTAGCAAAAAAAATTATAATGTGCTGAGGAATCAAGTAAAATATAATAACTTTGTTATTCAAAATTTTCAATTTTAATTTTAATTTTAATTTTCAATACATAAAGTAATCTTATTGCTACAAATTTATGCGGAAATATTATTATCTGCTAAATAAAATATATCTATATAATGTATTGTTAATACTTTGTTTGAAAATAAAATATTATATATTTTTTCTAATGTTTTGTTTGTCGACAATTTAATAATAAATAAAATTTTGTAAAAGAGAGTTTTTTTATGATCATGAATATATCTACAGGAGAATCCATCTTTAGATAATGATTCAAGCGTCAACTAAAAGTCATAATTTGTTTTAAGATAAAAACATAAAAGTGAGGATTGATAATGAAATTAAAGATTTCAACAAACTTTACTGATTCTTTTGCCTCGCACTAAAATCGAAATTTTTATTTTTAATCGACATAATGTATAACGAATCTTAGGTACGAACTTTCTTTATTATTTTATTTCCAATAAATAATTAAATTAAGTTTTTATAGTTTTTGCATATTATAAATACATAGGTACTCGTTGTTTCGCCTCCTCGCGCCATAGTTCTGTAAGCGTCTCATTTTCAAAAATTCGTTTATATTTTTTCTTGAATAGTCGCGGTTCTAGCAGAGTTCTATGCTCCACAATCATTTTTAAACAGAGTTTCGGTGGTCATATATTTTAATAATTTTTTAGTGTACAAAGTCAGCACTCGACGAATTTTATGTAATGAAGAAAATATGACTTTTGCGCACCGAATTGCCTCAGCAAGTATTCAAATTATTGTTATGTTGAGGACGTTACGAGAGAGAAAATACTTTCTATCCAATATATATTTTACGATATTCTAATTACATGAGAAATATTTCAATGTAGTAACGTGTGGTAAACATTTATCAATTAAATTACAATATTTTTACAAAATTCATAGAATATATTATAATTTAATTAAAATTGTAATTTCTCAAATGATTAAATTATGTTTAGATACAATATTAAGAAGTAGTTTTACGTATTCGGTCAGTAAACTCATGTATACCAGACTACCATACACAATTGCATAATATCCATCTATTATATCTATTTTATTATATTTCTGTTTTAAGAACAAGAATAGGTTAATTATCCATGAAATGGGTGAAATAACGATGAGTTGCAATATTTGCAGTATAAAAATACAATCGTTAATGTATAAGTGTTAAATAAACTTGTTTCATATCTTCTTATATTGAAATCAAGTCGCTCAGACAGAAATAATTAGAGTCCAAGTTTAAGTAGGAATTAAGAGACATATCATACTTTGTTCAATTGGCTGACTCGCATAAAAAGATTACAAGTGATTTATACATACTCTATGTCATTTGAATATTGCTCTCGGATATACTTGGCGCGAAATAATATATCATATTTTTTGTTAATTCTAAAATTAACATTAAAAGAGATTTGCAATTGTAAAAGATTTGTAAAAGAGAACTCATTGAGAAAAAAGATATCAATATAAAATGTTACTTTTTTGACAATCCCTTTTAAACAAATAATTTTGTCTCGAGTATTGATTTATATTATGATATACTAATTACATTTTGATTTATCATATTCATTTACATAAAAATAAACAATTAATTTTTAACAAATAAAAAGTATAAAATATTTTTAAACGAATATTAATTCTTTGATATCCATGTGAAGTTTTGATACATATTTTATTGCGTGAAGTATGATAATACTTCAAATAAAAATTTGTATCTATCTTAAATAAACAATAAAATTTATATCAATTATTATCAATCTGTTTAAATGCTTACCTATATTTTAACGTATAATCTTAGCTTATTTCTTAGATTAATTAAAAATACTAAAAAAATCGATTTCATAATAAGTATTTAACAACATCTGATTGTGAGATACTGCCGGTAATGTAAGTAGTGAAGAGTTAATAATAGAATATATGTATTACATAATTAACAGAAAAAAATAAAAAAAAAGTTGGGAGAATGGAGGAAAAGACAAAGAGAGAGCAAATAATATAGAAAATAATTTTAATTTAAAATAAATACTTTATTAATTAATACAATGTCACTATTTAAAAATAAATAATTTATTAATATTTTGTCATTATTTGATCATTTTTTATTTGATTATTTTTTTAAATAATTATCATTAAACAATTTTTTAAGTAATTATAAAAATTGCAAAAATTCTTTTAATGTTAGGCCGACTATAAAATAATATAATGAAAGAAACTACTCTTATTCTTAAAGCATAAATATTATGAAATAGATATAATAAAGATAGATATTATGTAATTGTTATTTTACCTTAATCTTTTTATTTGCATTACAATTAATCATGCAAATTATATAACGTAGTGATAATTGTAATCATCTCGTTATCAATAATCATCCTGTATCGGTAATATCTGTTTATAAAGACTATTACTTAAAAAATCTAATAAAAAATTTAACATTAATAATGTTGAAGGACAGTGTACTGGTAAATAAGTTGTTTTTTACCAGGGATTCCAAGTACCCCGATTTTGGGATGTGTAGTTCAACTTCTATTGTCAGACGGTAAGTTAAAATTTTTATAATTTTTTGTAAATTAATATTCGCTTGAGGTACATATGGTTTTATAAATTATATTTGCAAATTTTCTATTCTCAAATATATCCATACTTATAATATTTCTGTACGTCACAAAACATAACATATAGCATATTCACTTTTTAGAGAGTTATTGGATATTTTTTAAACATATAACTGATGAATACTATCCTATTTTAAAAATTTGGACATTCTTTACGCCATATGTAATTATTCGACATCCAAATGATTTAAAGGTAACAAAATATAAAAGAAATTTAATTCTCCTTTTATTATTGATGAATCAACAATTTAATTTGTTGATTCAATAATATTTATTGTTTGTTTTTATTTTTTAAAAATATTGTATTTTTATTTATGGACAATCTGCAAAAGATGACAGAAAGTTTAAAATAATTTAAAAACTGTTTAAATAATAATCTGAATTAAAGTGTAGCTGAAAAGTTCTTATTTAATTAATTATTTAATTATTTAATATTTTACATAATTCCAGACAGTATTAAATACAAACTATATAAATAAGAGAGGACTGAATCTTTATACTCATCTTCTCGGCACTGGTCTTGTTACCAGTGAAGGTATTGTAATGATATTTATATATTTATATGTATAAACGTTCATATTTTACTATCAGTTCTTGGTCCACCAAATCTTAATTATATTAATAATAAAACAAAATTATGCAATTGAAATTAAATATTGAGTGTTTTAAGTGACAAATTTGTGTGATATTATTTTCCTTGTAAAACAATAGATCTGAGAAAATAATATGAATGCAGATGCATGCGTATAAATAATTTTGTCATAATATGTACTCCCAACAACATTGGAGTGACTAAGTTTTATTACATAAATTTCTCTTTAATTAAATCAATTTTTTTCTCGATTAATAATATATGTATAAATTATTATATATCATATGCTGATAATATTCCAATCCTATAATAGTCCAATTTAAATAAATAATTGCAATTCTTTATGTCAACATGATAAGAGATATTAAAAGTATTGTGTCAAATTTTTTATTTATTAATATGTTTTATTGAGATACAATAATTTGCGACAAAGAAAAAATAAATTTGAAACAATTAAAATGTAATGGAAAATTTTATTAAAAAGTTTATATATCATCTCGTAGCAATGTCATCTGTTTTTATTATTTATGTTTTAGGCGCCAAATGGCAATCACGACGAAATGTGTTAAATCCTATGTTTCATTTTAATATATTCGTTGAGATTTTAATCGAGGAAAGTGAAAGTATGACAAAGTCTTTGAAAGATATAGGAAGCACATCTATAAAAGATTTATTTCCGTTTGTTAATGAATACATGCTGAATGCAATGTGTGGTATTGTATCTTAAATGTTATTTAAAATTTTCTCATGCTATATACAATTTTATTTCGAATCATTAACAATGTAATAAGACAAAATATAATTTCTTTATTTAAAATATTTATATAATAATATACTGATAAAATGCAACAGTGATAGATATTTTTCGAACATATATACATATATGATAGTATTTTATCATAATATATTTATTAACAAATTCGTTTGCAGAAATAACTATGGGTACATACATCTACAAGATCTCCGTACATATCCGTACATACAATATCGAAAAGCACTTCCCCATATAAATGAATGTTTCTTTTATCGGTAATTTATAGATAAAACAAATAATTGTAACACACACACATCTGTAGAATGTTTAGAATAATCATGATATCATACGTGATAATGAGAACGAATTGTGATGAGTTCTATACCATTTTACGAAATTCATAATAATAATCAAGATGTTAATGTTAAAGTCAGACAAATGATAGCGCATGGAGATGATATGATAAAAGCAATAGAACAACTCATGTTATAACACGGCTTATTGTATGATGCAAATGGGCTGCTGGCGTGCGACAAACAGAAAAATAATGCATTATTATTGTGAATTTCGCAAAACGGTATACTACTTTTTTGTTCGCCTCAATCCGTTCAACTATGACACGAGCTGAATTATGAATGTATCGGAACTATCTTTGAAATAGTACCAAGATCGATAAAAATTTGTGAGATTGTCCTTTTAGCCTTTCTGATGTGCTGCAAAAAACTTTAAACGAATCCACTAAACAGTTGCTGAGTAATAATGATTTTAATTTTCACTAACTTTACACATATTCTCATGGAAAGAGACGGTCTTATCGAATAAAAATCTTGAAGAAATGGTACTAATGTTTTCAATTATTTTGTATATTTAGTATAAAGACAGGTAAAACTATCTGCCAAGTTTCAATTATCTTCACTACATCGTTTTAAAGAAATAAACTGATAAAAATGTGCTATCAGTACCGCAAATAATGTTGAAAAAAACATTTGTAATGTAAAAAATACCTTTTGAGGAGTAAAAATAAAACTCCAATTATAGTTCAAGTTCCTTACATCTAGATTTATTATGCATAAGGCACAGATATTCAAGTATTCAAATTTCATGCACTTTTATCTAAGATTGGACTTCCTGATACATCTTTAAGATTATTCATTTTATACATACTCTTATATATAGCCTTATAAAATCTTAAAATATGTATATAGAAGAATACTGTATAAGTATATAATAATACGTAATAATAATCTATATAAAACGTCATTTACACATTATCAATAATTATTATATTCTATCATTAATTTTCAAAATTGTGACGTGATACATAAATTTGGAGGTCATATTCATTTTTAAGACTCAAAAATTTATATGAAATGTCTATTCGCTTTTTAAGATAAAAAAATTGTTTTTTCTGTACACTTATATTATTATTATTATTAAAATATGTTTAATTAATCAAATCGTTCATTTAAAAATAAATATTATTTGAAACTTTTGTCATGATTAATATTTAGAATTCAAGTAATATCAATGCGTAATAAAATCTAAAAATATTATTTAGAAATGAATGAAAAAATTAAGAAACACAAAGCACCTGTATGTAAATATAATTTTATGCTTTAAATTTCTATGCTTTAAAAGTCTATGCTTTATATTTTTATTATTAATGTTAGTATATTTATTCCTCTTTTATTTTATTATTGAAATATTATTAACAAGTAAATATTTATATGGAGTTAAAAAACGTTTTCACAAAATAATATTTTATTTTCTTAAACTACGTATCACTCAGTATTTATTATTTAGTTTTAGGAGGCCATGGATAGACAATAATTGGATATTTCCATTGACGCCGAAAGGCAAAGAAGCAAAAATGTTTTTGAACATAATACATGGGTTTACTGACCGAGTATGTAAAAGTACTACTTAATACTGTGTATAAACATAATTTATTTTGAGAAATTCATTTACAATTAAATCACAATGCAGATTTTATAAATTTTATAAAAACATAGAAAGATATATATTTTATATATATTGAAAACTTTATCATGAACGCATAATGGTCGATATGTCCTATGACACATTGAAGCAGAAACAAATGGAAGTATGTAATGTAAACAGAAGCCCTACTTCAAAAATTTTGTCGTTTGTTATATTATAAATTATTATGTTTTATTAATAGTAATATAATTTATATTATAAGTATGTCCAATGTTATTATCAAGAAAGAATTAGGTTATTGCATTAATACTGATACATCTACGTATTTTTATTTAGTACGAAAAAAACGGTTTGCATTGTTGGATTTTTTAATAGCTGCATCTGAAAAGGATCTTATGACTGATTTAGATATCAAGGGGAAAATCGATACTTTTATGCATGAGGTCGATACTTTTATGTACATATCTGTAACTTTTCTTAACTTTGTACCTTATTTGATTTATCGATGAATGTGATTATAGGGTCAATATACTACATCATACGCTATATGCTTATTATTAGCACTATTAGCTGAGCATAAAGATATTCAGGTATTTATAAACAAATAAGTGTCGCTTAAGGAAAAAAAAGTTTATTAATTCCGATAACTCAAGAAATTATTTGTTCAAATTGCAAATTTGTTCAAAAAATATAACATTTTTGTTTCTTTAAATATGAATATATGTGCAATGAATTTTTATTTTTCTGTATATTAATATATAGAGAATATAATACTTTTTTTATATTTGAAATTTAATATATTTCTATTGAGATAGTTCTAAAATAATTATTAAAAGTTTTCGGATTATATTTATGAATATATAATAAGAATAGAATATAGTGAACTTGGGATAATAAAAAATTAATCTTTAATTAATATTAATGATATAGGATCGTGTTAGAAAAGAAGTCGATACTGCTTTGCGAGAAAATGAGGAAAAACTTACTGTAAAATTACTGCAAAATCTACCTTATTTAGATAGATGTATAAAGGAAGCGTTACGCTTATATCCCAGTAAATGTCAAATATTACGAACTCTTACAGAAGACATAAAACTACGTACGTATTTAACTTATTTTTCGTATGCATTTTTAAATACCTATCATGCAATATATTGTTAAACGTAAAAACTAGATATGTATAAGAGAAAGAGAGTAAAGAAAAAAAGATGCTATATTTTTATTCCAAGGATTTCAAAATTTCTATATTGTCACATACATATAATATTTCAAAATTAATTATACAGGGAAGGTCAAATCAAGCGTTACAAATCTTCGTTGATTTTTCGACAGTTCTACCTTAATATTTTTATATACAGAATAATTAGAAAAATCATGTTGTATCATGTATATAAAAAAATCGATTTTAAAATATGACAATGACTTTTATGTAATCCTAAAAAATCGATTTTTTCGAAAATAATGTTTCCATAAAACTTTTTTCATAAAACTTTTTTTTACAACCAATAGTATGTAAAATAGTAACTTAATTGTAACACTTTCTTTGCTTTGTCCTGTATATGTAGAATTACATATAATATAACGTATAATGTATTTACAAAATAATATAATATTATCTAGAAAATTTCAATAAAGTTGTTACATTATGTTTTCTATATGTTCGTATTCTACATTGTATTATACAGATATTTAGTTCTAAAATTTTGGTAAAGTTCTTAGTTATTATGTACAATCTCTTTTATAATGCTTTTTAGAGTCATATTTAGTATCTGCTGGAACATTGGTGTTACTTAATATCAACGGAACTCACAGAGATCCCAATTTTTGGCCAAATCCAGAAGTATTTGATCCCGATAGATTTTTGCCTGAGAACGTCTTAAATCATCATCCTTACTCATATTTACCATTCGGTGCTGGATCACGTAATTGCATCGGTAAGCAATATTTTTTATAACCTTTCATATAAACAAATTATGATACGTATCAAATTGTAGGTCAACAATTTGCTATGTTGGGAATAAAGTCGATGATAATTCCTCTGATACACTGTTTCTATTTGGAACCAGTTGATTATTTAAAGAATCGACTACCAGTAAGTCCAGACTTTGTCATTCCTTGTCCACATCGTGTAAGATTTGTCCCTGTCTGAAAAATGAATACAAGCATTTGAAGCATTTACATCATAACGTTTATTCGGTTTATAGAATATGTATAGGATGTAATATGTCCATATAATATGTATATATTGCGCGCGCATACACACAATTTTATTTCAACCGTTAATACAATTATACAAAGATATACTAACTTGTAGAGAGCAGATAGGGTAATATATTGCAAATATATTGCAAATAGATCATTATGAAAGAATTATGTATCGTATATATTTTATATATTAATAATATACTGTATGAAATATATAATATTTATTTATTATATTATTAATATATAAAATTTATATAATATAATATATAATATTTACATAAATATTCAATCATATAAAAAGTATCTATCATATAATTATGATCTATTTGAATTCATCGAATGAAATTCTATTCAATATTTTTTATCATTATATCGTTATTCCTTTTATAATTATTAATTGATGACAGCATATAAATATTCATATAATTTTTATTAACTTTTTTAAATTTGTCCTCTTTTACTGATTTTGTTTTACTCAGCGAAAAGTCGAAGCATTTATGAGCAAAACTTGAATAAAACACACTACACGCGCGCACGTATATATATATTTTGAAGTTTTTTATCGCTCTTAACTGAATATGTAATTTCGATTCTAGAAGTAAATTACTCATATAATTACGATAAAATACGTATTGGATAGAAAGTACATTTTCTTTCTCGTCACGTCCTCGACATAACGATAATTTGAACGCTGAGGCAACTCGGCGCGCAAAAGTCTAGTCATATTTTCCTCATTACGCGAAACTCGTGACTGAGTTTAAATTTAAAGGACATTATCAAGTAGATCCGGCAAAACTAGAAAAGCCGGATCAATGTAAACAGTATCGGTGACTTCATTAAAGTGATTAAGGAATGATGAAGAACAGACGAAAACAAGTGAGTTAAAGAGATCATCGCCAACTTATAGAAGAGATTCCTATTTCGTCTTCATCGAATTGTGATGATTTTTAATTCTATCATCTTTTTTCAAATAGACAGCGACATATTTTGATTTAATATCCATCATGAATGGAGAATTGAAAGTTTATTGATAATTAAGGAATTGGATAATTTATTTACTTTATAATATTATTTTTTAACATTTATTTAAATTCTTTTTACAATTTTAATAGCAATAATTTATTCTTTATGCATAAAATGCAAAAGTCAAAGATAAGTTATTATAGCGAAATTAATTTCTAGCATTTCTTTATAGCAAAAGTTCCAGAAAATTAAATGGATTCAGAATTAAATTCGAAGAAATAAGAAATGTTTGTTGAATTTGTAATTATTAAATAAAGTTACGACCAAACTCTGATTGAAAACCCAAAATAATTAGTCTGTTATAAATACGAAAGAAAATAAAGATTAATTTAGAAAACGGAATAGATATTTTTATTGAAACTTGAAAAGATATTTTCATTATTATAAGATTGACGCAATTGGCGACGTGCAAATTGCTTTAATCAATCTTTCTGCAAATCTTTATTTGCTGATTGACTGAATTTTTTTTCAATGTTATTGAAAAAGATTTTGAAAATATTATATGTGTATAGCGTCCATTGATAAAGAAAGGTGAGCGCAAGAAATGGAAAAATTATGAATGCGGCTAATACGACATTGAATCCACATGCGTCGCTATAACTTCAAGCAAAAGGCAGTAGTTAACAGCAGCGACAGTATTTCCCTGTCACTGGCAGTGATCCATATGCTCTGTCTATAAAGGGTACGTGTGTAAAGCCGCCATACGCACGGATGTGTATTCCGAGGCAGATGCGTTTTCCCGAATCATGCGGACGTCCGATACTCGCGGATACCATTGTACGAGATAGCCAACGCATCGCAAATGAAAGGCTGATAGGTTGAATTACCGTTACCAGATTATGCGCAGACACCGTTGTTCACGAAAAGTTGTATTATCGCATGTTCGACACTGCTATATCGGCGATATCAACACATTCGCGCTTATGAATTACAACCTTAATTTGTGCGCCGCAAGACAGCGATTTTTGCGTTGCGTTACAGAAGCAACGTTCTTGTTACGGAACGATCCTTCGCGATTTGTGCAGTAATTAAATTTTTGTATGTGAGTTATTATTTGCCTCTCGCCGCATTTTCCGTCATCGTTGCATTTTCGTGACTATTATACATATATTTTGTTATTGCAAAGTTATAAAATAGCTAGTAAGCTTCCCGATAAATGTGACCGAGCTCTTATTCTTGCTCGTTACACTGACGCTGGGAAAAGTAGTCTCGCTGAAATCGGATATCGTCCATGCGTTCTAGCAATCAAAAGTGGTGACGCATTGAATCTCGTTTTCAACGAAAGCATTAATAACAAAAACTCTCATGCACATCAAAGCATTCGACAATAGATATTTTCCAGCGACAAAATGGGCAGTCATCGGAACCAGATAATTTATCTATCTGCTACATCCGCATTGACGTCAAAAAAACAATTTTCGTGTCAAATGAGTTTTCGATGGATGCGAAATGAGAGAACTGAGAGAGGAAAAAGATTGCGGTATCGCATCGTTTCAGCGTAGAACCGTATAGTCGACCGCAATCTGATATGCACAGCGTACGGAGGTACATATACGCTGTCCATTTTTCAGCCGTCTTTATACTTTATGAGCACTTTGAATATTACCGCGAATGTTACTTAATTTATTATCTTCATAATAATTGATTAAACGATATTATATGTATATAACTATTAATATTACAAATAAATATTATATATATATTTTATACATGTACATGTTAAAAATTCCCAATGAATACATTTGCGGTTTTACATGCTTGATTTCAATCAGCTTAAAACAATAGAATTTTGTATATTTACACACAAAATACCTTTGTTAATATGAAAACATTAAAAATATTATTATTTGCCTGTGTATAATTTGAAATTTATGGTTGATATGTGTGACAAACAATGCATACGTATTTCGAAGTTTGGTACTGTAATTTGTAACTACATCACGATTATTAAATAAATTGCGAGTAATTAATTGATTCGTCAATCGGTCGTACAATTTCTACAATAAAATCCAATAAAATTGTTATATATTTTTTTAATCAATAATTTATTTTTGATTCTGTAATTCTACCAAATAATGTAATTCTACCAAAAAATGTTATATGAAAAAACCGTTATAACAAATTTTTATCACTTATTTTTTATGTATTATCATATATACATATTACATCATAAAATTTGATTACATTTATTTAAAAATAAATATTCGACTAAAATATACTTCTCACAGATAAATGAATACATTATTTCCTTTAACCATTTAAATAAAGAGATACATTAAATGTAATTCAACAAAATCGAATTTGTAAATTACTGATCTAATATAATATAAAATTATTCAAAAGGAATTGATGAGTCTGCAGTTTCCTTTATTAATATCAATAATATGGATAATAATAATTAAATTTCTTTCTTCAAATATATTACAATTAGTAAAATGAACAGAAAATAGAAACCATATTATTGCTAATTATAGTTAATATTAATTATGATATCTTTAAAAATAAGATATCATCTTATTTTTAAAGATATCATAATTAATATTAACTATAATTTTTAAGATAAGTTTTATTTAAAAAAAAATCCTGATTAATCATAAAAGAGGAAAAACTTATATTTGAATATATTTGCATTGAATATTTCACAATTAATAAGATTAAAATTGTGTTAAAACTAAAGTGAGTTAAGATTAAAATTCATCTTTAAAGAAGTCAACAATTTTTTTTATTGATTTAATAAATTTTTCATGTCTACAATTTATCCGATCGAAGATGGCAGCACTTTTTGGAATAGTATAAGGAATATTTGGTATTTTCTAATTGTAATTTTAAGTGTCATTGTATAATAATAATTAATATGCACTGGCTATTTAATAATATATTTATATATAATAACTTTAATTAATATAATATAAAGTTATCTAGAGATTTCTTTTCATATTTTATGTTTCCATATTTCCCAGTTAATCAATAAATTTATAATCTCTTTATCTCAATATCTTAATGTAAATTTAATAAACCAATAAAATATAAATTTATTTTTATTGTAATTTATGTAGATAAATATTCGCGTGTTTTACATACGCGATCGTTTAAGCTTTCCTGTAGTTGGTAAATGCACTAAAGTGTCCGACTGAAGAACTTATCGAACTGAGGTAAATTTTGGATAGAAAATCTCATTGAACTTTTAATATACAAAATGATTTTATTATTACATAGAAATTTTATTTGGCATTGTCTGTTCAATGGAATACATCTGTGTATATTGTCAATATATTGTATCGGAAGATATCATGTATGTTTCCTAATATTTCATTTGTTGATAATTTAATGGTAAAATATATAGATAAGTTGGACCTATACATACATATAATTAATTCCTCTTATGATTACGCGTGTATATCTACAGCAGAATCCAACTTTAAATATCGATTAGATTTTCAAATTTGAATATCATTCTTTAGTTTTTGTACTTTTAAATTAAGAAAAAATAAAATAAGAGAGTTATTGATAAAATGGAAGATTCAATAAATTTTGTTGATTTTTATACAGAAATTTTTCGTTACTGTAACAATTATTTTTATAGGTTTTACATGTATTAAAATAAAATCAATTATATTATCAAGCTTCATCATGTAATACATAATACTAAATTATATTATCTATTGTTATTTTCTATTTTTATTGATTTAATTGATGGAACTTATTTTTATGTGTAAGATTAAGCAATGTGCCAAAAATTGATTAAACAGAATAATGACACTTAAATGCGATAATTGTGAGAAAGTTCATGTGCAACCAACAAAGTTTCGTCAGATTACCCCGATAATCTATTTCTAACTTCATTAATCTCGCAATAGCGACGAACTTATTATGGTTTATAGGTAATATCTGGATAGCGTGTATCTTCTCAGTTATGAATAATTATTATTAAAATTTATAAAAAATTTGTTTAAATTTCTCATGACGCATGGACATGTGATAAATTAAAATATAAACAGACACGTAATTGAAAGTTTCCACTAAGCATATTTTATATATTTCTTTATATTATTGTGTATTACATTTAGAATAGTATTATTAACATCTATCATATACATCGCGTGAAATTCAGCCAATAAATATTTTCGACATATTCTTTCGAAATGTGAAGAATATGAATATTAGAGAGCTTAGATGTAATCTGCAAGAATTTTTCTTGAAAAAATACACGAAGGGAATTTTAAACTTTAGCCAACGGTCCGTCTAATTTTTTGAATAAATCGAGAAATAAAGCGTCACGCCCAGCGAATAAAAATTCAGATTTGCCTACTTTATCTGATTACTTATTTCCTTATCCCATTAGAAAAATCGCTACGAATGGGCCGAGTTAAAGGAATGTAAAGTGGAATCTTATAACGGAAGCGAGTCTGCATAATGAGAAATAAAAAGCTTCTAGCCGCTACGAAGAAGCGTCAGGAAATCTGATTTGCCCTATCTTTTCCTGTGAAAATTGTAAAACAATTTCGAGTACACTGTGTATTGACTAGTTACATTTTGTGCTTTTAATGAAATCAATGCGACCGAATCTTCGACGACTGGACAACGGCCAGATCTTGATTTCGCTTTGAGGAGTACGATGAATGCTGCTTCGATTTTACACACCGCAAATTCGCCAAAGCTTTTACTTACGAGACGGAATAAAAACTGTCGGACCGCTGCCAAAGTGATCAACAGCGGATTTGTAAAAGGAAGTTGACCGATCTTGAATTCCACGCTAATAAAATGTATACGATGAGATGATAATCCTTTCTCGTTTGACGATGCGATAAATTTTCGCATGAAATTTAAGGTTTGTCAAGAGCTGCGTCGTCGAGCTTGAAGTACGTGGTTCTAGACCGAGCTAGTGCCTTGAATCCTTGGGAACAGCCTCGGTATAATAAGAAACTCGAGGCTGAGTAATGTCCAGTTATATTTCTTGGACTTCACGACGGGGCCGAAACTCTTTTAACCTATCTCTCTTCTCCTCTCGACTTTCTTCCTTTTTCTCTTGGGACAACTCGAGTGTTTTGGAGTGATGACGCTTGATGGATTATTGAATTTTCAATTTATTGATAATTGTGTGGATTCAATTACTTAATCTTACAGGAAAATTGGTTAATAGTACAATAAATATAATTTTTGAATAAAAAAAAGGAATCTTTCCATACATACATTAGTATTTATTTAGCTATTAAAAAAAGGTTTGATCTAATTCGAGACATTTGCAATTTCTTCTCTATCAATTTTAATATAAAATTTCAAAAAGTTTTACAACAGTTAATTAAAATTATTTTTATTTGTCAGTTTCTTTAAAAATTTTAACTTGAATTATAAACTTGTTTTTTTTAGAAGTAAAATAAAAATATATACGGAAAAATATATGCTTTTTAAAATGAAAATAACCTGACTCTAGTTAACTAGTTTTAAAAAAACTAATTCTAATTAGTTTTAAAAAGCTACAGTGTGTGCTATCTTTTCATATATATAATCTCCAATATTTGCATATTCAAGTAAAGAAAAAATAAAAATTTCGTTATGCATATATGTATATGAAAAAAAGACAGGTAAAATCGTCGGAATCTGATCGTGAGTAAAAAATAAAAAAAAAATATATAGAAATATTTCATGTGGAATATATGCATTATATTATGATATTGCGACATCGAAGAAGAGATATCGCGTGCGGCACGCCCAAACCATCGTGCGACGGAAGATACCCAAATATCGGCCTCCGGAGACCTCATTTTACAAATGTACGATTGCGTAAAATCCAAAACTTTTCCCTCTGTATTTTAGTCCTTTCGAGAATATATAACAATTGGAAAAAATACATGAAAGCTGTTTACTCTCAAACGATAACAAGCGAAAATAGCGCGCATGCACGTGAATTAATTAAATAATACGTATAATTTTTTTGTATTTGTGTAGATCTGTGTAGTCAATTATGTAACATCAACACAACATTCTGTTTCAATATCGATAGCCTCTCTGTTTGTTTAGCGGTAATAGCACTGGTTTTATCTCTTCAACTGATATCTCCGGAAACAAAATTCTTTATTAATTTATTGCTTTTATATTACCAACCATGTGATCCATTGTAGGATTAATCTCCTTTATTGTGCTATAATTTACAAAATTCGAGTCTAATTTTCCTCTTTGTTTTAGCAATCCTTTCGTGGTCGTATTAATTCGCACCCAAGCAACGCTTTGGCAGAATACTCTTCGCATTTTCGAGGCTTCCGACGTAGACCGCGACGCGTAGAGTCGTGCTGTAATTCAACCAAAGTTCCCTAATTAATCAGGTCCCAATTAGTTCGTGTAACGAAGGTCCGACGGTTATAGCATCGGAGGAACACGCAGTACCGGCACAAGCGGGTGCACGAAACGGAGGAAAGAAAGAGAAACGTAGCACTAGAACAGTGAGTCACGTCGAAGTCAATCGACGAACGGGTTGCCCGATTTCCCTCGAAATTACGTTCCGTGTCCCAATTCCACACGTGCGCGAAAGTGACGATGACGAACAAGAAGAGCTGTCTCCTTGCGTTGCTGAAGTTCCAATATCCCTTTGCCAATTGACAAATACGGTAGTAAACGGATCACTCTCAATCATTATGCAAATATCGTGCGATCACGCTGATATCGACACCTGTGAAAAATTCGCTTGGTTCTTCCCGATTGCTCCTGGAAAAGGAAAAAAAAAAATAAAGAAACCGTTGTAACTGAGAAACGAAATGTCTCTCATACGTTATCGTCGTATGTCATTCTGTTTATACCGCGTACCTTACAATCACGAATCGAACCAACTGCAACGATTTATATAAGTCAGAATTTTTAACTGCTGTGCTTGTCAGCGAACGTTACGTGGAAACATTGCTTCGTGACATTTTCCAGCCACCAGGCCGTCATGAGAAATAGCACGGATGCAGCAGAAAATGTTGCAGTTGTTACAAAACTTAACTGCTGTGCTTGTCAGCGAACGTTACGTGGAAACATTGCTTCGTGACATTTTCCAGCCACCAGGCCGTCATGAGAAATAGCACGGATGCAGCAGAAAATGTTGCAGTTGTTACAAAACTTATGGCTTTATCATTTTATTGTTACTCCTGCGCGCACGAGAGAGAGAGAGAGAGAGAGAGAGAGAGAGAGAGAGAGAGAGAGAGAGAGAGATCGTTTTATTGTTCCGCGGCAAGCGTAATAGGTGAGTCAAAATTGTATGAAAAAGAAGCAACTTTAGTATTTCGCATCTTTCTATTTTTCGCGCACAAGCCTTTTATGAATCCCCCTTAAAGTTAAATCGCGAAGTCTTGAATTTTGAGGATGCAGTACGAGTGTGTCAGGCATATTGTACGACATGTCTGATAATTTGTATGCGTGGGAATATGCCAAGTCGTGCGGATAGGATAAGGCAGTTGGACCAACTACGGCGTGCATTCATATATACGCGTACACACACTTCCACGTACGATACGTATATCTAATACTTGGGATGCTACATTGAAAATCTCACCTAACTTGACACACCTTCGCACTTAGTATGTTCTTTCCTATTGTGGCGAATGCAACAATTCCAACGGCTTCGAATAATTTCCAAGAACGTCTGCTCTGAAATAAAGGGCTCTGAAATAAAGAATTTCTCGAAATATTTTCTTTCAAATCCCCGTATCCGCGAGGATGATCTCTAGTAGTGCGCGCGCGCACGGATTTTGCATAGGAATGATTGCTCAACATTTCTGTTTTTCGGCGCTTATCAACAATCATCTTTATTACGTATCTGTGATCTGCTCCCGATTTACCATGGGACACATGGAATTATTTTCGGTTTCGCGATATTGCTGCCCTCCTATTTTCTTTCGAGCGGAACAAGATCTTATTCGATAACGATTTTTCTGCCAGTCACATTCAACCTTGTTTTATCGAAGCTCTTCCTTTCGACAAGAATGAGCTATCGAGAAACGATTATTATTCCGACGTATAATGATATTATTATCTTCTTGTTACATTCTCATTTTAATAACAGCGTTTCTTTTGCTTGGAAAAGTCCGAAGATTCTCTGTGAATATCTGAATTGTTGATTTCTATTTATAATGCCATTTTATAACATTATAACAAAATACTATTTTTAAAAATAACGTTTAATTACTTTTAATTGTGATTAAATTAATTATATTTATTATATATCTGCAGTACTCTTTAATTACATATTTATTAAAGCTTTCTAAAAATGATAATATTTTTTTATTTATAATATTAATATATTAAAATTTATTGTGTATAAATTTTATTTGTTGTATTATATAAAACTTGTTAAGCGAATAATTTTCAATCTTGCATTATCATATTTTTTCTTACCGGAAATAAAATACTTGGACTGATAACAACCTTTATTTAAAAGCTCGAGCACGGAAGTTCGATAGAAGTCAGAACTTTCTTATCGAGATAAAATTTATTCAATCTCAAGAGCACTCGAGGAGTTATCGATCCGTCGCATTCATCGGGTAGCAATTGTTTATTTTGCTAGCTGGGAAGAAGTGGCGGTTCTCGCAAGATCTCGAAAGTTAACCAACTGCTTTAGTTGATGGATAAAATTTTCCATAAAATTTCAATAGTACGCAAAAAAGTTTATTCCTAACTATAAAATAATGGAATTAAATACCAAATCTGTATTTCAATTTATCAAATTATCGTCTACTTTCAACGATCTTTTATATTTTTATAAGTATAAGACCTGATGTAAAGCATAAAACTTTTGTTAGGTTGGAGATTTTTTTACATAAACTGAAATTGAAAAAATTAACTAATAAAGCTAATTGAATAGATTGATCAAAATTAACTAATGAAAAAGAAGATATAGAGATAAATTGGAATGAATATTTGAAAAAAATTATATTTAAAATTTCTTAAATTAGTATAAAATATTTTATAATTATTTGTAAGTAAAGTGTCTCCTAGTTCTACATTAGAAGTTTGTAATATTATTTTAATTATTTATGGAATGTTATGAATATAATTGAAACTGTAGAGAACTTTAACAATTTTCGCAAACCCATTGCAGGTAGGATACGTTTATCTCATTATTTAATTGCTTTTATGGAAGTTCCCGTGCATGTTGTAACAGCGACTGCTTGAGATTGCTTACATTCTGAGGTGACTTTACTCCACGTAATGTTCACTTCAGATTCAGTACCTTTCCGGCCAATCCGAATCTGACCTTACTTCAATAACGCAGAATTTAAAACTCTGGAATCGACTCAAACCGTAAATTTATCGATGCAGTTCCGCGTTTTAGCTCGATTCACACGATTAAGTTCTTTTGGATCTTCAGTATATCCGGGATGACATAAGCGGACAGGTATTTGTCATTTTTCTCGTGCTTGTTATAAAATATACATATATACCATACCTACAACGTATGTCTATTCTTGCACAGTTTTCTTCTAAATTAATAATACAAAAATCTATTACCGTTTTTTCTCTGCCACGATTAAAAATTATAAATATATTAGATTTCGATAGGTATATCCCATTAAATTATCTACTGCCTAACAAACAAATCTTGGTATAGCTATTTAGATATAAAGTTGAAATGCAGAGATAATTTAGAAATATTATTTTCAAGTATCCTTAAAACAATATACATAGCTTAAACAAAAAAACGCGATATTAAAGTGGAAGAAGGCGTGAGAACAGCCGCAAAACATTCATTATGTCAACCAGGTTAAAAACAGCAAAATGAAATTTCTACATTATTTCACACCGTAACTTTTATCGGAGAGTTTAAAGCTCGTTCTCGGCAAATCGTAGCTTTGCAAATTCCTTCCTCGATATGAATCAGGAACGCAACCAATAAGAAATTCTTGTAATGACGCTGAACGGCTTTCGCCGGCATTCGAATCGTGATTTATTAATCAGTGATTCTGCAACATTTTACGTGCGACTGAATGACGTTCACTTTAAAATACTTTCAATTTCAGTTGCAGCTCTTCACTCCAGCGTCTCTCGCGCCCCTTGTCGATGATACGCGATTTAAAAACTCGTGTTCAACTCAGCGGAAATTTATAGGCGCCAAGCTCACCTCACAAAGAGCGATCCCGTCTTCGCCGCTTCACTAGAAATCCCAACCCGCTTTCTCATCCCTTATTCACCTGCGGTCGAGCGTATTCTTTCTTAGGGGTTGAGGCGTGTATAGCCACGAGGGGGTAGTTTTCCGGAATATCGCACGAACGACCGTGGCACCTAGAAAAGCGGGGAAACCGGGCACGCTTATTACGTGCGCTGGAAGCAAATGAGAAGCTATCGCTGCACCTCCAAATCGGATTCTCATTAAAGTCCTGGTTTCAGCGGAAATCGCGTTTTATTGGATCTTTGATTGACGAGATTACTGCTGAAATGCAAGCGCCGATACCAAACGCAGTCTAATCGTCCAATCACAATGAACCTTTCTGCTGACGTACCTTTACTTTATGTTCAAATAGCTTCTCTTTTATATTAAATTATAGTAGCTAATTCCGACTGATATGACTTCGCTAACATTTTAAAAAGATATAAACTATATAATAGAAATCTATTATTCTACTCATTTTGTCAAATCTATTCTGCATTTATATCAAATTTCTATTAACATTTTCGCCTTTTCTGAAAGTTTTGTCACTTGATTTATGAAGCGCTTAAGAACAACGCAATACGATATAATAATGACGTCGGTATCTGCCATTGCTGTTTTGTTAAGTAGGTAATCACCTTCCATTGCCAGTCAATGAGTAAATTACCTTCTCTGCCGCAATGCGCCATTATTTTGCTGGGATAGTAAAAATTAATCGGCTTAGGCATCAAGTGAAAAACGAGCAAAATAGCAACGAGGCACTTGTCTTTATAAGCAAATGAACTCTCTAATTACTTTCCTCGAATTAATTCCGAATACTTGCATTTATAATATTACGCACCCCCGAAGTATGCTTGAGTCTCGCAAACCCGACTGCTTCAAACTTGTTATACTGGAATAGGAATTTGAGGATTGAAATAGTCCGCTTTAACACGCAGTTATTGGAAATGTCTTATTTCGCCGATTTTTATCGTTCAGTGAATTCATACTTTGGATGTCGGTTTTCGAAGGAGAGAAATAAAATCGATGCTCAAATCAGCTTGTATATCAATCATACAGTTAATGATAATCCATAATAGAACCAAAGTAACTAACAGTTATACAATTGCTCTTATATAAAAAGGACTCGAGGAAAGATTAATTCCAGCCTGTCAATTTAAAATATATTTAGAACCTGTAAATGCGCCAGATTAAATTATGACGGGCTTTATTGATATCGCCCAATATTTCCTAACAATAAGCGTAAGCTGATAAATTGCGCTTTAAATAATATCGAGTGTTGGGTGAAACAATGAAAATTCGCAAATGAATGTTTTATGGATTATAGGCAAATTTAATGTCATATCACGCACAGCCTCACTAAATAATATAGCTAACAACATAAAACGATATTGATCGAACGTAAATAATATGCATACAGTCATGCCGAATATTTGTGTACGTGAATGACTCGGAACAGTTTTACACACGAAAAAATATGTATATATATATATATATATGCACCAAAGGGATTATACTTTCCTCATATCGCTTGTAAAGTTAACGCATTGATAATGTATGCGTTAATTAATCTTTGTATTATAGTTTATATTTTTTCGTCATATAATATATGTATAATTTTATTCAGGTACAAAAATCGAATTTTTGATGTATTTATAAGTTCCATTTTTATAGAATATTGCATGAAAAAAAATGCAATTATTGTGGAATAGTAAAAATGTTTAAACAGTATCAAGAACAAGTAGGTTATAAAAGTCAAACGTAGTTAGTGAGGCATTAATTAACGTTAATATTTAATTACCAGTTTAAAACAAATTACAAATCGTACGTTTCGGGCTGTTACCTCAGTCAACGGTTGACAGCTGGGCGAATCAAACTCGGTTTTTTAAATTGTACTACTGTTTCAATTATATCGACTACTGCCGCTTAAAAATCTCAGTTTCCGAAATTTCAGTTTATCAATTTACATTCTCTGGATTTAATTTGGTGAATGGTGAATTTCACTTTTCATTGCCAGTTAGTCCCAACTTTTATTTTTAGTTAAAATATTTTACAGATTATATTAGTAGAATTTTTTTCTAGTATTTCTTCTTGAAAATTATACTATTTTTAGACATAAAATTTTTAAACCATCTCACTTTATGCACGTCGAACAGCATGCAATTATTTAATTTATTTACCATTGTTTCGCTAAAAATGCTTCAAAGTGGAACCAAAATATGATTTAATTCGTAATTAAATTGATAATTAAATGTTACATAGCGTCAACTCACGCATCACTAGTTGCGTTTGATTCTCATAGCCATTTTTCTTTGTTTTTTTCAATTTTAATATCAAGAGCGCCAGTTAATTAATTATTTAAAAATGTTTAATTTATTCAAAATATATTGTTTGCTTTATTCTAAATTTAATAAAGCAAAGGTAAAACATTTTACACTCGACACAAATGTACCTGTAAGGGAAATAAAAACGCACGTACTTGCCGATCGTACTTAGACGTGTTGGAAGCATCGATCAGACCGATTCGCAAGCTCGAGCCGATAGCTCGTAAAGCGTATAGAGTTCATATATTTCGTTGTCTTGGCCAAGGAGAAAGAGAGAAAGAGAGAGGGAGGGAAGGAGAGGGAAAGAAAGGTGCCAAGGCAAAGGCAGAGCGCTTTTCGTGTTACGACATCCAGCTGCAGTTTGAGAAAAATGACCCGTCTCGTAGTTTCTCCCTCTCGTAACGAAAAATCCCGTTCCCGGCGATATATCAGATCGCGTCGCGTCTAAAACCGATGGTGCAACTTTTGTCCAATAACGCGATACGTAAACGTCCGTATACACGGACAGCAAAACCCATCCGGAGCAGATAGATATATTTGTGCGAATACGGGGGAAAGCTAGTCCGCTCTATCCTTTCGGCTCCGATCTCTACGCTAGAACAGTCGGCAGACATTATTCTTTCGCGAATTGCCGATGCGTTTCAAAAGTGGCTCTTTGTCGTAACCAGAAGCGCCGTGAGCACTCACGAGACTCCGGGTGCAAAACATCGTATAAAATCGAGATAGGAAAGCAAGCAGCCCGCGAGCTTTTGACTCGTTGTCCGGTCAATTCTGCATCGCTGTACGAAAAAGCATCTCGCATACGCGGATATATTTTTCGTCAGGAACATCGCAAAGAAATTTTTAGTATTTGAAATAAAACGAAAACGAAAGGAATAAATGGGAACTTTTAGCACGGCGCGCATCGATATAACGATAAAATAAAAATAGTATGTATCAGAATTTATTTCCTTCTCTACTTACCTATACACATTTCGCGCTATTCCGTTTCGACAGAATCGTGTCTTTCTCGCGATTAAATTAACTATCATCATCGTAAAAATTTGTCAATCCATAGCTCCATTTGAGAGCTTTTACTAACTTGAAAATACATAAGAAACAAAGATAGCACTAAAAGTGTGACAATAACTTATAACATACGCGAGTGAGAACGTTACTGTGTTAAATGAGAGGGCGATTCCTGTGGGATCGGTACATGCGAGAAAAAACCTATAATATAGCGCACACATCAAGCGTTTTTTTTTCCTCTTTTTTTCCTATTGCGTCGTATAACGTTTGGAAGGGAAAATGATATAGGTTAAAAGTACGTGAGCGAAATATTTTACGCGCGTCCCCATGGCCAGACGGAAATATAGAGTATCGTCGTGAGTTCCTATTCTCGAACGAAACCGACAGATTCTGGTAAAGGAAAAAGATCGAGCCAGGAGCTATATCGCGTTTTTACAAAGAATCCCCCGTTAGATATATGGCCCGGTATCAAAAGCCACATGCGTGTTACACGAGAAGATATAAGGTTGCGTTTGCCGGATAATACCAACTAAGAAGACAGCGCGCGGTATTGTAGTGAGAGATACAAATTGCAAATTGATGCATTAAGCTCTCGTCGTTATTTAATTAGATTGATCTCGTCTCTTTCTTCTCGAGCCATTAATTCGTTCAACGATTATCAACTTTTCCAATTGTTCTTTGAGATATAATACAAACTGTAAACTGATTACATGACGTAATATCAGAGGCAACGAGTGCGCAAATATATTTATCGTTAAATCCAGAATGAAGATACGGCAGCTGGATACACTTGCATCTTCAGGGAACGAGGCGGATGTGACGAAAGGATAAAATGCGTGCCATACTTTTACGACTCTTCGTAATGTGCGAGGCATATGGCACTGTGGCGGCTGTCGCTCCTTTACAGCACTGGCGTCTACTTCGCCCTTCGATGTTTCGGTATTCGGGCCACGCGCGCCAAAATCACCAGATGGTAAAAACTTGAATGAGGAACGAGTGCAACGACTCTCGAGACGTTGCGATACTTACAAATCTTTTCCATTGTTGCAAAAGACTCGAATTTAAAGAGAAAAGAATTTTCATGTCATTTTATCAACAAATAACAAAAATAAATACCAATTAGAGGTATGAGACATCCATTACATTAAGGAAGTAAATATTTTCGTAAACACGGACAGTTAATTCTAATTATAAAAAAAACTTTATTCCGCATTACATTTCAACGGAAAGATTGACAACTTTCTTTATTTTTCTATCGATAAGTTTCTCTTCCTCCGCGACGACATGCGAATGACTTCTCTTCGATACTGCTTCGTCGACATGGTTTTTCATTAAAAAATAACACTAGTCAGCAATATTTCCAAAGTATGGCAGAATAATTCGCTTCCTCATGCACTGTTTATACCACTCATATTCCTCCTTCATCGAGCCTCTTTGTCGAAGTAACTCCGCAAGACGGCTCGACTGCCGAGGAGCTTTCGTGCTCACTTTAATGAGCTTACCCTGAAGGCTTCTGACGTACGTCTCGACGTCGATGCTTCCCTTAACGCCTACAGCGAGTTCTCGTAGGCTGTCCTCCGAACTCCTGTAATCATTTTCAACTTCGCAGGGTCGGCTGCCTCCACTCGCGTAAAATAGCCGACATTTGTCACTATCACGTAACACCTGGGTGGAAAGGAAAACTCCTGAGAGAAATGTAATCGGAGAAAACGGGCAATCTCCCTCGTAATATCCCCATCATACAAAAATCAATTATCAGAATTGCAAAAGCAAGTAGAATTTGTTAAAAAATCTGCGAAATTTTGTATATTATTTATTATAACACAAACATACGTAAGAACAAGTAAGAACAACTTTAATGAATTCGCGTTATTAAATTTCTTTACTTACGGATATCCAATAGCGTCCCATAGCTCTCTGCATATCGATCAGGGCGCTTCTGTCTGCTCCTTTAATGCCGAAGAAAACGCGCACTCGCAATAACTTGGGCAGCGACTGCTCATTTCGCTTTGCTAAAACTTCGTTCCGAGTTCTTTCAGAAACTACTTTTTTACCAAAGGGAAACAGCCAGTTGTACGGAAACGAATAAGTGCTTCGCGGTAATTCAATTCTACCGTAATCCGTCCGTTTGTCAGACGTAACCTGCGCACGGTTTTGTTATATAAGATATTTACAGATACAGACTAGCCGTCTTATTATCTCGAAGTTGATATTAAAGTCATTTTTATCACTTATCACGAGAAAATCTAGAAAAGGCGTAAAAATGACTTTAATCAACTTGTATACATATAATGTAATTATTCTTGTAATGTTATTATTCTTTCCAGTGCAATTGCATCGAATAGTTGCGAAACTGAAAGTACAACTGATACAATGATTCATTAATAATTCTGAAAGAACGTAATGTTGCCGATTATCTAACCCGGTATTGACAGAATATTTCCTTTGATCCCAATTCCGGTTTCACTGGCACAAATGTAATCAAGCGATGAAGTTCCGGTCGACGTGAAATTGGATATTGGATCATACTCATCTCGTCGCCAAAGACGGCTGCCACCTCTTGCTCGCATCTAACCGATCGATGAAGGTACTCACAAGCTGTCAGATCGCGATTCATCGCGAAAATTCTGTATTGACTTCTTGCAGGAAACTTGAGCGTTTCGCAATATCGTTCGTGTTTGCAATGGATCCTTGCCTCTGAGTTAGCGTCTTCTTCTTCTTCGCTGCTTCTCTTTTTTTCACCATATTCGAGAGTGTCGTCGTTGTACTCGCGTCCCCTTCGTACGTATTGGCGATTCTTGCCTCGATAATAACGCGTGGTACCATCACTTTTAACCTCAAGCACATTCCCAAGAATACCGATAGTCGTGAGAATCGTCCGCGAACCAGCTCCGGAGGATTCCCGAAACCTATAAGTCGACATCGACTTTCCGCCGCAAGTAGCACATGTCTTCCAGAATGTCATGTCGTCGTCGGAAATCTAACAACGTTGCGACATTATTATTATTTTTTAATAAAAGTGATTATTAACGTTGAAACATTTGCAAGGAGAACATGGCGAGAAGTAAGTTTGTAAGTTTGTGCCATGCAAGTTTATCGTTTGACGAATTAATCGACAAAAGCACACAAAGACGTCAGCGTTACGTATCGATATTACGTTTATGTTACCAAGCACGTGTACCTGTACGTGCGACTTTGATTACCTTTAGATTAACTTCGTCCTCTATTGAAACTTCGTAATGACCTCTTCTCGATATGCTGACGCGGAAATTGTCGGGCATCGATAAAGTACAGCTAACTGCTGACTGATCGTAGGACACGGTAGCGTAGTCTTTGTGCTCTATGCGGAAAGTCAACAAGATCGAGACAAAACCGCCCGCGATCGATACTCTCCTCGGTTTCTCTTGGCACGTCGAGTTCCCTTCGACGTGCGCCACGGACGTATCTTTGCGCGAGAACTCATTGTCGGGAGACATTGCAGAGGTAACTCGATCACCATATTCTTTCATTTCCGTGACTCCAAAATATTGCTGCAATTCGTTCTCCGTCCATTCGCAAATTACTGGTTGCTCTTCTATCATATAACCAGTAATGATACTCGTGCCATCTGAAGAAAAAATATCGACGGCAAACAGGACTTGACGATAAGACATATCAAATACGTTTCTTGTGCATGTTAGACGTATATATATAATATACCGGGAAAAGTAACAACCAATTCTCCATTTGAACGAAGCAACATATCAGTACCATCGGCACGACGTGTGAATACCTCGTTGACCTCGTAATCCGACGTTGTCCTAACGAGCAATCGATCGTGTTCACTTACGACCAGATCGTTCAGCACCTCGTAGCATCGACCGTCGTAATTCACCACCAAGTATCGGAACACTTCACCCGCGGCAAATGCTCCTGTTATCAATGAAACGTCTTCGTTGGCCTAAAACAAAAGCGTTTAGAGGTGACAAATATTTGGCATTGTTTTTCTCTTGAGACTTTTTATATAACTTTATTCCAATATAACAACTTTTTTAAAAGTTTCTAAAAAAAAAGAGGGATAAAAGAGAAGATAAAATAATTATTTTTATTTTTTAATCAAAATGTCAACTCTCAAAATATTTTTTAGAATAATGAGAAAAATAATAATATTTTTTAGAATAATGAGAAAAATAACTTTTTCGTACAAAAATTTAAAAAATATTTTAAATTTTTGTAAAATAGTTCCATACTGTAATCATTTCTTCATCATTTACTTTATCATTAATCCCTAATGATGATTCTTTTTGTATTTTCAAAATTGAAATCCGATTTGGGTGGAAATAATAGTAAAATAAAAGTTAAGATAAACCATTGTAATTGTAGAATAAGATTAAATCTCAATTATCAAAATTATTCAAGCTGTTTTCGTGTCCTAATTAGAACGAAACTTAACAGTCACGAGTTCCCTCGCTGGCGGTACATGCTGCTTCGACGATTGTACGTCACCGATCGATCCGTCGGAACGCGTCTCCGTGGAATCTCTGACTTCACCGCTATGCCTGGCTGCCATCGATTGGCTCGAGTTGCCCTTTTTGATCCTAAATTCTGTTGCAGAAGAATCCTCAATTTAACTGAAAAATTCTCGTTCACTCTGCAGTTGACCTGCGTTCTTGTATACTTTTTGGGGCCGTCTCGTGGATGGATTCATCGCGCGATTGCGGCTTGTCGAAGTCCATGCACGTCACGATGATGCCATTGGGGCGGAAGATGACGACGGTATTGTCGTCCAGATACTTTAGGACGGTTCCGTTTCTGAGAAAGTTCCGGCAGACTTCACGGGCTGCACCTGCGCGCCCGGGACGTTTCGAAACGTATGATTGCCGAATGCAAAATGGATTTTTGCTCCCGTCTCCGATGGTTGGTTCTATCAATAATCCCGAAGGCCATGAAGCACGAAAGTCGAAAGTCAAATTTTGCCAATGGGAATCGGATGAGTTTTCAACTGCGGAACACAAGGAAAAATCATTCAATAAAGATGTCTCTTTTCCACTGTCCGCCTTTGCACGACAAATCATAATTTATTTTCTACTTATATTATTTGATAATACAATTTAATGATTCTAATGCCGGTTATTAATTACCTAGTTCTCTCCAAATTCGAGAGAAACCTAACACAATTCCCCTTTTCGTAGTTAAGTGAAATGTGTCTGCCGACTGACGGCGACTAACTCCGCCAGACAATCGTAAAGTGCAGTGTGGCAGGGTAACAGCGATGCGTAAATCGCGGTCCCCGTGAAGCCAGTTTTCGAGTTCAACTCGCACCGATGTATCGCCGTCCAAAAGAAACTTTTTGCTATGATGAATCACTTGAACGTGAAGACCTCCAAGATCGTATCCAGCGAAGTCGTACGGTCCGCCCGTCTCGGCACATTGGGACGATAGAATTTTTTTCACCGGTAAGAAGGACGTATCGACATCATCTATCTTTGTGTCCGATTTTTTCTCCGTCATTGACGTTTTTCCACTCATAACTCTTCCATCTGCCCGTTTGCTTCCGTTGTTCACCATCGGCGCCCCGTTTCGTTTCTGTCTTGTCATTTTCTTTCCCTCGACGTTCTTCACCGCCGCCTCCTCGAATTCCTTCGTTTCGAAAATTTTCTTTCGCCCGTCGGGATCCGGAGTTTTCTTCAGATGACGCGCTTTCAGTGAATCCGAAAGCATGAAGCACTCGTCGTCGAATATGATCGCGTCGTCTTCCACCTCGATGGATTTCTTCATAAATCTTCCTGTCAAGTCCATCCAACGCAATTGGCGCGTCTCCTGCTTTCGTTTCATCCAATTCTCTTCCTTCTCCGCAATATATTCGCAGAATTCACGGAGTCCGATCGGCGTTCGTATACTCGACAAGCACCTTTCTTCAGAACCGTTATCCACCGCGTTGTTGTTGCTAAAGTATAACAGCATTGAATCCGTCGGCTCCGAGTATCTAGCCGCGAAACGATCGAAACTTTGGAAACATTCGTGGGCGACCTGAAGAAAAACGCGGCTCGAGAGTAACTCGACGTCTTCGTATTCTTCGAGACTCGGTCTTTCGTAACTTCTCTTCTCCAAGACATTTTTGCACAGATATCCCGGAAGCAATGTCTCTCTAGCGTCTGTTAACGCGAACAAAAGCGGGCATTCGGTGAATGCGACTACCGGCTTGTAATAATCAATCTCGGTGTCGCTTTCGGAACGACGCAGACTGGACGTAGCGATCGGAAGTGACGTAAAATTTGGCACGCTGCATGCCCGTTTTATTTTCGACCGTGCGTACTTTAATTCCAACAATTCATCCCTCGGCGGTTGCGCCAGACGTGCTTTTGCCTCGCGACTGCCTTCGGGAAAGATCATTTGGTCAAACATCAAGAGGTGCAAGTAGTGTCCAACTTCCTCGCGACTGACTGTTTGCTCTTGATTAAATGCACGCGCGATGTTATCCATGTGGCAGAAATACATGTCGGATTTCGATCTCGTCGGTATCTCATGATTCCGCCAAATGCTAATTATTCTCGGATTCCGCAGAACTCGCAGAACTGCGTCGTCCAAATGAGTAGGTTTATCGAGGAAACGACGGATAATCATCCTCAAATTGTCTCCATATGGTATAACTTCAAGTTCAGAAGGTTGCGACGACTGACTGGTGCCGTCAATATATTCATCGGTAAGCTCGTACTCAAGATCAAGTAGTTTCAGCTTATCCTGCATATTGAATACGGGGCTTCGCTCAGCTGTCACTGATGTATTCTCATGTCTATCAGCACTGTTAAATCCTGCATCGTGATCGACAGGGAAACATCCATTGGATAATGTCGCAAGACTGTGTTCGACCTGTAAAAGTATCGCGCTCAATATCAACGGGACATCGATGTATTCGTTGGGTATATCATTCAGCGTATCCTCATAAATCTTAGTATCTATTCTCTCGTCTATTTTATCAATTCCTTTCTCCAATTTCATGCTTTTAAGGTACTTTGCATGCTGTCGGCAAAGATCGTACAAATGATACAAAGTAAAAAGTACTTTATCGTACATGTCTCGCTTCAGAGACTCTTTCTCGATAACGTTAATCATTTCCGGAAAGACTAACGGACGAATAGCGAGGATAGTCATATTAGAATACATCGGATAAACCGATAAATTAGCAAATCGTTCGTGCGTAACTCTCCAAAATTCGAGCAGGTTGATTTCATTGATAAGATAATCTTCAAAGGAATGTCTCTCATTGCCTCGGATCGTTGTATCCTTCTCTTCTGTTTCGTTATACGGAATATACTGCTCGCGGGAAAGCTTAATCTCTAATATACAGGTCAAAGGAACTCCGATGCTTAACAATTCCGCTGGTAAATCAGGATTGTGAAACCCGCTAAGTACAATGTAGAGTTTCGGTCCGTCCAGAGGTACGTTATCCATATGTAAGTGTATATTCACTTTGCCGTTGAACATGTATTCAGTCTGGCTGCTGTAGGCTCTTCGAGACTCGGTAGTGCTTCGCGAAGAAGCTGAGCAATGAAATTATTATCATTATGCAAGATGTGTTGGAGAGAGAAACACGCGAACGAAGATAGTCGATACATATCGCTAATTGTGACTTATCGGAAAGAGAAAACAATAAGACATATTTATTTCCCCGCACAACGGTAGCTACATCATATTGTTAAAAGCTTGTCTTTAATGTTCTGAAATAAAAAAATGTCTGGCATATATCATTTACTTGTGCTGTCAGTATTCCGAATTGTCCGACATTTTTCGTCGATTTTGCGGTCTAGATCCGCCTGTACTTTAAGTCTCTCGATATGTTCGATTTTAGCACGATAGATCAGATACTTTATGAGCCGTGCAATCAGCCAGATAGAGAGATAGCCATTGTTTTCGCTTAAGACCGTATTCGCGTAATGACAGATACTCTCGACGGCAGGACATTTCTCTGGATCTTGTTTTGACAGCGTTCTCACCGTGTCTATCGCTTTCTGATAACTGAGGGAATAAATACACGCCTGTTCCGCTTCCTCGACGGCTTCATTGAAAAGAAAAATGTAGCGACTGTCCTCGACATTTGTCTCCACCATCATCGTCACTATACACCACCAATGATCGTCATTGATCAATATGGAATTTAACGCTCTCTGCCAATCATCTTTATTATGTATTTTCTGATTTTTAGTAATGTTAGATTTTCTAGATTTGTTCTTCATGGAGGTTATTTTGTAATATCTGAAAACACGTAACACATAATGATAGCACGTGAACATATCAATAAATCATTGAATACACCAATGACAACGCCGTCTAATTGTTATCGAAGCACGTGTCATGGAATAATAAATTATATGGAAGTATTGTATCAGAGAATAATAAATTGTGTGAAAATTATTTAAATATCTTTACACATATATTCAATGTAAATAAATAAAATTTTAATATCATTATACTGAACATTTGTAAAAGATATGTGAAAGTTACATAGGTACTCAAGCCGATTAATTCAAAAATATATACATGTTGTGGAATTTATTCGGAAACAGAATTTATGCAAATATATAAAACTGCGCATGTAGGAGTCATAACGACGATTCATACCCGACTAAATGTTGCAGAGAGCTATCGGCCCTTTTTCTTCTGCTAAGGGATAAAAGTAAATCGAGCATTTCACACCGGGGACACTGGTAATGGAAAACGTATTACCGGAGTCGTAAGTTTCGTCAGGAGGGACACAGGCTCCGACATTATAACACGGATGTGCAGGCTGTACTTAACGACGAAACTCCGTGGAAACTGTAATTTTCGTGCGAGGGGACGAAAAAGTAGTCGATGCTGTGCACGGTACGTCCGTGGCGTGGAACGCGTGTAAAATACGAGCGCGGCGTAAAAAAAAATTAAACAAATAGGATGCCTAAACGTGCAAAGTTACGCGTGAAACTGTTCTCGCATGCATACCTCGGGTTTTCACGAGACAAGCGTGACGGAACGATGTTTCGTCAAAATCATTGGATGTTACGTATCGATAAATGCAAATATGCAAATATATCGCTTGCTATAAATTCCCCACGTTATAAAAATAGTGGCTAGAAGAGATACTTCATACACAAATTTTTGTTATAACGTAATAAAATATTTGCAGTATAATAAAATACTTAATTATTTGTATATATTTTAATTAAATTGATATATTCTGCTATAATTCCAATTCTCCAGTGGAAGCACTACCTATTAAATTTATTTGAAAACGCTGGGCAATTTAATTAAAATGTATACAACATATGGATGAGCTATCATTGAAATTTTATCACAAAATAGAAGATTATATTATTTTAGTCACCGGAGAAATATGAAAAGGATGGGAAAAAATAACTTGAAGATATACTATACACATCTTCACGTCTAAGGGAAGTATTCGTGAAAAATGTACTAACGTAAGGAATGATGAGATTAAGTTTCTTTCGTTTCCGCAAATTTTCTCTTTTTCCTCCTATACGTTATTCAACATAGACATTCATTTTTATTTTCTTATCTTCTTACAAGTTGAGTGATGTCAATCATCACTATTGTCATATATCGGATTTTTAATAATCCCGATACATCGAAATGCAATTTAAATTTATGAAAAACGTTTTCTGCATGGTGATTCGTTTCTACCCGTTTGGCTTCATTATCGTTTTGTTAAATTCATTACGTTTACAGGAAGGTTTGTCCAGGATGGATGTGAAACGCATAGAATACAGGAGCTTTAATTAAATTTGATAATGGAAAAGTTTATTGAGTCACAGCGAACTGGTAAGAGGGAGAGGGGACAAGATACGCTAATTGGCCCACAGTTTTGCGTCCAGCTAGCGCGCAGTGTCATAACAAAAAGCGCTACCATCCACCCTTTTATATCTCAAAACGTTGCGCGCACGTTCACCACTTGGCAAGCGAGAGGTTTGATTTTAATTAAATCATAATGTAGTTTTGCTGGGTGCATAGCTCTGTACACGGCTGCGACTCCAAGGGCCCAACCTCTCCATTGCGTCCACGTCTAAAGCGTACTACGAAAGCACGTCGTTATCTCAGTTTAGTTCCGGCGTGCTGTTTTCGGAGAAGCGCTGAAACAACGAGGCGCATCGCGATAATGACCATGGTACTCAGGGTACCATTCGCCACATCTAATTCCCTTAATAAACAAATCTTTATTATTCGTCTGTACAATGAAAAAGATACAATGATATTCCATAGTCACGAAATAAAAATAAATTTTATTCCTTTTTTTTCATTAATGCCCGTTCGTTCGCCGGTGTAGTTATCTTGTATATATCTCACAATTTTGTTTCTTTTTGCTAAGAAATTTGTCCCATTTTCCTCAGATATAGTGATTTGAGAGTTGTAATTAACGTCACTTCTGCAATAAAAAAGTTCTATCTGCATAAATAAATTTTCTATCCTTTAACACAGATTGGAATTTTACAGGCCGGTCATTCACCTTCCTCATGTTTTTTTTTTCGAAAAAATGATACACCGAAACCAGATCGTGTAATAGACTGACAATTACAAAAATAAATATTCACATATGACGATAGCACAGATAACATTTGCGTGAAAATATTTTCATTGTTCATAATGTGGTTGTACGCATAAATGTATTTTGAGGTAGTGAATATTAATTAGATTCAACTTCATATAGAATACATATGTGTGTTTGTGAAGGTAATATTTCCCCATTTCACTTGCCACGTTTCTTAGAGAGAAATGCATCTAACATTAGTAGAAAATGTCCCACTAATAACTTTTTTCTCATTATTTATTCAGTTTCATTGTCGAGAAACTGAAATTAATTTAATTAAACCATTAAATAAATTTATTTTAAAAAAATAAAGATTTTCCAGTTAAATAAAGATTTGCCTGCAGAACCTGAATAGAAACTTAAGAAAATTTATCCTTATGCAATTTTGTTTTATCATTACGTCGTTGTTGCACCATAGAAAATTATATTGTTAATTGCGTACCACGAGAAAAGTTTACAGTCTTCTTCTTCGATTTCTACAATGCAACAATAGGTTTACAGAGCAAACAAGCGGAAAATACAGATGGAAGGGTATTAGCTAACGTTCAAATAGGAAAATAAGTTGCCAGAAAATCAACCAATAGTGTAGCCATTATTACATCAAGAGATATTGTATTGTATTTTCAAGTATACAACTTAGTCCTTCTTCTGCAAAAACTTTATATATATATTTTCTTTTGTGCTTCTGCTTGAAAGGCACGCACTCTCGCCGCGCGGAAATAGTTTTGACAATTGAGATGCAAAGGAAGAGAGTACGAAATAGTTTCTTTGTAGAAGAAGCGCCGAAGTAGCCAGCAAACTTCTATTCGAGTTACGAAGATTGAGAAGTATATACCTCTATTAAACTACAAACAAAACTTTATTCTGTAATTAATTTAAAATAATATACATAATAAAAATTAACCATAAGCGGAAATTTTCATAAATAAAATACAATTGATTTCAATATTATTAGATTTCTAGCATTATCGTTGCTTCGATCTTTCAATCTCATTTAATCAAATAGTTACAGTGCTGCAATTACGATGCTTTTTGATTTTTGAATAATACAACAATATTATGGATAAACATGAAATTACGTACATGGTATTATAACATTGTACTGTTGTTGAAAATCTTTGTGACGAACAAATAGATTCTGTCTCTCAAAGAGACACAAAAAAAAGAGAAGAAAAGAGAGAGAGAGAGAGAGAGAGAGAGAAAGAGAGTACAAATTTAATATCATGATGTAGTTAAATGATATAATATAATTAAATAATGCAATTAATGGAACTAATGCGGTCAGGCACGTAATTAATATATTATTAAGTGTTGATCTGTTATAATATTCACCGATTTAAATATCATATTAATAATTAATTGTTTAGATTGTTGACTCGATGATTTGACGAGTTCAGATTAATAACGCCTTTATCGAGAGAATTGAATTATTAACGAATATCGTTCAATAATATTTCACGTATAGCTCACTTGTAGCTGCGTAAAAAATGTTCCTTGTAAATAATATATCATACAGGATGTCAAAAGATTAAGCTGTACGTCCTACTTATCAAGAAAAACAAGAAAGTTTCGATAACTCATGTTTTTAAAACATTTTGTTAAAAAGTTAATGTCAAATTAAGATTAAAAGAATAAATTTCAATGTTAATATAGGCACAAATTAGGCTTTGATTACAATTTAGACAACTATTGTTTTATTTCTCAAATCAAATTACTTAACTACTTTGTCATAATGTTAGTAAATTTAAATTAGATTGTAAATCATGAAAATTTATTAGAATGCAAAAATGGTTGATATGTATTTAATGTATGGCATGACAAATTGCGATCGATCTGAGGTCAGACGACTTTACGCGGACCGATTCTGGAACTGATATTTGCCTAATGAAAAGACATTTGAAAGATTACGTAGACATTTGCAAGAAACTGAAAGCTTTAAATCTCTTACTCAAAATTATGGATGACTGCGAGATCTATACATTTGAAAAAACGATTGTTGGTTCATATTGAAGACGATACATGTAATAGTGAAAAAGATTGTTTTAAAAAAAAATTCGAGCAATGCTATTGTTTGACAGATTTAGATTATAATTTTTTAAATTTTTTTGTAAACGTCTCGAACTATATTCATACAGGAATATTCAGGAATATGCATTCAGACAATCCATGATACAAGAAATCTTGAATTGCATTATTTCACACGATGGACATTTTGAACGTCTTTTTTGAATTTCTTTAATCTTTATTTTTTAAATAATTAGTAATATGAATTGTATTAATAACGAAATTTATTTTTTTAATCTTAACTTTTTAACAAAGCGTACTTTTTTTATTTATTCTGGTGAGAAGATGACAGCATATAGCAAACTCAACCTTTTTGAATCATTTTATATATTAAATAACTTAAAAATATAATAGATTTTTTGGAAAAATATTTTAAACAAAGATTCTTTGATTTCTATTTAATTCGTATTATTTTATAAAAGCATTAAAGTTGTCAAAAAATTAGTATTTTAAAACATATTTCATATTTTATATCGAGTTGTACAATATCAGAATATAAATAATATGAAAAAAATGAAAAATTTAAATAATAATAAATTTAAATAATAATAAATAATAAATAAACTATAAAAATTTAATAAAATATAAAGAATAAATGCATATGATGTTCTCCTTAAAATTACATTGTTTAAAACATTTTTTAAAATATGTTATTATTTTTCAGTTATCTGAATGTACTGCTGATAATGGAAGATCCTGTATATCTCCAGAGAACATCGATAGACCGCAACAACCGTTCTGATTTCCGTTGCCGTTGTCAGAATTCCTATTCCGCGGTCACCATACGGTCAATCAGTGGCTTTGACTCACTTGCGAGCGCTCAAGAGTACAAGCTGAACTTGTTTAAAGACAAAGGTTTGCCTTGGTTAGCGTACGTCAGCGAGCGAAGTAAAATATGTTCGGAATTCGCAGATTGCTAAACAATTACTAAAGCAAGTTATGTAAAATAATTACCCTTACTTGTTAAATCCATTTGATCTTTCTCTCTCTTTTATTCATAATATTCTGATTAATCTAAAGTCTTTAAAATAGATTAGAATAGTATAAATTTATTAAAAGATTTACAGATTTAATCGCGGAAGAGGAAATGAAATATATATATAGGTAATTCCATATATATATATATATATATATATATATGGAATTACCTATGCGTTAATTTTGATCGCCAATGTATATGTATATATATATATATATATATATATATATATACATATATGTATATATGTATATAAAATTGACTATACTATAATTTTTTAAGCAAAAAAGGAAACAAATATTTTATTGAAAATGTTTAAATACATCATAAAAAATTTCTGTATAAAATCTTTTCTTAAAATTTGAAATATTTTATCAATAAATAGTAAATAAATAATTAATTTAAATTAAATTATATTAAATTAATTTAAAAAATTAATTTACAAATAATATTATAGTCAAGTATCTAATGTCAGTTATCGAATGGAGAAAGAAAAAAATAAAAAAAAGTCATGAAATAAATACATGAAAAAGTTTACAATAATTATTCATCTACAATAATATTCTATATTAATTTAACAATGTCGTTTTGAATGAAATGTTCACTTAATTAAGTTTTGAATGAAGTGTTCACAGTGTTCATACACTAAATGGTGTTTAGAGAATCGGTTTCAAGATAGTTGTACGAGCGGATCTATGAATGAACGGGATCGGGTCAGTTTTCGGGCGGTATCAGAACTGCGGATATCGTAGGTAGGAACGATGATAGGTAAGCCGGCGTAATACGTCGCCCCATTTAAACCCGGAAGTGTAATGAGGTGGGAGGTGAGGGGTAACGATAGCCCGATGGCGAATGAGAGGAGGATGGTTGGTGTCGGCCGTGCAACCGATTTGCCCGGGCGATAGTTTGAGTTTGAGCGAAGCACCGGTGTGTTCCTGGCGATGACCCTGCCGGGCAACTACGCGCCGCTCTACCTTGTGAACCCGACAAGGACCACTTATCTCCTGAGGCTAAATCCTAGACCAAGTTTGGTACCGTAGTCAGGATTGGCCTTCCATGACTACGAACTCGAAGCGAGCCAGCTACTCGCTATTAAGCCGTACTCCATGCAGCCTTGCATCTTTGCTGATCACCATGACCTGGCCGCAAACCGCGAGCTAACTACCCTCCGTAATTGTTTCCATTCATCCCTTCGTATTGTTTATTGTCGCGTTTGTGGTGGTGCATTTTATAATTTTTTTTTTATTTTAGTAACGTGAAATATCATGCGAATCAAGATTCAGTCTGAAAAAGAGAGTAAAAAGACTCAACAACGATATTGAAGTTATTTCTGAAAATTGCTCGTGCGAATATAAAGAATTACTCTGTAAATAAAATTTTCTTTGCATATGACGTTTGCTGAACAAGATTGCCGAGCACCATTTGTCTCCTCAAGTAAAATGAAGGCTGAAACGGCCTACTAACACAGCAAACTGCATCGGGCAATGCGGTGGCCGAATACAAGCCATTAAACCGATCTTGCACCTCTGCATGTTGCAAAATCTCGTTTATCGACCGTTAACGTATACGTGCCCAAAATTGATTTGATTAATTTGACAAAAGCAAAACCATTTCTTCATCGTGTTTGCCAGAGAGTGGAGATTTTTTTATCCTTCTTACAGAGAAATAAATCAGTACAGAATAGATCATGTTTATTAATATTTATTTAATGAGTATCTGAAGCTATTAAATGTTTATAACATTTTTCGCTCAAGATTTTTCACAAAAATGTTCAAAAACATTAAACTAGATTTAATGTGATTTCGACCTTACGAAAATTTTAGAAATATATTATTTTTTAATTTTTTCGGACAGGATGTATCTTTCAAACAAAACCATTTCATGTATTTTATACGTGTGCATATTCCTGGAACCGATAAATTATTCAATAGTCGAAATATGAGTGAATAAGATAAAATTATTCGCTACCTCGAGAGGCACAGTTAAGCTCGTAAATATACAGAATCGTTTTATGAAATAAATACTTAGTTGTTTAAATGGATCATAAACTTCGATACTTATTTAATTTATTGTTTAATTGTCGGTTCTTACGTACAACATTTCTTAAATATTCACATTTCTTTTGAAAATTAATATATGAATTAGTTCAATCAAATAATGTAAAATAATTTCTGATTTTTAATTAAAATAGATAAAAAATATAGAATGCAAACGCAAAAACACTAATCATAGTTTGATGAGAAAATATGAATATTATTTATGAAAAGTGTGCTAAATATAGAAATTTGAGTAAAGTTACTTGTATTAGAACGTAAGTAAAGTCTGCAAACAGAAGATTTTATTTTGATTTATACAGCGCTTAATAACTTTGAAGGATTAATAGTATGAAATGTATAAAAGAGTACTTTTCAAAGAACAACTACAAGAAATTTTTTAAATCATTTAAATCTGCATCCTCACATAAATGCGATGCAATACGAATCCAAAGTAAAAGCGTTGCGTCGAAAACAGAGAGAGAGAGAGAGAGAGAGAGAGAGAGTCACATTAATGTTATTCGTAATTCAATTCAATTTATAATTAACAGTACTTTATAAAGTACAAAATAAACTCTTCCGATTGCCAATGACAAAGCCAATTTTATTTATCTTTAAACATTAAATATTTTGTTACAATATTAAAAACAATATCGATATTATTTTTCTATAAAATTTTTCTATAAAATTAATAAATAACGGAACAGTTTACGAAAGCTTTTTTAAGCATGTTGAAACATTATTCATTTAAACAAATACCGATGAGTTGCAGAGTCAGTTATTTAAGCTTTTGTCTCAAGTGTACCTCAAGTTTACCTCAAGTTATCTTAGAAAATATGAGAAACAATAACTTTCTTAAATTAAAGACTGCTATTTTATTCAGTGAAAAAATTCTTTTACCACAAGAAAATATTTCTTTAAAAAATTACAACATTACGTATTTCACGACAAAACTATATAACTACGTGTAAAAAAATAAATATTTCATATTTTTCGACGCCGTACTTTCTCCAAGCGCGAAGTTTTCACGCAATGGAATAAGAAAACAAAGTATTTTTGTCAATCTAGCACTTAACTACGGGGTTATTTGTTTTGTTCTTTTCTTCTCAAAATAATAGTTTTGAATAAATTTCCTGAAATATGGATCAATCGGTCACTAATCCACTGATAAAAAATATATAATTTCAATAGCGAACATACAATCTTTGACAGTCGACGTTTACCAAGATAGATTTAATCGGTATACAAGCGGATTCCATAAAATTAGACGGATTGCCACTGCTATCGAGCCTTTCGTTATCTTCATACATCCGCGCTTGGATATCGAACATTCATAACTGCGAGCGATAAATGGATATATCAGTGCACGTATCGTCATGCTTGGCCAAGCTGGCACGGAGATATATCTGCGTGTGTATTGAAACGTTCCATGCGGAACAAAGTACGGTAAACTTCGAGTGACTGGATTTTATAATTAAATTTATATCGATCGTATTTCAGTTCCCAGTTTACACCTTGGTTATTTTTAATATCTCCATGTTCAAACTCCAATTTTAGAAACAAAAATTCCACTTCAGCTTTCCGAGTGGCATAACAAATACGTGCACAACAAATACGTTGTGTACAGAAATATGTCAATAGATACATTTGCAAATATCTCGCTCAAACAAGAATCGCGTTTTAGTATATCTATATAATATTTTACTGACAATGTCTATCAGAAAAACTTTCAGTTGTAAATAAGTGTACTGTAAAAATGAAAGTATATATTAAAACCGTGTCGATATGTATACACTTATATTCTTTGACATTTCACGTAATAGTATTTGTAGTCGCGCTAGCATATTGCGCGATTCTTTTACATATTAATGTGTTACAAATGCAATTTTCAAGAATCTGTAAGTGACTTTTCCACAATCTGCACACAACAATTTGTTCGAATGGCACTCGAGAATAGCGAATTATTTGACGTCCAACGAGTGCCAACTACCATACGTGCCAAATTCAACGAACAGGTTCGATTCCAAGGATTAGGGATACAAGGCATATTGCATTGTATACCTCGAGAGTATCTGGTGGCGGGATCGGCTGCAGGCTTAAACTACATCATTAGGTACGTGTAACTGGAAATTCTAAACCTAACGCGATTCTGCAACGCCATTGATGTAATAATTGCTCTGTCAAAAGTCACGTACTATTCAGTAGTTAAATCTTACTCTTAGATATTATCGAAACGCAAGACTGATGTAAGAAAATATTCATTTAAATTCACTATGAGAATAATCCGTAAAATTCGAAGAGAAGGAGGCGAAATTGCGCGCACTCCTGTCGACAGAGCATCGATTTTCGATCTACATTTTTTTTTATGATTATCGGTAAAATATGCTGAGTGTGATTGCGCGGCAAAACAATGTAAAGGGTTCAAAATAGAAAAGGATTCCACTAACAATAAGTAATTAAAGTTCGGATTTTGTTTGTTTCGTCAAAAATCACGTCCTATTCGATAGACTGATCTTGCTTTCAAATGTCATCTAAATGCAAGACTGATATAAAAAAACATTTATTCAATATTACAAGAATAATCTATAAAATATGCAAGAAAAGCAGGCAAAATTATTATATTTATTCCTATCGACAGAATATCGATTTTCGATCTACAAATTTTTTTATACACTTGATAAATTATACCGAACGTGATTGCGTGGCGAAACAATGCAAAGAGTGCAATGTAGAGAAGGATTCCGCTAAGTAATTAAAATCTAGATTTTCCTCATGGGAAATATAGAAGTATGCGGATAAGTGGATTACGGGACGAAAATATGTTTGGTTTATTAATTTCTGCAGTTATTATCCGATTGCTCTTACCTCGGATCCCTCATTAATTCATCGCTTAGCGACCGGGATAAACAGAAGACTGCACTCGCGTAGAAATTTCCATAATGCAGCCAGTAGTGAAATTCTATCTTCTGATATGAAATAATTATGAGAAATTATATAAGTACCGCAGATATAGTGAAACAGCTTTAATTTGTCGTTACTGTGTACAAAGAAGCGATATTCATCTGCACTGCGTTAGAATCAGTAATGATACTTTGTCACTGTCAACTTAGCTGATTAAGAATATAGAAGGCGACGAGCTACGCGAATAGGCGGACAAGTAGAGTAAATCTACGATTCGTTTAAGCCGGGAAAGTCTTTTAGACAATTGAATTCATTGTCAAGGCAAGAAAGAGAGAGAGAGAGAGAGAGAGAGAGAGAGAAGAAACGCTCGCTAAAGAAAATACGCAGGAAAGTTTTTATCACCGTTGATACCGGCAATTAGATAATAACTAAAATTGCATTGTTCACGCCAAGTACTTACAATTTATGATTGTGATAAGACGAACGATACACGCGCATTCAAGAATGCATTTTATTATAAAAATATTTAAAATTATTGCATTAATAATATTTTTCGATAAAATATAATCCCATTTGATGTAAAGTTAAATTCAAATAATACTAAAGTCAGAATCTCTCAGGAACAATTCGACTACATGCTACTTTCAGAAGTGAGAAGAGCTAACGCGCGGAAAATCCACAGCTCGTTTAAGCTTGAACGATACCGGAAACTTAATTTCATTCGTCTGACTCGAAGGGGAATTCAAGAGAGCAGAGTCGAAATGCGGGAAAACTCTGAAAGCTTACGACATCCGTACGATTCGCAGAACATTTTTGCATGACAGTCCATAGCCGTAATTACTTTTGGTCCATGTGATTCGTTCTTGCTACCCTACCACTGCGATAGGTGTTGCTTGATCAATAACGCGTTTGCTCGAAATTCTTTGTTCTCCTTTTTATAGTGTAAAACCCACAATATTCTTTTCCCGAACGAAGTTGGCTTTTTATAATAAAACAATTAGAACATTTCTAGATGATGGATGTATATGAAGTCGTCGTTACTTCTCAATCTAATTGTGAACTTAATCTTCTAGAAAAATGATACTACGGTACAGTAATCAGAGATAAATTGTTCTCTAAGATCATTTTCTTCACCGCAATTGTATGTGTAATTGTAGAAAATATGAAAATATAAATGGAAAGTAATATCTTATTACTTTATGCAAACGTTTAATGCTTTTGTCTTTCATAAAGACGATAGCGGAAACATAATGCACAATCATTCCACTTTCTATGTTATTTCCAGGCTCTTAATTCTTTGATATATAAGACACATCAAATTATTTTTTTACACAATAATTTTCCTTACTGTTTATCGGATACCATAAAGACATAAATTTCTTGAGAATTGAAAAGCACGATATGATTATCAAACTCGATCAACCAATGTTACTAAAAAATTAGAGACTCGACTAGCTTTAAACAATCAAAAGTAATTTATATATAAATTACTTATTTAAATTATATATTTAAATTATATATTTATATATAAATTACAAAAGTAATTTATATATACTTTATATATAATTTATATACTATATAAATTACTTTTGTAATTGATTATTCTATAATATACATAAATTACTTTTGTAATTTATATATATTGTAGAACAATCAATAAAAAATATAGAAGAATTATTTCTTCGTAGAGTCGTCAAGAACATTTATCTTCTAAATTCAAAAAAAATTAACTTATGGCAAAAAATATTTTATCGTAAAATTTAATGCGTCAAAAGAATAGAGACATATGGTAACGCCGAATAAAACCCAAATGCAATATTTCCGCATATAGATTGCCATTCCCTTGACAAGGCACCATGTCACACGTCCAACTCCAATTTAACTCGTTTTTGAATTCAAGTCCGACAGTGACAGTGATTCGCTCGTCGATAGAAGAGAAAAGTTGCGCAATAATGTCATCAAAAAATTAATGTATTAACTCGACGAGATAAAGAACGAAAGATTAAAGGTAAGTATATAAAACTCGAAGCAGCACAATATACCATGTGTGTAAATGTGTGTGTATGTGTATGCGCGCGCGCGCTTGTATGGTTTGTAATAAACTTTTTCATACTTTTGTAGGACATCGTTGTATCGAGGGACAGAGAGGCTTTGCCATCTAACCCACTTTGACCCGTTCTGTGACCGCGTGAAAACGCGTTCCAATTTCAGTAACGACGATTTACGGCTGACGTGCCCATCGTGACTATCGTCGAAATTTCGAGCAGGCTCGCTCGCGAACTTCCTAATCGCGGCCGGTCGAACATCTATGCGAGGAGATCGATGAGCTAACACTTTGTTTTGTAGCGCAGGAATAAGAGCAGCTGTCTAAACTTTCTTCATAAATTGAGAGAATACGCCGATGCTGGAGTTCAGGACGAGTGACGGATGAACTGACGGCATCGCTAACAGACGATCGCGCAGAATCACAACGAAATCTAATCGCGTAATCTCCGTAGTTGCGTTCCTTTCTTTCTTTTTTTCATAGCATACGTTTCCGAGCATTGGCGTAACCGAAGTCATAAACGTATCTACGTAATAAACCTCGTGGGGAAAGCTAAACGAGACGCAGGTGCTAAAGACCGTCTTCACGACAAGCTCTACGATAAAAGCATAGAGCCGTATCGGTCTCGCAGATCGATCGTTCGTCGAACGACGGTATCCGCTTTCAATAGGTCCCATCAAACGCGCGATAAAACCGCTTCTCACCTAGGCTTTTGACTTCGAAAAGACACGACACCGATTCGGCGATACCGAACCCCGGATCCGCGCTGGTGGCTCAGAAGTTCGAAAGTGCAGCAAGGTGATATTATATAAACGGATGAGAAAGAGAGAGAGAGAGAGAGAGAGAGAGAGAAAGGGGAGGGGAGGAGGAAGAAGGAGAGAGAAATTGCTCCTGTGCTCTCAAGATCAGTGCGCGTCGAAGGAATATGTAGCACGCGGTATTCGATATTCTTTAGACCCACCCAGCGATCCCCATTCAACCTATTCTTACAATGTGTATGCTGGATTTAGCTCGTGGAGATAGATATTCCTAACATTCGTTGAAACGGCCGGCTTTACGGCAGCTTTCGCGCTGAAAGCTCACTCGCATACGGCTGTGCCTTCCTCCCTGCTTCCATTCCTAAAGCTTCCCATCTCTTCGGCATCCTCCTCCTCGCCCAAACATTCGTGCGCAGGTATGCACTCTATCTCCTTCATTCCGTGCGTGGTTTCCTTCTTCGTCTCTTTACCGAGCCGGTAAAACCGAACTGTTCTACCGGCCGACAATCGGCCCGCCCTTCTTCACCTACTTCTTACCCTTCTTTCGCCTTTGCTCCTCCGGTTTACTCCGCACAGAATCGACATCGACCTCCGTCGTCGCTTTTCCTCTTTGCGCGATCTTTTGCACCTTTTCTTTCTTCTTGTTTTGTAGTTTATTGCTTTCGCGTCCCTTGGCACCGTGCCGTCCCCTCGATCCACATTCCCAATCAACAAATAGGAAATTAGAAGAGTCGCAGACTCTCGCAAAGAAATGAAAATAATATAAGCATCTCGCATCATTATCTAATTGTACGAATGAAATATTGATTGGCATGATTGGCGATCTCTCATTTCTATAATTTGCATAACGTTCCCTTGTGGACCAATTTATTCGTATTAGCATATTGCCACGATAAAATCTCTGTATGGAATATACCGGCGAATCTTTTAGATACACGCGTAGCGAAATTTGTAATCCTGCATATTTTATATTAATGTATGAAAATTCAGTAACCGTGCTTTAACAAAGGCTCGCTGTGGTTGAAAATATGAATATCTATTGTATGATCGCCGCTCTTTAATTATCGGACATCGAAGCATTGAAATCATATGAAGATAAATGTTAGGAGCGGCCACACAGTCACGTTATTTACGGTGCATTCGATCTCACGGCATATAATTTTTTATTTAGTTTTATATATGTATATAAAGCTGTAGATGTATATGTGTGATTCCATGTAGAATTCCATGTAGAAATAAGAATCACGGTGTGCGAATTGTGCCACGACTTTTCTCTACACTAAATCAAATCACGTTTCCCGTTTTTCCTCAGCGGACACCGAGATAAAGATGTCTGCCAGGCTTCGTGCGCAGAAAGAAGAGTATTGTTTTAATCTCGTTGACCTTTTAATCATAAGACTTTATACATAAACGAAACGACGGCAATACAATTATCTACTTCCAATAATGATTAAATAAAGCCCGAGAAATGCTGATACGCGCATTTTGTTGCAATCTGTGCCTGCTAATTAAAAAACTGTCGAATACTTTAAGAATATTTTACAGTTATTTTCACGAGAAAATAATTATCGAGGATGACAATACAAAAATGGATGTTTTTTGTAATCCTAATAAATCTCAAAGTAATATTAACGTAATTAACGTAATTTATCGCAAGTAAAAAAATTTCATATCAAAATATACAGTAATGGAATATTTAACATTTATTTGATTAATAATTTGATTTGATATTAATTATTTTTTTATTGCCTTCTTATTATCACAAAAATTTCAGATTAAATTCTCTACATTTGCATATAACCCGCATATCTTGGCTGATTCAACTACTGCTCCTCGACGTTTTCCGACGTTTCTTCTGCTTTTACGCAAACGTACATGCACTGATACATATACTATATGTGTGTGTCTGTACATAGGATTTCATCGTAACGATCTGCATGGTTTTTGTGACAATTAAAAAAAATTGTAAAAAAATATCTATTTGCTTCAGTTATAATTTGCAGTCTAAAAAAATCGAAAAACGTTTTTTTCATTAAAAAAATCAAGATTACCTTGATGTTTTAGCATCATCCAATTTCTTGTAACGTAAGTGACCTTAAGACAAATTCAACACATTACTGGAAATGCTATTTTTCTTTACAACAATAAAAAAATTGTAGCTTATGTAAGCTATGTAAGCAAATTTTTGAATTGCTTGCCTCCTTTAGCAAAACGAAGTTTTACTTCTTTCAAACTGTTACACATTATTTTGTGTACTAGCTATTATATTATTTGGATTTAAAAGCTGCATGAAATGTAATTAGGTATCCTTTTTCAGAGATCATGAATGTTATTATTTGATATTTGATAATGTTGTGTTAATTTAATTAAAACTACATACAAATTTATTAATGTCAACAAAATGTCAACAAAATAATATTTCCGGCAATACATTGAATTTTTTAAAATGTCATTTACAATATTATATAAAATCATATCATTTAAAAAGATTTAAAGTAATATCGAATTTTTCATGAAAAAAAGATTTTTAATTCTTTTTAGACTGCAAATTGTAATTTGCGCGTAAAACAGAGAAATGTTTTCTTCACAATCTTTTCTTAAGACTACCCCAAGTATTTCAAAAATTGCGCTGACTATTACGATAAAAACGAAGTGTGCATATATGTATGTATGTATGTATATAAATACTACATATAAATATATACACATATCGATGTATATATTGCGTGGACGTAGTTGTACGACTACTTCGAGTCGAGTCTTGTACAATGCTCCTACGTTTCTACGTAGACCAGTGAGTATTGGAGAGGCATCGCAATGCCTGGAATGTTTAATACCGGCGCAACGACACGGCACGGAGAAATGGTCGGCTTCAACCGCGGAATAAATCTCGTGGAATCATACCCACCCGCTGCCATTTCTTGTCTGCCACGTGCTCCACGAGAAATTTTTCAGAGGCGGAAACGCTTATTGCATTTCTATACATAGCACCCTCTGACGTGGCGGCGCGCGAGAGACTTCGCGCAAGACACCAACTTAAGATACTAAGTTTATTTGCCAGAAAAATTCGGACTTGTCTTCGTTGCGGAAATACATATCGTAAGCGGTAATCGAAACGTCCTTTATATATTCTGACTTTTACATGAAATAATAAACTTCTGAAGCTTACTACACGCGATGGTTTTCTTCTCTATAGAAAGGCGTTCTTTGTATGCTGATAATTTATTAAAATGCCCTTGTCACAATTCAAGAATAACAATCGCTATAACATACAAAATTATAAATATATTAATTTGGCCAAATGTTAATGTTAACCTTGTCAAGAAAGAAAAAAATTTTTTTATTCAGAGCAAGTAAAACGTCCCGCTAATTATTCGCTCCTTTTTATCTCTAGCCAAATACGAGATACATCTTTCGTTTTCTTTTTTCTAATTTTTTCTGCAGCTACTACCTGCTGCTGGCCTAATGGGCCGTTTCGTCATGCGAAGTAGGTACACGATTCTTATTGGAAGCATTTAATTGCGATGCCGAGAGTGAACTTTTATGTCTCCAACGATGAACATTCGTTAGAATTTCATTAGGGTTGTAAGATCGAACGCGTCAAGGTGATTCGCATTGAAAGGGCTCGACTACCGTTTGGATGTTACTGCAGCTGTACTTGGCCACTGGCCATTGCTGAAAAGCGATTTGTTGGCCCATCGACATTGTCGGCAGCATCGTAGGGACGGAAGCGCGATAGCAGAAGGTGATGGCTCCGCTAGTTCGAAATCGCATGCAATGCGGACGTGATAAAATAGAAATGCATTCAAAGCCTTCCGTAAATTCTATAGGATTTAGAATGAAATTAATATGAAATCTAGTTTATCAATTTGAATTTTTTACATAAGTGGATTTAATGAATAAGCACAGAATCAACTTCGTAATTTGTTAAGTGGTTAATTGGTTAAGCGTTTTTTTTTTCTTAATCTGTTCATAATTTACTTAAACGATATCGTATAAACGCAACGAACGCATGTAAAATATCACAAATAAAAGATAAAAGGAGAAACATCAAATCTAGTTAATTTTAATTAATTTTAGTATGACTGATAATTACAAAAGAAAGTTTCTTCCTAATAGTGAAAAAAAGAGAAGTTTGTAAGTTCAATTTCCGTGCAATTAAAAAGATTTTCTCATTGCATAGGATACGCTCGTTCTCGATATTTCGTATAATTGCGGGCGTTGCACGATATTTTCGTTATCTGCGCGATAATACTGTTCGTATATTTCGAACGTAGAAACGGTCCGCTGCTTATAAACTTGGGCTCAGCGGCAGCTTTATCCTTAGCTTTAACATAAGGATCGCCCGTGTACTCTGGAAACTTGCTGAAGCAACCATCGTGACTTCCGCCGGGTTTCTTGGGGAAAGGGACGTAGAATCGCGCTGTACCGAGTGTCTTCCTTGCAATCTCGACCGGACGAACATAAGTGGGCCCTGGTTCCTCATCCACATAAGGATTGGGGGGAAAATAATCCAATAGCGCACTAGTCGTCAGAAATCGGCCTTCAGACACTACTTCTGTTGCACCAAAGTGATGATTTACATTTAGAATATAAATTAAATAAAAAGAAAGGAATCATAAGAGAAGAAAGAGAGAAAAAGAGAGACAGTATTAGAAAAACGAATGCGTTTAGCAAAGTATTCGCTAAACGCATAAAACTGTCAGAAATTTAACGTACATGTAAAAATAAAGATAAAATTTGCATAGTTAAATTTCTTATAAATCTTCTGTAATAACCTTTATCTAAAAGTAAATTGAGAGAAATTTGTGCTACAAAGAATCTACAAAGAGCTTTTGACAATAGACTTCTAAGAGATTCCCTGTGAGAAGAATTTCAAACATTTATGATACTGAGATAATTGAGATTTTATTTAATTGCTACCAAACTTTTTTCCAAGATATTTTATGTAAAAATTAAAAATGTGTATCTCCCTCAAAAGCCAGCGTACTTTTTTTTCGCTAAAACTATAATTAATTACGTGCTGCCATGTAAAACGAAGGAACTGTTCTGAAAAAAATCCAATCTACGTTTATGTTCCATTCTCTCATTGTTATTTTTTTAACTGTAATTGGGGGAATCCTCATAAAGTGCGTTATACACACACACACACACACACACACACACACACATATATATATATATATATATATATATATATATATATTATATACGTATATGTGTAACATAATTAAAGAAAAGTTAAAAAAAACGATAAAATTTTATAAAATACTTTTAATTGGTAATTTTATTGGCTGTATAAAAATTGACAGAAAAATTTCATATTGTTATTAATATACATACTAATAATACATACTAATGATAATCACTGTCATTTTTTACACATATATAAATTATTTAAAAATAATTGCTGCTTTAAAGATATATTTATATAATTTTTTAAAAAAATTGTAAAATAATTATAACTTAGAAATACTCTATACATAAATAATAAGGAGCAAGAAACGAAAGATGTTGAAATTGAAAATGCGATGTGTATACGGCCAGATTTATTAAATTTCTTAATACAATCTGCAGAATATTTCGCAAGAAATATTTCGTGAAAGAATTGCAAATTCCAAAGTGCTTTATGATACATGCAATAAAGTGAGAAAGTAGAAAAAGAAATTTGCTCGATAATATTACGAATACACATGATTCTCGTTATATTCAGCTCAACATCGAAAAATAAACTCATTCTAACAACTCTTTATCACCAGTTATGAACGAGCAATATCTTACTTTGTTTCCAATATAAGAACATTTAACTTTTTTACAGCTATCTTAAAAGTGTCCATTCTCAACGAGTCGCTAAGAAATTTATGCATTTTTACTATAAATTATGCATTCAAGTTTATCGAAAATTGTTCAAGAAAGTGGAGATCAGATCGGAAGTGGCATAACGGAGATGCACTTACTTTTACCAACTCTTTCGATGTGATCGTAAGGCTCGTGAGAGTACGATGGATAAGGATTCAAGCAAATATCCGCGTATCCTGGGCCACCAAGCGGATTGGGCTTGATCTTCATATTAGGTGGAACCGGCGTCTTTTTTCTCGCTTCTACTTCCAACTGCGGACCGAAGTAAGAAGATTTAGCAAAGCATCCATACCAGTCTCCGGGCGTCGAGTGCTTCTTCGAGGGAGATGTAGGTAGCATGGGACCACCGATCTTCCTCTTCTCGTCTTTTATCTGAAATGTATACATTGTAAAATTTTCGATGTATGTCAAAGCTATAAAGATTTCATCTCTTTACCCTGTAGCGTTCTTATTAATGGGACAATCACACGCTAATAAATTAGATTAAACAATTAAAGACGAAGTAAAAATTTGATAAACAAGAAAATTTTGACAACGTATCCTACGTGTTATTTAATCAAATCCAACTAATTAATTGGACAGTTTCGGTTAAATCAACATATCAGCCGCGCACATTAAAAAAATTATAATTAAAGTTTATTAAACGATACTCTCCAAGGAAGGGTATAAATTCCCCTGACAGGGTTTTAATTAAAGTTTAAATCTTAATTGATACAGTAACAGACTTTACGTACGAACTTTTAGTTTCTTAGCGTTTTATTTTCAATAAATGATCAAGTATCGATTTCCCATAGTTTCGCATATTATAAATATATACTCGTTGCTTCGCCACGTCGCGCCATGGCTCCCTGAGTGCTTCGCCTTCAAAAATTCGCTCATATTTCTTTTCGAATAATTGATTAGGAGGTGCACCGAGAATCTGGCGCTTCTTGGCAATATCTTCACGAAATTTTACAGGCTGCTCCCGATAAACATCAAAAGGACCCGCCGGTGGATCGCTAAAGAAACCTGAAAAAGACTTTGTGAAAAAATTCTAGAAACAGACGTAGACAATTTTATCGCTCGATTTTATATGCATATTACCCACTCGATCGATATCAGTTTTTCCATAGTGGCGTTCTTCAAGCCCAAAATTTACTGCACGTTTTTTACTCATGTTTTACCTCTTATGTTAGCTCTAACGTTCGCATTCTCTTTTTGTTCTCTTTTTTTTTAATATAAAGTAACCTAAATCTTTAACGTGTCATAATGACAGTTTTATGCAACACTTCGTTTATCAATCTTGTGATCTTCGTTTATCAAAAGAAAGATAACAGAAGGTATTAATCGAGGAAAAAGTTTTAGTTTTTCAAAAATTTGCATTTCTCCAAACAATTTATTGTACATTTCTTACAGATATAATGTTGAACATAATAGCAATTAAATATATAGTGCAGACTATAGGAATCACATTGTGGCGTCTTGAGCGCTAAGAGTGAACTTATGAGTAATTGACCCGGTTACCGCTAGTAATGAGACGTTCTTAATGAGTTGACGTTAGTACTAGCGGATATCTACGGTATTCTCGTTGTGGTAACGCTGGAAACATTTCATTACCGCCTGTTTGGAGAGACTGAATGTTGAAGGAGTCGCGCGAGCATTTGTGAAAGGGGCGATTATAATTATATACGGTCTGGTCTCATTAGCCGGTTCAGTAATAATGACACATATATGCGCAGAAAAAAAAGTGCCACTACTGGTAATGACACATATATGGGCACCATGAATATTTCTTCTAATTTTTAATGAATTTGAATAAAACTTGGTATACCCATGCTTTTAGATTGCTGATTAAAAATCTGAAGTCAGATTTTCAAATTTCAAAATGGCCGATCTCATTCGGCAGATTCTAACTAATAATATTCTATTTTGGATACTCTTACTTTATTAGCTGGTGAAATATTATCACGATCCAGAATGCGCCACGGGGAGGCTACGGATTTTACACTCCATTTTTTACGTTTTTTTGTTTTTAAATTTTTAAATTTTGTTGTCCTTTGTTAGATTTTTTTATATATGTTTTCTGAAACAAGTTATTTTCTTGCTGAACAGAGTATAATTGAGAAAGACATTGATTCTATAGAATTTGTAATAAATGATCCGTAATAAATGATACAAAAGAGTGTGATATGTTTCCATAATAAAATATCAAAGTTAGTCACTTGAAGCTGCCATATTAAATCCGCCATTTTTAATTTTAAAATTTCGACCCTTGATTCGTCACCGGCGACCCAAAAAATCCATAAATGTACTTTCACGTAAAATACATAATTATTAGGTCTCACCAGTTTTGGCACAAAACGTTGATTTCGCGTTCACCAGTGAACCGATTAATGATGAGAAAAATTACCGAAATGATATCTTCGACAAAGGCTTGAAAGCTAAAAGCTGAGATAACTGATAATTACAACGACGTAATTAACTCGAAGTTACAATCAATCGAGAGTTCGTAGTTTCCGCCGTACTTCTGACCGTCCTTCCGAGTCATACAAAAAAATCGGAACAATCTCACGATAACGTTTTTCTCATTCCCAGAAGTGATCTGAGTTGTCGACGGTACCGTTCGACTGGAAGTTCTCGGCCGTAAAAGGCCGAGTTTGTCTTCGCCCGGAATCATGCGTACGTGTCAAACTGGTAATTTCCACGGTCTCTATCTAACACCTAAAACGCTTCCGCACGATCCACCGTACAGTTTGCGAAGCGGGGCGACAACGGCCGCGCGATAATAACTAAACTTTCGATTGCCAAGGCAAGCCATTAAGATAAGACTTCGAGGCGGCTAAGGGGACGCCCGCTTTCGAGCGGGAGTAGTTGCGGAATCTGTAAGAAATCGTACCAGAGAGTCAAAGCTGTGGGAAAGCGGTAACGGAAAAACGGGGCGAGAAGGACTGGAAAAAAGAAATCGACGGTCGGAATAACGCGGGAACGGTAGAATAGGAGAAGGAGCGCGGATAGAAAGTGGAAGGACGGCGGGGATGAACGAGATAGAGGCGAAAGTGGTGGGAAGGTTGATGGAGATGTCAGCGGTGGAAATGGAAAAATGTTGATATACATCGGCCGCGCGATAAGGCGGTAGATCGATTAAGATTAAACGTCTGGTCGCCGAGTTTAAGACAAGTTACATTGGAAACTCAGGGGAATCGCCTTCCGTAGAATTGAAATCAAGAACGTGACCGTTTAATTTGCAAATGGAAGGTGAACGATCGGCTCGCTCAGCTCAGTTCGACTCGCTGCATCTCCGACACCGCGAGGAGATCATGATAGTGCTTTGTACCTTAATTACCGGATATTCCTTGGTAAAATGTTCGAACATGCAACACGCGCGAGATTTTTGTAAAGATTAACGCTAATACGAGTTTAGATATAGATCCATTACTGCTGAGAGAAGGTATTGTCTCGCTCCGCACGAATTCAACAAAAGTGTTTACTCTGCAGAAAACAGATAATTGAAGTATCTAGGTCATGCACGGATGCCATTGTTCTGTAATGTCGTGATATTTTGCGCTCTGTCGTCACCTTTTCCCAACTGCCCTGAAAATCGTGGACATTTTTGGTTATTACCTTACCATTTATACTTTGACGGGAGTCGAAATTGGAAAACGGCGAAACGATATTGACAATTTTTAAAAATCAATATCGTTTTGATTCAATCCCATTAGCCAAAAAGTTGACACTAGAAATAGCTATTTTTAAATCATGGCATCTTCAAGAAGAGCAAATCGTAAAAAGGAATTATGTTATCGTCGACCCAGTTAAAAACGATTTAAGAGAAACATTTCCCGAAAATTCGTCCGATCCACAGTATTCCAATTCAATTACTTTAATCGTGTGTGCTATTCATTTCTTCGATAAGATTCGCCGAGGAAACAAACCATCAATACTAGCGATATACAATAATAGCGTAATAAACAGCATAATCGTAAACATGAGATGTAGTACAAACGAGTTATCTATATTCGGCACGTGTTCTTGGCACGGACTCGACGGTCTAATAAGGGTCTCACAGAATTGCAGAATTATCGATACCGCGGTAGCATTGCGGGGCCACATCCATTAATTCAACGTTAGCCTAAGGGGGTTTAAATAATTAATCGAGGGACCTGCCCGTCGCGATTAAACGCTACAATTAAGCCCAAGGTTCGCCAGAGGTCCGTGCCAGCAACCGCATCGTCTTTCTATATTCTCATTTCTGTAAGCGATACGAATCAGCAAGCTGCAACGGTATATATCCGATTGCGCTCGATTGCAGATATAAATAGATCTTGGTATTGATATATCACGTACGATACATTTTCTACGATTTAGTATTGAGACGGCAATTTGAAAAGTAGCACGCGTCAAACGTTAAATTCTTACCTTGTATTAAAAATTCGCCTTCTTCATTATTACGTCAACCGCAATGCGCAATACTCACGTACTCACGTTACCCTGTATGAAATAATTAACAAAAGAGAACTACGTTATCTAAAATTAAATCACTTGCATGGTGTTGAACTGCGTACACACTCCCTACTTGGAAGCTATCCCACTTGCCGTAGTCAAAGAGCCAAACTGTTTATACTGACTGAGTGTCGCGATTGTTGGCAAATTGGCGGTGGACGGATCTGTCGACGATGGCCGGGGTTTGATGAAGTAATGGACGTTCTCTGTCGGCATGTTGACCTGGCCGAGCCACATACATTGTAATGGTACGTACACAAAGCCGACAGGCAGCGTGGTGACTGCCAATACGCATTTAGCTTTGTACGTAAGCCCTGTATGTACGGACACCATGTATCTGTACACGATGCGTACTGACGTAACGTAAGCCATGAACCGTTCTTGCATCGGTCGTCCGCCTCATCATCCTTCAAGTCCCTGTAGACGTTTCTCTGACGTGACGCGCTTCGCCTATCTGGTCTCGCGAGCAATTATATATTTTTTAATAAAACGATTTTTTTCTAAATACACGAAAGTGTAACGCACGAAACGGGATTCATTAATATTGCGCGATGTAGCGACGTATCTAGCGAAGGAACAATCGTAACCCAAAATGTTTGGACGGCGTGATTTTTATGGGCACAACCGTACAGCGCGCTGTCTGTGTCCTTTTTTCGAGCATCCGCAACTTGACTGCGTCGAGATGATGCATAGCTCACCAACGGTATGCGCCAGAAGATTCCACGTGTCGCGCATCCACTACGTGCCGCCGCAGTACGAAATTATGACAAAGGGTTTATGTCTTTCTCTGCTCTGCCACCTCGCAAAAAGAGAAACGCTGTTCATGCGAGCGGTAGGACACAATGGAGGCACGAGGAAGTATGCAACAGCACGGTCGAGAGCTATCCCGAAATAAAGCGGTTTGTTTCGCCGGTGCTGTTTTAGGAATACCTGCATCACAACGTACGGTGATATTTCCCTTAATCAAGGGTAGTGCGCGCCACAAACGTTGACAAAGGGGAAGCATGTTTAACGGTATTACGCGTTTCTAAATTGTGATTATTTTACATATTTTACATTAATTACGCTGCCTTCTTTTTTGCAAAAAGGAGACTCGCCGAACAAAATTTTGGAATTGGTGGATTTTTAACTCGTTATGAAATAAAAGTCGATGATTTATTAACATATTTTAATGTATCGCTTGTCCTACGATGTAATTCTATATAAAAAAGAGAAAGGGAGAGAAAGGATACGACGGTTGTGCGAAAAGAAATTATGGGCGACAAAATAACTTGCCTATTCGAAACACACTCATGCGCGATGTTACGCCACATCGTTTACGTCAACTACGGTGAGAATATACTTTACATCTGTCTGTATCTCTCTCTTTCTTCTCTCTCTCTCTCTCTCTCTCTCTCTTTCTCTCCCTCTCTTTCTGTCTCTCATTCACACAGTAAACGTCAGTGCCAACATTCTGATTTAGTATTTTTCCAGGACAGTGTATTGTTGAAAAGGGAGCTTTTAAAAACCGCGACGCTTAACGCATCCAGTCTGCCCGGAGTATGGCAATAGTGGAGGGGGTGTGTTCTTTTTTCTGCCAACTCTCGCGCGCTTCGTTTTTTTCAATTTTTCGCCCGGCACTCGGCACTCCAGCGAAGCCTCTTCCGGCGGCTTTTATCGTAGCTCGACTCGTCCAGTGAGTTTATCATTGTGTCGCTTCCCCAGACCGCTATGAAACCCTCGAATAAGTCTTCTCAACCAACACGTCGAAGCGAATAATCGTTTCGCTTTTTCGAGGGAAGAGGGGAGACGGAGGGAACATATCATAAATGTATGCATGAATATCGAGATATTACGAGCGATTACATTTCAGGGTGCTTTCGATCTCCGTAATCAATGCCAAGAACGATCATTAAAAGGGTCATCTCAGACCTGCGTCGAGCAGGTTTCTTTTTTTGATGAATAAAGTGGCTATAAAGAATGCAATAGAGTTGAATTAATGAGATCTCTTCGTAATGGATGCTAAGTAATGCTCTCCCGACGGCTTTTTTTCTTCCTTCTCTGGCACGAGAGCCCTCGGACATAATTTAAATTAATAAAAGTTCATCAAATTTTTCACAACGGAATTAATGCGTACGACGGAAAGGACTCGAGGCAATTAGCTATTTAAATGCCGAGACGCAAAGCATACAATGTTCTTTTATTTATTTTATGAAAAACCTTATCGTCGTGACGAGATGAAGGAATGAGTAAATACTCGTGATTAAGTACTATACATTTTATTGTATCCTGCGTTCAAATTTTTATAAATAATGAACAGTGAATACCGACATTGAGTGAGTTTTCTATTTCTCTTTCTCTCTCTCTCACACACACACTCTCTCTCTCTCTCTCTCTCTCTCTCTCTCTCTCTCTCTCTCTCCCTTTCTTTCTTTCTCTTTATGCGTTTGCTGATGGACTGGGCATCATGAGTTCGTTCGCTTTAATCGCATTAATAATGATATAGTAGTACCAATAACGTACAGATGTGCTTACAGACTTGCTTTAACCGTTATCGTGGATACATTAGTATGGATGCATGGGGATGAAATATGATTAATGATGATAGAATATATTGGAGAACACGTGCACGCTCGCGTGAATTCACGCGTCATGACGCGGCGTACATACACCACACTTTCGCACGTCCTTCCCACCGTTCGAGAAATTATATAGCTGCCCGCGGCTTAACTTCTAATTTCGAATTACATTATCGAACACACGTAGATTATTTCGCTCGCAATCTCGCGCCCCTGCGCGCACAGACGTATACACAATACGCGTTCCAACGTATATATGATATTACCCAGAGACTTTTGCGCGAGCGGTAATCGTCGTACCGTGGACAATGGCTAGCCATACTGGCCGGCCGAGAAAAAACAAAGGGGAAATATTAAAAACGAAACAGTGCTTATTCCGGAGGGCCACTTTTAATTTGAGATAATCTCCCGAAGATTAGCGAGGCCAAACGCAGAATTGTTCTAAGCGAAGACTATTAAAAGGCGGAGTATGCAGATAAGCGTATAAATTCGCCTTGATATCAAAATCTATGAAATATATTGTTCGCAAATGAAATTTAATAATTGCTAAATAAACGGATCTTTGAAATTAATGTTTTTAATTATATGTATATTTTATAATTTGTATTTTAATACGTACATGGTTTATTTAAACAATAGCTTTTAATAACGGAAATTTCGGGTTTCACCCATGGATAGAAGTATTATATCCATAGTCCATTACCTCATTTTGCTATTATTTCAATAATATGCAATATTCTCGGGGCTCGTTCGAAAATTAGTACGAATATTAGTACGAGACAATTGGTTTTAAACTTAATGCTATACAGTTATACTCAATACTCATAATTTTTATTAAAATTAAAATTAAATGAGAAATTGAATATAAAAATCTCTATTAATAGAGAAAAGGCAGTCTATTAAACTCCAAGTTATAGGCCATGAATATTTTCTAAGAGTAAACGATATTTGCTGCAACGATATTGCAGCTAAAAGCTTTCTCTCATATTCTTTGAAAATGAATTCCGTGCGCGAGCAAACGTGGAACAAGCAAACAATCGAAACTGATGACATTCGGTCGTGTTGCCTGTCGGCGAGCGACAGCGAATAGTTGGCGTGTAAAATCTACGTTTGCGCCGCCGATGTAGTTATAAAACTGTCAGTCGTAGTTTGCACGCTTGACATTAATTCGCATAATTGGGCTCTCGCGGATTTAAGACCCGTCTGAGCGCTCTGCGGAAACAAGAGACTAGAACAGAGACGACTTAGTCTCGAAAGTTCCATTAAGAGATAGCGGAATGGCGACGAAAGAAGCCGACGATAAACTGAAGTACCGCGGCACGAGAGAAGAGCGGAGTGAAAACAGGAGCGGCGAGAACGGAGTAGGAGGAGACGCAGCTCAATGGAAAGTTTATCCGCGAAACGTTCGGACGTCGTTACGATTCAATGCATCCCGATACTACTCGCTTTGGATTCGGGCGCTGCCTCTCGCTCGAAATAATAATTAAATTTATCGCGGGCGCTGGTTACGCGCGGATGTGGCTTTTGCGTAACGGATCGCGCGCACGGCCGCACGCGCGCGCCTCGTTGAAATATTTTGCACCTGCTCGTATTGCAGTAATGCCTCTGTTAAATTATCACATTACAGCCGGCGAACGAGGGCATTGCCGTGAGTAGAAACTACTGATTTACGCCAAACTAACCGTACGTCATTGTCAGGTATGGCTGCTTAACGGTTCATTTTCCATCGGCGCGATCGGTAATTTGTTGCCCGATCGATCCTTGTCCGACTTGTCGCGCTTTTACGCTGCCGCGCGTCCCGACCCCGGCACATTGCAGTTCCGCTCGAGCAATCTGCGTTACATCCCTCATGCAATCGTATACTTACCGCTACATGCGAGCTATAAAATTTTGAAAATCCAAATGCTATTTGCGTGTTTACGAAACGGCAAATGGTATTCGAGATTTCGCTCGGGATTTCTGAATTAACGTACATCTCTTCGCACGTTATCTCTCCCTAAGTGTTTAATGAAATTTCAGTAATACTTCATACAAAGCGATTTAATATCTTTAAAATATATAATTTAAAGAATATGACTTGGATTAAAAGTCAATAAAGTTACTGATAAATTAGGTTATTATTATCTGCGTAAAAAAAAAGTATAAATTATTGTATAAAATTAAATAAAGGACAAATGTGTTTCGAAATCTAACAATTCATATAATACTTCAGTACTTTTATGTATAGAAAGAATTTTTATATAGGAATGTCCACTTCTCTCTCTCTCTCTCTCTCTCTCTCTTTCTCTACATTTTCTGAAGAAAATTGTAAAATAAAAAGTGCGGCGAGTTGCGGCAACAATACAAAATATACAAATGTAAAAGCATAAAACTTTCCAAAGATATTCCATCGATTTGTAAGCTGATAAAAATATATTGAATAACTGGATGAAAAAAATAACCGTATCAAATTTTGACAAATAACATTTATTACAGCCGCGATGATCACGTAATCTTTTGATAACCAACGGATTTCACTTGATGTTCGTCAATGTCAGGCGTATTTTGAGCGAATAACGAATGATGAATAGATCCTCATCGGCCACGTTCATCCGCGTGTTTTTCCCGCTGCGAGCACGAAAACTACCACTGAACTACAACGGCGATGTATCGCAATCGTTGTTTTATGCTCGACAAAGGCGTCGATTTCTTTGAGCCATTGCAAGCCTCGAAAATATTGCTTTCATATTTTATCTAGATAAAATCGAGCAACAATAACAATATGTGGATAAAATCGATGTTTTGCTTCAGCAATTTTTCATTAACAGCATATTTTTTTTTAAATTACAACGTAAATGCCAATTATCTCTTGATTTTATAAGCGGATAAGATTTGATTTGTTTAACGATTTTTATTTTATAACGCAAAATGAAACTGCGGATGATGATATGTACATATGCGTGGAGTTTAGTTCGAAGCTATCAAAAATTTGGATGCTAAACGAACGAAAATGTTTTTATTACTCTGCGGACAACACAGAGAGATATAACTGTACAACTGTACAAGTCGGTTAAAAAAGAAAAGGTAAATCGAATTTATAGTCATATTAGTCAGTAGTGCCGAATTTTTTGGACGGTGTCGTTTGAAAAATCTTATAATTAACCTCATTCTAAAAGTACATAACAGTTTACAGACAGAATATAAATTCAACAAATATATATATAAAAGTATGTATATATACACAAAAGTATGTATATACATTCTAAACCTTCGAACTTTACGACGCATTTACCCTCGCAAGATTCGTCTCTTTCGATCGATAAACAGTTTTTCGTTGTTACACCCTCCGAAAGCTGACATTAAAATTAATAAGGGAACGATACGTTCCTGAATTTAATTTGTATTTAAATCTGTAACAAACAGAATACATTTAAGAGTGTATTTTAAAATTCTTTACGATATAAGAATGAAACAACAAAATGAGAATGTCGTCGATTGCAATCGATCGAATCATCGCTTGGCTACTTTTTTTTTCAGCACAACCACGAATGCTTGTCATATATAGTCGGGCATTACATATCACATGAACGAAATTCTCTTAATTAACGTATCCGCGTTTGAACATTGCGGACGTGTAAATAACGTACGCATTAACAATGCAACGTCAACACGTTAGTACCGAGAGTTCAAACACGAGGGAGAGACGTGAAGTTTCTATCCCTCTTCCTGAAATTCACATTCGCGTGCGTTCTGAACGCGAACGCTATACGTTCTCTACGCAAATCCCGCATTGATCGCCCCTGGAAGCGATTAGTCAAGTTTCTCGAGAGATGCTCGGAAATGCTCTGTGGAAACTGATATACGCTGTCTCGCCGTGCGACGAAACTGCGAGACGCAGTGCTTCACAGTGAAGCTACTTGTCCAAGAGTTAAGTCCACGATCGAAACGGATTCGTATGATATCTCCGTCGTTGCTGCGCGCACACACACACACACACACACACACACACACACACACACACAAATACACACACACACACACACACACCCATATACACAAACACGTACATGCATTTGCATCTCGCGTGAGAATACCTATTTTCATTCTATGTAATTCGCAGCAATCACGTGTGGCGTGCATGCGCGAAAAGAGCGGAGGGCCTAATGCCCAAAGTTTCCGTCCGTTTCGAGAGGATATTCCGGGCGCATAAGTCTCCATGGGGAAAGAGAAAGTTAGCACCATTCGGATCGCAGGTCCAAAATGCACCGGAGTCATCACGGTCACCTTAAGAGCGATGATAGTGATATCACAACGGTGAAGATAAAGGTCGCCCTCGGGGCCGTGGTACCGCCGTGTTGCATGGCAGCTGGATTCTCCCCTGTAACAAAAAGCAAAGTAAACGTCATTAATTTAACACGCGCTGCCCCTGCTTCCTTCCTTCCGATATTTTTATTTACGGCGAGAGAAATATAAAATTTTAGGGAGTTTGCAGGTCTCGAATTTTTGACAAATATTTGGAATGTTTACGAAAAATCGTCGCCCTCGATATTTCGCTCATATTGCATCACGAGCAGGACACGGCAGATTAAAGTTCGCTATCATTTTTCCAACACACGTATTCTAACAAGTATTATATTTCATATGAATTGTGGCGAGAAACTGAATATCCAGTGTTTGCAAAATTTGTGTTATTAAATCGGCATCCTTCAAATGAAACAAAATATTCGTTATATTCTATGATAAGGCGCATCTTTTGAACGAAGAAAATAAACTGTGTTTTCAGTTAAGAATTTAGTAATAGAAGAGATTTCTAAAAAGATGAAAAAGAGAAGGGTTTAAAAGACGTACATGAATTGTACGTGTGAAATCTCCGCTAATAATTGAGAGCAATATTTCTACTTTGAACTTCTACTTCGAACTGGTCGATAAATGTCTTGTTATTATAACGTTTCATTTGTTCGTTTCTAATCTTATGTCTTTAAATTACATTTCTATTTTTAGTTTTGTGTCTTGAAATTATTGGCCTTCACTATCATTGAGATTTTATTGTCTCTAATTTTATTCGTGATAATTCGTGATAATTCTAATATTAATCGTCTAATATATTAAGCGTTACAAATGTCTCAGTTATTAACAATTTATTAACAATGCAAGGAAAACGTAAGAAGAACTCGAATAATAAATCGTCTCACGTCCTCCGAAAAAACGTTCGGTAATTAACTTTAAAAAGTAATTAAAGTGAAAAGAAGAATCGTGAAAAGAAGAATACTTGTACTTTATATATACATTGTAAGCAATCTATTCTCCGCTATAACAAGCGAACATATTCCGTAACGGCCAAATGGAATAACGTTTCAATCCTTTTATTTGTTCTGTCACGGGTGCCGTGATAAAAGCCGAAAGATTGGTACACACATTGATTGCCCACGCCAGTATTTGGCTTTTGAATTGTCCAAAAATTCAAAATATAAACGCGAATTCGGTCATCCATAAAATCCGTGGTAAAATATCAAACGCAACGCAATGTCATGGCCGTTGCATTTAAAAGTGACAAGAATTGCGGTTTTCACGAATTTCGTAAATGGCCGATCGAAACCACTTTTCGCAATCGTGGAAAAGCATCTATCTTTTATCAGATAAAGATAAAACAATCGTGACGTTTAGAAAAAAGTATTATTCCGCATTTGTTCCCTCTTAGCCAATCCAACGGTATGATTTCTAATTAAAAGGAGTTAATGCGTATTGGTTAAGCTCTCCTCGTATTCCGATTGATAATATATTCTAGATTTTACGGTCTTGAATATGCGTGCGCGCTGTATTATAGCAAATTTCTCTGCACGTAATCTGACGTTGCAGTTGTAATCATGTTTAATTATGAATACAATTAGGATAATAATACACGTTTTAATACACTTGATATTATAACATGTAATATTATATTACGTTATGTGGTTTCAATGCCAAATGCCACATGTAGATATTTGACAACTAAATCACATTACGCAATTTGATATCCGCATTATTCAAATCGCTATCGCGTATATCATCTCCTTTTTTTTGCCCTCCTACTCCATAATTAACTCTATAATTCATCCTTACTTTCTTGGCACAATCGAACGTTTGGCACAATCAATTCTGAAATTTTTCTGAAGTCGAAAACATGCTATCCACGTAGCAGTTTTAGCGGCTGGTCATACGAACACGACTACCTCTTCCCAAGATTCAATTAAACGCTCCCGGTAGGAGAAAAATTTACAACTCTGTTTACGCGTCTTCCCGGTAAACCGGCTCTTAATCCCGGATTTTCGTCTCGTTAATTGAATCATCTGAATCCTCACTGGATTAAGACATTTCGTCTCGTTTTACGTCTCATCTTATTGAAAATGTTTTTGTTAATTCAGCAAAAGAAATGGAACTACATTTTTAACCGTTAAAAGAAAAGTTTAATCAACTTTTACTATATACACCTTGACTTCAGATTAAAAAAATACATGTATGTATATGTGTATAACGAGAAGAGTGTACATAATAAGGAGATGAATATGTATTTTAGATTCTACAAAATTATAGGATATTTAATAGCTTATCTATAATCTGCGAAAATCTATTCATTTGACACGGATTATGCAGAATATTTCGCCGTTCGACCTCTGCTTAATTACGAATTAATCAGCCGATCACTCATATGCTGCACGCATACATATGCGGTATCACGTAATGTAGCGTGCAAATTCGGCATAATTTCATTGACTTCACTAATCACGTTGCACCATCGTGCAAGTACTTTACTCAATATTATATTCGGACCTTCATAAATTCACCAAAGCCGATCACCGGGACTTTGTTTGATGTTCCCGTAATTTCGGCGTAAACATATCTATCAGCCTTCGAGGAGGCCCTGAGCTAAACTCAATTTCGCATTACAGCAACCGTTTACTCGGGTATAGTAAAATTAATCGACGTCATTTCGCTATCTTAGCTCGAGAAACGGGCGTAAATTTTAATTTGTGCTACCGACTCGAGAATTGTATAATATTCCACGTAACCGCGCGATTAATCACACACTCGGTGACTCGGAGAGATATCAGTTTCTTCTGTTTCTACCGGTCTCCGGGAGGGCGGTCCGAGTCGGAACCTAAAGAATCGCCACGGTGGAAAAAGGCGGATGCGAAATGAGCTGTCAAGCGCTCTCCGGAGATTCCTTCTGCGTATTATACATGGCCGCGCGAGTGCGCTCGCGCGCGAGCAAGCGGGCCTGTTAACTACAGCTTGCGACGAGAGCTTTGCAAACTCCTCACGCCCGGCCTTACGTCGTCGACGTAAGGATGCGGAGATGAGGAGAGAGAGAGAGAGAGAGGGGTCAGACTCGACGGAGCGCAGTGATGCCGAAGAGGAGAAGGCAGACTTCCGTGTCATAGGAAGGATAGAGGCGGGTCGACGTGTAGTCCTCCTGGAGCCTGCGGCTACGATTATTAATGGGTAGGGCGTGACACCCCGCGAAATAACCTCTCTACCCCCACTTTTACACAGACACAGACACAAACGCACATACATACTCCAGGAGTAACCGGCCAACTCCCGCTCCAACTCCGAGTCACTTGTCTCCTCGTAGGCATTAACTAGGCCAAGAACTACTCATTTTCGAGAGCGAACCGTCCGCCACTCACAAGCTCCTCCACGCTTTTTCATCGATCCCTTTCATCCGGTCAATCCGCTGGCCATTCTACCGTTTCACATTTATTTCTATATTTCTATATTTCTGACATCACTCCGACTTGCTACCCTGCCTTTACTCGACTTTTCTTTCTATCTTTTTAAACTTTTTATTCTGCGGGGCGAAGCGTCCTTATGTTACAGAGTAGTTATCTTTATTCGGAATACGATCTTATCAACGTTAATTTTCTACAAGAGAAGAGAAGGTGAAAAGATCACAAAGTAAGAGAGCTAGGAGAAATAGAAGAAGTAAGAGGTGTCGTGCGAGAAAGCCCTTCAGGCGGACACGATGAGATAGTACCGAGTAATGGTGCTTCATCTTCAGGTCCGGCTTGCACTTAATTAATAATCACGAGCATATCTCGAGAATAATTAATTGTAAAGAGGTGTTCCACTATATCGTTAAAGGGGTATATTAATTGAAAAGAAACAATGAAGAAGGCGTATAACTACATCACGCCTCTCGCTGGGAAAGAAGATCAAAATCATTCCGTCTTCTTTTTTTCGTAAATTCTACGTCAGAGGCAGCGGCTTTTATTGTTTGGTATATAACTGTTATATTCAGCGCATTCTCCCAGCGCCAACAAATGCGGTTTAAATTTGCATACTAAACTGAAGAACTTTAAAGTTTATTTAAACATTAATATTACAACATTTAAACTGCAGTATTATTTTATTTGTTTTACGTGAATATAATTAAGTGATTGTAATATTTCAAACATCTATATAGAGAAAAATACTTGCTTTACATTTAGTACCTATATGTGTTTCACTTGTACTTGTTTCACCAAAACATTATTTCATTGAAGAAAAATTGGATTGTTTCGTTGCATTAAATCGTGTTGTTTAAAAGCGAAAAACTAACTATTATTTGAAATAATACTTGAAATAATCTAACTCAAATAAGAGCGTTGTTTGTTTCAATTAATTTATTACTCGAAACGACTATTAAACTCGTAGACTTATACAAATAAACTAGCTTTATTTTTTCAAAAAGTGTTTTATTTAAAGTAAACATATACGTTTTTGAAAATCAAACAATCAATCAAATATTTGTTAGTTCAAACATTAGTTTGGTTGAACTATTTCCATGATTAAATTTTTTCGATTTCAACAAAATTTATTAAATCCAAAGAAACATTTTCCTCTGTATAGTAATATTTTATGTACACATAGAGATACAACATGTATATGCAATATATAATATAATTTGCCGGAACTGTTGCCAAAGATGGCTGTAAGCTTCCAAGGCTATTACGGCGAAGAGGGAACATTTGGAATCTGATAGCCATTTCATGCAAAGCACGGCGCGAAGACTCGATCTTCGATTGATCGAGGCATTAGGATGCGCCTCATGGCAGGATGATCAAAGATGACCACAAACCCACGTTTCGCAAATTGCTCCCTCGGACGGACATCATTAGCGCCAATCGCATGCATAAACGGATAGACGAGCCGCGGAAGTACGAAACATTTCACGATGCATAGAGTTACACGAAATTTCAGGACGTGGATCGACTCTCCGCCGCGCGGCAAACTACTTTTGAATGCGAGCCTCGAGCGTCCGACTACTTGTCAAGCAAATTCGCATTACTTCCAGTATTATGATCGCTCTTGTAGTTACTGCCATACAACACCCGCGGTAATAACTCTCCGACTTGCGCATTCCGCATACTCATCGCGATGGTAACGGTGGCTTAACTCCAACTCTACCTGGCTCATACCTCGAGTGCGCGAGATAATAAGACGTCTGTTTTGCCGGCGGTATGTTTTCGTAGGTGGAACATAGTTAAGAATTTCGTATCGTAGCCGCGATCGATCGAACACATTTGACTGAGCAAGACAACGTATGGAAGGGCGCGTGTATGCGAATTTGAATAAAGCGTAATCGACATAAGCCGCGCGCGTGCGTGCTCTTGTAATCCTAACTTTCTGATCCTGGCTTTTCCCCAGGAAAACGGAGGTTGGTCAAGCAGCCGAAGGTTATTAACGTCAGAAAGAAATTCGAGAGCAGATTATACATCGCGAGCAAGCCATTTCCTTGAGTGCTCTCTCGTCAAACTTTACCGAAAGGAGATCGAACTCTCGTATTGGGCCGACTTAAGGTAATCCGCCGTAAATAATGCACATCACCTATAGAGATGCGGCGTCTCTGAGCTTGCTCTGCCCCCCGAGCGCGAAAAGCCGCCGTGAAAACTCGTTGAGCTCCTTCGCCATAAGTTCGAAAGACGCTCCCTCCCCGCGATACCCACGGTATCGACCGCCCTGCAGTGGCATCGCCCATCCGCCACTATAAAGCCTGTGTTTAGCGGCATTTCCCACAAGAGCACGCGTCATCGACTCGACTTACGTGCTATTTCGTCGTGATACGAAAGTTTCGTGGTTTACGTCATCGCGAGATAAAAGAGAAAAGCACGAGGGAGAAAACGGCGAAAACCGTCATCCGACAATAGATCAAAAACGAGAGCAATACGCTGAAAATTGCTGCCGCCGAACGGAAAAACAGATCGAGTTAAACATATCCGAGCAATTTTCCCGGATTACAAGGATTGTACTGATAAATTAGGACAATACAATTCAGTCATTTAATTCGAATTCGATTAACTCGGAATGAAATCACATCAATATTTATCCATGTTAATCCCACCGAAAAATGATGTGTTTGTCTATTTTCCGTCAAATTATACAACAGCAATTTGTAACTTTGAATATGAATGAGCTATCTATAGATCAGCACGATAAATTAATTCTACCACTCCGTTTTCCCGCAATAGAACTTTTCTTCCTTTACATTGCTTCCATAACAAAATTAGAGACGTAAGAATTAGCACGCTACAGGAAATAACGTACATTTTAAACGCTAATTTGACTGTGCTGTGAGAATGAAGATTACAAAAGGAAGAAGGAAGAATCTTGCGACAGCTATACTTGCTGAAGAAAGAAATGGGTCAACCTGAATATTCTCAACGAACTTTTCTATGAATACGCCATGCGCTAGTATTAGACGGGACACACGAAACAGCGCAAGTTACCCACGAGGAACAAAAGGGATATGAATAAGTACGGCGACTGCGCAAGAATAAAAGCAACATTTAGCATCTAATGAATATACTTCAATATACATATATACATATATATGTATATATATGTATAATTTCCGTTTTCTTAGCAATCTTTCTCTTCTGCGACGCGAGAGAGAGAGAGAGTCGAGACTATTTTCTATTAATACAGTCAAGAATGTCATTTGGAGAAGAAACTCGTTGACAAAACGGAAATGGAGACCAAGTGAAGATCACGAAGAGCGATCGAGCGACCCGTCAACGACAGCGCCTTCGCGTCTCGGTCGCGTCCGGCGCCGGTTATTTACCCTGATGAAATCACAGCTTTGTATTCCTGCACGATCGATTGGTGCAAGAAGATGTGCGGAGAAGAAAGCGACCGACCTCTCGGAGCGTGAGGCGGACGAGAGTGGCAAGCCGAGAAACGGGAGGCGGCGCAGGAAAGAAAAGGGAGACCGGTAATAGGCATTGGCGCCGTTGAAAAGCCGTGGAAAATCAATTATCGACCGTGCAAAGGGGTGGAAAATTATATCGATAGGCGTCGCAGGCTCCCACGAAAGTGACTGGCACCCTCCGCCATTCCGCCCTTGAGTTTCTGCCAAACGCCGTTATCGGTAGCGAGCAGAGACTGATCCTTTAACTGCGATTTCGAAGCGCGGCTGATTGCTTGGGCTGGTACGAGTTCTCCCTGATACACAATTATAAGAGAACGCAGAGAACGACGAATTATCGCTCGAGGCGTTCGCACTCGGTGTGAAGAATTATTTTCTCGAGTCAGAGAGAGAGAGACATTGAGCTTTCTCGTTAATTTTAATTTCTTTTGTAAAATTTCACGTAAAATTTAAGTTTACAGCATTTGCAGCTGGAAATTATATTTCTCAAAAGATAACAGATAATAATATTTCTAATATGTATCTCGATGTCGCTCGACGTCTCTCTCACGTTGCATATCATTGACGTATGGAAACGATATCGATGTATAGAAAAATGTGAAATATTCATAGTGGAAACATACCGTTTAGCACGTGGACGGACACCATCGTGGCTGCTGCTACGTTCGCCAGAGCGCAGCTATAGTTCCCGCTGTCCTTTTTATTCGCATTTGCAATGTAGAGCCTAGACACCGCGCCGGCTGCACCCATGTCTGTCTTGACGCTGAAACAGAAAGCAGAATGCTCCGTATGAACCTTGACAACGGTGTCGTTATTGCGCACGTTTCGCGAAATAAAGAACAGATGCTTTTTTTAAATTTTTTCGACACAGTTTTTCCAGGGAGAAATATAGTGAGGTATAGTGATAAAACGAAATACAGCGAAATAAAGAACAGATGTTTCTTCAGTACTTTTTCGAAACGGTTTTACGAAGAGGACATATAATGAGTAGTAGAATTTGCGTAAAAATATACAATGATCAATACACAATATGTGATAAGACGAAAGAAAAGAGGCACACAACTGAACGCAATCTTTTTTCCTCCTTATACTTCATTTAATTGATTAACGAATTTTTACTTCGTATATTAAATATAACCCGCACATAATTTCGCAGCGTTGAAAAGTAATGTTTCAGCTGATGACAGACGACAATAATTTACGACCATAGCAGGTGGCAGTAAGAACGCCTTTGAAGAGCTTTTGAAGGAAGGAATATGAAACTGAGGGCAGTTTATATCAGAAATTTATCATCGTCTCTCTCACTCTGTGCGGGCAAAAGACTTTTTTTATACCGCACCGCACTGGGTAGTAAACAGATTCGCTTCGCAGTTCACAACCACAGTGCAGACAAACAAAATAACCACCCTCTCCATGTAACCCCTAAAAAATTATACGACGCAAATCTCTCCCCGTAGAAAAAGCTTATCTGAAACGTACATAAAAACATATCCCGTAAAGTTATACCCTATGAAATATAATTTACACCCTATTCATTTATTACTTTGAGAATATTCATAAGCATGTAGAATAAATAAAAATAATTAATTCACATATACAGACATACACATACGGAGTGAGTAGATGGCACAAGTGTACAGTACATATAAATGTAAATATAGTTTAAAATATAAATTTAATTAGTTAACATTTAAATAAGCTTGCTGATTTAATATATAATCATCCGAGTTCGTTAATTTATAGACAGACAATTAGTTTTTCCTGTCCTTGCGCAAAATAACTTACAGTGGATTTAATGAGTTTTGCAACTACAAGCCTCGAATATAATCATTCCTAAGAAACTTTCTAAGAATCAGAAACTCGTTAAAGATCCGCGGGGAAACATTCAAGAGACAAAAGTTATGCAGGTAACGAATTAGTCGAAACCTTCGTGCCTCGAGATAGGCTTTATTATTACTTTGATGCGTAGGAAGATAGACAAACTTCGTAGGGAATGAAAAAGAATCGCCAGTCTGTATTTTCACGGCGGCGCTGTCATATTTAAAGCTGTTTACAAGCAAAAAAAGTAAGATAAAAGTTAGCTTATAACACTTAGGACCACTTACGTCTCCAGCGAATTAAGCTGATGAAATAGGGCATTCAGGGGGAAGAATAAGAGAAAGGCGGAGAAAGGCAAAGAGGATGTTCCGCGAGCGAAGATGGAAGAAAGGCGTAAATCAAGTAGTTCGCCCTCCAGCAGCTGGCCTTGACAGATCGGGTACTCCTCCCGAGCTTTCTTACCACCGATCCCGAGCAAAAAGAAAGAGAATGGAGAACGGCGTACGTTGCATACGCCCACGCGATAATGCCGTTCGTATTAATTTCACATGGCATTAACTTGTTCGAATTACATCTGAGGTATTGCTTGCATAACATATCGCGCAAAAATTAAATGAACTTCACTTGTTGCGAGCGTGAAAGTTTGAAGAATTTCTTATTCCCGGCTCAAGGTATGCTACGTCGGAGAAAAATTGGATCCTCGGAAGGTACTAAAGGCGAAGAAAACTGCTGCGCCGCAATATAAAAGAGCCGAGTAAAAAACGAGCTGTCTCTACTTTGAATTTTTGAATGTTTAACGATGCGTGATGGTTGCTTTAGACGTACGACGTATGTCTTGCATGTATCCATTTCGTGGAAAGATCTCGTAAAGAAAATAGGAAAATAACATGTGTAAGTAAGAACTGTGTCGTGGATATCGCGCCTATATGTGTATATCGCAGAGGGAAACTGGATTTTAAAAAGAATCGAGCGTAGTATGCTAAGAAAACAGACATGCCGATGATGCCGGAAAAGGCAGAAGAGAATGCGATACAAATACAAGAGGAAACGTTAGGTTCCTTTAAGAATTCATTCGAATGGTCCGGACACCGCAAGACGCATCTCCATGTTCCTTTCCGCCTCACCAGCGGCCACATTGTGCTTCATCATCCAGCGAAACGGCAGGGTCTCCTTTGAGAGTAGCATGTCGAGTGCTTTCCCAAGAATGCGAGCATTACTATTAAGAAGCGTTAAAAGCACTTGTTGCCATATCGTTGTCGTTACCGTTGATACCGTGTCGCCCGCGCCGTTCTCAGCTCTTTCAACGCACTTGAGTATATGTGTTCGAAGTTACCGCTACAACTCCAATAATATGCATATTATCTTTAAAAGTCGAAGGTTTCTATTTCGGTGTCATTATTATGTGCAATACTGATTTTTTTTAAATTAAAAAATATATCATCGAAAGGTAGAAAGTCATAAAAAGAGAGAAATATAAATATATTTGACGGAAGCGGACACTGAGAGAGAAAAGAATGCACCCCCGACAGTTAGCGAATGGAATGTCCAGGGCGATTCGTGTACTGCATGCACAAGCGGTCGCTTTGCCCATCAGAAGGCCAATGCAGCAACTCGCGAAACATTGATCCAGCCATTCTACCACGACCGAAATTTTCCAACGATTGGCATCCGGGGACAGATCACATGCCATTTGCCGTTGCACGACCACCCTCGCGTGCGGGGATAGACATCCGTCACGCCGCTTGCGTATCGCACTGCTATTGTATGCGGTCGTATAGGGTCGTAAACACTTGTTTTATTATATTTCATTTAACCGGAAATGTGTTTTCGAATTTGTCCCCGATATCTGTTGACACATCACCGTTCGATTCGCCGGCGGGCGAAAAACGTCAATGAATCGCTGCTCACGGCAGTATTTGGGACAGAAAGGGTTAAATCAGTGACGTGGGAGATTAAATATGTACCAAGTGAAAAAATCGATGGCATGCTTCCGTGAATTTTTCGAATTTTTACGCGCGCCATGCGTTCACACTTTACTTGTTATACGAAAAAATAGAATCGGATGGTATTTCTCTGTACTAACCCGTCCGCATAGCTTCTCTATACTCGAAAGAATTTAATTTCGTGCATTGTTCTTAGCTCGTCCATGTTGCACGGAATATCTGGAGATAGGAAATATCCTGTGAACAGGAAATCCCTTTGAAGATATGTGCCTCAGATATTCAATATCACTGACGCTTAATAAACGAACCTCCGCTGGTGGAATCGCTTTTCCTCCAACTGTCGTTCAACACGTTTTAAATCTTACAAGACTAAATGAAAAAAATTATCAAATTACTCATACGTTTTACCGTTGCTGGCGTATCTCATTTGAATTTCAAGAAGCAATATGCGCCATTTTCTCATTCAATCAGTGAATTTGACTTGGATATTTTTTTTGTGACAGATAAATCAACGGGGGAACGTGTCTTATTCAAGCATAACATAATCCATTTTCCAAGTCAATGTAACATTTTGTATCGTATTTTTAGTGCACACACTCGCGCGACATGGCCATCGGCTTATAGTATACCGAACCATTTCGGTGGAGAACCATTTCGGTTTATACTATCTTCCTCTCTTTTCCTGCGCCGGACACAGGTTTTTTTTTCACCATACCGTGGAATTTAATTCGTGCATAGAGAGCGCGAAATTTATTCTCAAATTCTTCTATACGCAACTCGTGGACTCCACCTCCTTCGCGTTCGACCTAGAAATTTTTTTCCGTTTACGGATCCGCAGTGAATTTCAGCGGCAGTCGAGTAGGTAGAGAAATTTAAGAGCTCCTATAGTATATTTTGTTTCTCTCGCTGATTATTCTCTTCCGTTGTCTTTTTTTACAACACGCTGCGTGAGTGAAACGATACGTGTGCGATGCTCGTGTGCGATGTACGTGCATCTTTTAACGTCAGAACCAGTAGTAACGGTGTGGCTTTACGAAGATCGTAAAAGGGTTGTGGCGCGAAATTTACCCCACTAGAATGCGCAATGAGCGAGAAAAAAAAGCTTGGAGAGTATACTTTTACGAGTCATTGCGCAAGAGTAAATGTTGTTGCGATGCCGAGTCAATTCAATAATCAACGAATATTTTTTTGTTTCCCGCTGATTATTTCATGCGTAAGAGAATCTCACAGAAGATACGGAAGCTTCTTATATTCGACAAGAGATTTTTATGGCTTCGAAATTATGGATCATATTTACTCAATCGGAATAGAGGAAAGGAAGCAGCATCGCTTGATCTTTGCACCCTCAAACTGAATTCATTATATTAGACGAAGCATTTCCTACCATTCTTCTTCTGTGTTCTTCATGTCAGATAATAAGATCTGTTCTTCGATGCCTTTTAACGTAGAAAAGAGCTCCGAGAACCAACAGATCCGAGCGATTTTAAGTTTAAGCTTAAAAGATTTTATCTTTGCGCTTGTTTTATCTCGAATATAGTATTATATATATTTATAAATTTCCAACGCGTAACTCTGAGATTAGCCTGTAATACATTAAATAACGTCGCTAATATTTTATCGGGCAGTTTCGGACTACGCGCAAAAATTTCCGAGCTAAGTAATATTTTTCACATTTTTATAATTAATTGACTAGTGTAGCATAAAAGAAAAGCATATTTAACATAAAAAGAAAAAAAATCATATTTAAAAATCAACTTTTAATATTTTCGCGTTGTTACATAAAAATTAATTATTTAAAATTAAATGTTCCATAGCTTCAAGTACCGGTTTTTCTTCACGACTTTTTATATAAGCGAAATGCAATCGTTTATAGCGAACACATCTTTTCCGCACTTTTCTTCGTAAAAATACGTCTTGGTGGACTTTTTAATGGTTAGAAATATAAGCGCGCGGTCTGTAGATTTCGAGCAAGGAACCTCGTCGCAGCCCCTCGTTTCCTGACTTAAAGGGAGTTGCGAAGTTTCTTTGTTATTCCCTTCCTGCCGACCTCCGTCGGGATTTTGCCTGCGAATCGGCCGGACAGACATTGCAGAACTTTTCTTGGAACTTTTCATCGGACGAGGCCGAATGTAAAGCGCTGTTGGGTAAGAACAGTTTTCACGATGCCCGCAACGATCATGCATAGCGACGAAGTCAAAGCTTAATAGCTTCACCAAATTTGTTCGGGCAAAACTTGAGACAAAACTGCTTACAGAATTTATTTTTCATTTTACATGAAGATATTAATTTTAATCATTCGTATTTAAAACTAAACGAAGGAAACTTTGTTAAAAATTTAATTATAATTATATTAAATTATTTAAAGAATTTTAAAGAATTATAGAGCGTTTTAGTTATCGTAATAACAGCAATTTTGCATATCGATCCTCGTCTAGAAATTCTAATTGGTCAGATAAAACTGCGTTAATCCTTGAGTCATAAAACCGAAGGGCGCATAAAACAAAAGTTAAATGTCGACGAGAGCTTTTTTCATTATTTCCAAGATTTTGCTTTCAACCAAGCTGTAAGTTTATGCTTCGTAAATTTAGACGCACCCGCGATCTTTACCTTCTCGCGTGAGGCAAGAGAAAGAGGCTTGTAAAAATCCCCACCGCTCTTCTTTGGAGTTTAGCGGGTTTGTCGAGCAGGTTTTACGTAGCATAAACCTAAATACGTGTACGGCGGTAAGACTGTAGGTGCGAGGAATATCGCGCGAATACGCGGCCACATGCTTACTTAGAAACGAAACTCCATCTCTTCGTTGTCTCCGCAGGAATTCAGCGGATTATCCCGGATTTGCCATTGCTGCGCGAGGAGGCGCAATACCTTATCGTTCTCGTGACTTCTTTTTCCGATCGCGGTACGTGAAAAAGTCTGCGAAGGCTGCGGCGAACGTACTATTGGAGGAACCAAACTTTCTGATGTAACGTCGTAAAGATTCGGGTCACGAGTCACGATTTTCGAATTGCTTCTCGGAAAAAAATCTCGACAAAAAATGTAAAGAAAGTCTCGCTTTTTCTAAAATATATAGTATAATATGATAAATGTACAATGTATATTTATGTAAATCGATGTATAAGTCAATCTGTATGATTCGGTCATGCGTTATGCTATGCAGAAGTTTCTTTATGTATGAAGAAACTCGACTAAAACATGACCAGTAAGTACAAACTGTAATATATTTTCTCGCGGAAAGGACCATGACTCATATTGCTCGACGAAAAATTTTTTCGTTGGTAAATAATAAGCCGAGTGAGACTTGCTGCGTAATTGCATCCTCGAATACCGAGTAATTAACTCTTGTAAAAAAGGCAAAGTGCTGCAATGGAAATAGCGAAATGTGCTACAGGCAGAGAGAGAGAGAGAGAGAGAGAGAGAAAGTGAGAGATATGTATTAAATTTAAGCTTAGGAAGGATGCACTGCTGTATTAAACCAGCTATGCGCGATTATATCATTGGAGTCACTACGGTATATGTAAAGGTAATTGTGCACCAGCGACTAGCGTGAAAATTCACGAGAATAATTAATGAAAAATGAGAACCAGTCGGTTGTCCGCCGAAAAAATATGAGTGCCATAAGAACTAGCGTAAAATTTTATAACGCTCTGTATCATTGACATAGAGGCTAGAATGATCGATTTATTACGGCTACACATGGTGCGATAGTATATTTCACGCTATCTATAAAGAGGAAGAATGGATAAATCGATATACAAGCATCTGAGCGTAACGCAAATTGCGTTGACCTTATTTTCGACGTGCGTGCCTTCTCTGCAGAACATTGCACAACAATGATGTTCGGTACGTGAAGAAAAGTTTCAGATATTACAATTCTTGATGAGATTTTTTGCTCACTATGGGGATGGCAAAACTAAATAGAACATATTACTTTGCAAGAGAAATTTGTATCTTATTATTTAAAATTCAATTCTATCCCCTTTTACCTAATACTAAGAAACATACTTGAGTTATAAAGAGATCTGTCCTTTGTTTACTATTCCCCCTGTTGTTGAAGTATCAATTCCGGGCAATGACAACTCGATATAAGAAATACAGGTTCTCAGGAGGAAATGATCGCGGGACGCGTGGACAAACAGGTCGGCGGAGTCAAGCCTTTCATCGGGGCATAACGTGAAATCGAAAAGACCAGAGAGACGGACGGAAAAAGGATCAAGTCCGGTCTCGTATGTTGCGGAGGGTGGGCGATTCAAACGGGATGGCGTGGGTCAGGTGCGAGCCAATATGTGGCATCTGGCGTTACATGCTTCAAGCTTCGCATAACAAGCTCGGGGCTTGCTGCGCGCTGATGGGAAAAGTTGCAGGCTGCTAGCTCAGATATGTCGTCGCTGGGCTACGCGCATATCCTTCCTTCCTTCCTTCCTTCCTTCCTTCCTACATACCTTCCTATCTTTCTACCTTCCAGCCGAGTCTACCTACTTATCTACCTATTCACTTGTTTGCCTTCCTTCTCTATCTTTCTTCTGGTATTCGCCAACATAACGCCGACTTATAACATATCCTGTGACAATGTCGAAACGTACACGAGCTAACCCAGCTCGTCGGTTCTCGTCTTCCTCGATCTTGCTCATCTCGCATCACTTTCATATAGTCAACTTTCGAAGCAAAGAAGGACTATAAAATTTCCCGATACTGTTAGCAATTATATAACTTCAATAAGATTATATAAGATAAGATATATAAGAATAAAATTATATAAGATAAGAAGCACTTATATAACTTCAATAAGAAGTCATGTAATTTACAGTCATGCAATAATGCATCAATTCTATTTTAAAGACAACTGTATTCTTCTTAAAATACTATTTAAAAAATAAGTATTTTTCTCAAATGAATTCTTATAAGGTATCAAGTAATCAGATTTAAGAAATCGCATGTACATAATTGTATTGTGCAAAATAGCATTAAAAGTATCAAACACATCATCTGTATGCAACAAATTATATGCGCAATTTTCATAAATCTATCGGACCGTCTTATATGTTACAAATATATCTTATCGATTTTTAACATTCTTATAATCCGTTGAGATAAAATTTTCCTGTGAACTCCTCTTCCAATTCGAATAAAAAAAAAATTGACAAAATAAATCAGGGAAAAGTATAAGAATACGAAATAACGAATACTCGAAAATAATTGATTGTGACAAGTGACCTAAAATGAAAACACGAATGTTCTTATTTTTCGTTACAACATGAATATTTCTATATTTGGTCGAAACGTCAGTTTAATGTCAGTCGAATTATACTCTCGTCTCCAAATGAAACATGATGCGAATAACCTACCATTATCTCATAGCATTGGCTGAACTTTTACCGCGTGGTCCTGCGATTTAATGTGTAAAACTTTGGAATGAGAACAAATGCACCGAATATATGATTGCGACGTTCCGCGAATTACTCCCGTAGGACGTGGCTTTAAAAGAGCAGTACCTGTTACGAAAAATTCATTTTACATAATACAAAAATTTTTGTTACGATAACTATGAAATAGTGCATAGTTGCGAGACTAAATTATATTTAGACTCATTCAGCTTAAATTTGTTAATTACATATAAATTGAAGTTGTATATAAATAAAACAAAAACGGTAAATTTGCAGGAAATGGGAAAATAATTTTTTTTTTTACTGCTTAATGCATTTCAATGTTTATTTTTTAGAAATTAATATGGCTGAAAATAACGTTTAATTCTCTTTAATGAGCATTCTGACGCAGAAAGATTAGCAATCAATATAAGTAACACCGAAGTGTTACCTCAATATAAAACGAAAAAGCGCGAAGCTTCCTTTAATATACGTCCCGTTATCTTGTCGTTTTTATCGCTACGCTTTTCCATCTTTTTACAACTTTCGTCATCAGAAAGCAATTCTGTGCCTTTCTGTATGCCAATCTTCTTGTCTGCTTATTCCTGTTTGCGCAATGCCAAAATGTAAGCACTAAAACTTTCTCATTCCAGCGACCTCTTCATAAAGTCTTAACTACAGAAGTAATCTTGTACCTGATTCTAGCATTTATATTTTACAACTGCATTCGACGTTTCAATCTAAAATTACTTTTCAAATTAAATAACTGTAAAAAAAATAGTCAGACCTCTTGATAGCATTTCTATCTTTAAATAGATCTATCACATTTTAATGATTAATCTAAATGCCGATATCCTTTTTGACGACAATGCAATTTTATACAAAAGTAGGGTAATAAACGTCAAATACCGCTTGATCTGTTGTAACAAATGAATTGAAAGAGCTAGAGATTAGAAAGAGATAATATTTTTATATATATTATACGGAAATTAGTCACAAAAATATATTTATAATAATTACAATTCTGAAAAATACAGCTATAATACTGTCATTATAAAATATTTTACAAATAAATACAGTACTATTGTATATAAAAGTGAAATAATAAGCGACAAATATCGCTCGATCTATTGTAGCAAATAAATTGAAAGAATTGGAAATTACGCTGAGATAATGTTTTAATATATTATACGGAAATTAGTGTTTACGACAATTGCAATTCTGAAAAATACATCCATACGCGTCATTATAAAATATTTTACAAATAAATTAAATGTAGTATTATGTAGAACGTTATCGATTACATTACGCACGTATAAATCTAGAAAGTTAATGAGTAGATGCGACGACCATTTATATTCGTTGATGCGCCATCAACATTTACGCTCATAGAAAGCAATATTTCACCGACAAAGGAATGCTTGTGACTGATTGAAATACTGCCGACGTATAAATGCGAGCAACATGCATTTTTCAATCAACTTTGACGCGTAGATACGCGGTCATTTCTCCATATTGATTATCTACCTAATGCCATTTTCATTCTGCAAAATTGCGAGGAAAAGTAACGGTAATCCTACAAATTACAGTGTCATTTTTTTTTCGATAAATCGTTCGCGCGCAACCGCAGCTGGCTAATGTGCGGCGCTTATAATACTCTACTGGCTGTAGAGTACCACGCATCCGCAAAATTCGAATTAACTTAACGCTTAACGTACCACGTTGCAACGGGTGTACTGATAACGCAGGGGAGAGAGATCGTGTCACGCGACGCGGCACACGGCAGTCGCCGGCAGGAAGCACGAATTAGGGAGGACTGTTCGAAGTCGCGGCATCTGTTGTAGCTGTTATCCCGGCATGCCAATTTGACAGGCGCCGCAATTGCGACGCTCCAGAAATGTCTACGGAGAAAAAGGCTACGGTCGATTTTTCAGTCTGACAGTTCCAGAGGGGCGGCGTCGTCGTTTCCCGCGCTGTCCGCCGCGGCGCATCGCAATAAAGGTTGAGGAGATCGCAAGAACGCTCACGCCAGGCCGCCTCTCCTGCGTTTCTTTTTGAACGTCGAGGTAAACAGCATCAAGCATGATTAAGTAATCCGCTCTCGTCTCGCCGCCGTCCCATCGGAAGGACCTTCCTCCGCGCAAAATTGCGTCGGCCAGTCATAATACCGGCGAGATGAGATATCGTGCCGTATCCAACTAAAATATCCCGCCGCGCTGAGAAAGTTATTGCCGGCAAAGGATTTTCAACGGCTTTTCGCCCGGAGATCACATGGCAAATCATGTTCGAGTGAATATTTCATGACCGTTGGTTTCGATGGAAAATTCATTATTCCTCTTTATGTCGATCGAACGCTTCCTCACCGTGTAGTATCGTACTTCAGCCTCTTCGTAAAGTCTATTGTTACTCCTTCCTCGGGTAATTCCATAAAGGAAATATAGACCTCAACGCTTAATAAAAATATAATATAATTTATAAGATTGAATAAGGATTACGTAACGCAATAAACCATAACTTACAGGAAAAGCACCGAGTCACGATTCGTTCGTGTCGTAATTCCCGCAACACGCGACAATAATTGCCAAGCAAAAAGAGCTTGCGGGACATCCGTCACTCTGTCAGTGGATACAATATACCCGCTGCACGCAACAACTCACTCGTTTACTTCCTTATTAAGGGGGCAAAAAATTTATCAGGCTATTACTTAGCTGAAGATCATACATCTTTCTCAATGTCATTTAGCGTATTCACCGAAACGTATCGTTAGAGTGTCATCGAAAGCTGAAAGTCCGTGTAATGCGCATTATGCGAATAATTGCAAGCGAGCGATTACTCGGGACAAGTTTCGCCGGAGCCAAGGTATTCTCGCTGGGGAAGAAGTCTCCATTACGCGCCAAATCTCTTGTATGCTTCAGCACACCCGAGATGTATCGCTTGTCTTTAGTTAAAGGCCCTGTTGTCGCCTCGACAGGCCATTAGACTGACGTAGACACGTCGCGATTTCCTTGCATTATTAGCGACCTGGCACTCGGCGCGATTCACTCGAATGAATAATCTCGGGGCATCATCGTCCTCCATTTCGAGCATAACGCGTTCTTTGTAGCGTCCTCGCTATTATGATGTGAATAAACGTCGCAAAATAACTCTAATGAACCCTCGCCGCCATTTCAGCTTCCCGTCACCTTTCTACTTTTCTCGTCGCGACGTCTTATTGCCCGTCTCGACATTTTCGTATCTTCCGATTACGCTTCATTGGCGCGTGCCCCTCGACGCGCGCGGTTTCTTAATTTCCTGTCTCTTGATTTTTATGAATATCTCGTACTTGGCGCCGTTGTTTCTTTGACGTTGAAAACATCATCTGCGCGAGAGCTTATGATACAGCCGCAAAACTTTCGCCGCAAAATACTTTCCGTCGCGTTTATTTGCATGTAATTCCCCCCTTTTTTCCGGTTAAAATAATCTCCATCTCCGCCTCTACCCCTTCTACCGGTTTTTCCATTCTGTTTTCTTATGAATCGGAAGTTTCGTTTGCACATTACATCCATTTATATGTCACAAACGATAACTTCTTGTCGAAACCATACACACCGCCGGTTCTTTGTGATACATTATACCACCACATCGTACAAACCCCGGAATGTTCACAGCGGTAAATTAGCACCCGCATCAAGGGAGGTCAGCTTGTAAAGAAGAGGCTCGCATTGTTCCTCCGCGTTGCACCTTGTGCAAATAGTTCAGCAAGCCACCATCCATTAAACGCTGTTTTCAAGCCTTCTATAGTGAGCAATTCTCCTATACCATCGCTAATCATCTAATGGATCAATTGCATTGAGAAAACTTTGACAAGATTTATAACCGCGCAAAATTGTTCCATATCAAAACTATCTTTTCTGGAAGAAATACTGGAAAGAAATAGTTATTTTCTAATAGTTTTGTTTACATGTAATTATTTCGCTTGCATAAAAGAAGCTTTCATAAAAGAATTTTTTGCAATTAATATCCGCGTACTCGTCATATAATACGCCAGGTAATACAGGTAATATTTGGATGTGTGGTTCCAGCATTCACGCGACGTCGCGTATCATTTTTATGTTACGACAGACGAAACTACCCGATCTGTTTGCCGCGAATCCGCAATGACCAGCCCGGAGAGAAAATAGCAGCTTACGAGCGAAAGCGGCATCGAATTCCAAATGTTGTATATTCCAAGTATATAAAATATATGTATGCTGCACGCGGCTTGGCAAGGATGATATTAGAAGCCTTTTGTATGCAACTCGATACGTATGCTTTCTGCATATACCGTAGATATCGAAGTTTTCTCTCATACTGCCGTCTTTTCACGTCTATCGATGTGCACAAAAGTGTCCGAGAGAAAGAGACAGAGAGAGAGAGAGAGAGAGAAAGCTGCGACTGTAAATCGTTGTGCATACGCTCAGACTCGGCGCGTTCGCGACGAGCGCATATCCTGGTGGGAATTTTTCTGACCACACGTGCGACGAATTATCCTCACTCTTTTTTCGTCCCGAAACGCGCCTCCGTTCTGGCGCTTCCGTGTCGGGACCGATAAAAGGGGTGACGACAGCTTGGACGACGAGCAAAATTGAAATATCGCGAACCGCGCCCGGCTATGCGCAAGAATAATAATTAATGCCACGACTTTTATCGCCGCAGTGGAGAGAATAATTGAATCGTTAAGTGCGGTAGCCACCGGACCGTCCGCTTTTCATCCCGATTGTAATGAGAAGAAAGCGATTTCTCATTCAGAGGCACGCATTACATCGCGTCAAGAAATCGTGCGATGTATATAAAAATTAAATGCATTATTAGACAGTCTATAGACAGGCACGTTGCATGTAATACATGTAGATATTTTGTAAAAGCGAATTCAACAAATGAAGAATTCTTCTGCACCTTCCAATTTCCCGCAGGCGATCGCTCGAGATTGATCGTCTACTTTTTTATTCCCGCCCACTTCAATCTTCGATTGAATTCGCACTCTTTGATACGACACCCGGTGTTACCGAAACGCCAGGGAATATCTAAGAAAACAGGATATATATATATATATATATATATATATATATATATATATATATATATATATTGACTTCTTTCCCAAAGCAATAAACTCGGCTCGTCTCGCGCGATGTCCATCCTTTGCCTTTGATCCCAACTTTTATTTTGCGCGACAGTTTCCACGTCGTTCGAATCGTTGGGTCAACTGCGACGCCTACAGTCGCAACTGGATCTCTCCCGGAGAAATCATGTCGTTATTCACAGTTAAAAGTCGAGGAAACAGTTAAAGTCGCCGGGTAGAGATCCGGTTTCCTCTGAAGCGAAAAAATAAAATGAAGTCTGGTGTCACCCCATTAAAGTTGCATAAGAAGAAGAAGCAGGAAATGCAGTTCCGTTACTGAACTCTTATATCGGATACCCGCAAATCGATATGAGTGTTTTAGAGCGATAAACGCGCGCGAATTTTCGACCGCAGATGGAAAATCGGGGAGAACGTAGACGCGTAAAATCAAATACATAGTTCTTTTTACAATAACATAACGCAGAGAAAGCCTCTCGAAATATAAGCTTGAGCCCATTTCTTACACGCTAGAAGAATATCTCGCGAAAACTTTGAATTATAGCCCATAAAAACTTTGCGAGCCCGGACGATTAAGTCGCCGCATAATATAGCGGTCGAGCTCTACGGGAACCTCCGGCGCGCGCTATGCGAATACACGTATTCTACACGCGAAACACACTATTGTATAAGTTATACTCATGTCCACTAAATGCTTCGCTCTTATACTTTCCCTTATATACGGGATAATTTATTTAAACTCTGACCGCGAAAGGATTAACAGTACTACATTTCAACAGAGAAAAAAGAGATTTCTTTTGTATTCGTGATATGTAATTAAGCGAAATATGATGTACAAGGCATGTCACAACTCGCGATCGTAATTTTAATAATTACCTGACTTCCATTGTGTTCCAATGTTCCCCATTTGAAAAATACTACAGTCTCGACATTTTTGCCTAGGAATTTTCGTCTTATTTTTTTTGCCGAGGATGACATTGTATCATTAAAATTACGGTCGCGAGTTGTGCAATATCCCGTGCATGATATACGATTATGGGATATTTTATGGAATGTTATGTAAACCATCTGTGTGGGTTGTACGTGCTAAGAATGAAATATACTCTTCTCTCTCTTTAAGATCCAAATACCTCTACCTGCCTGTTTAAAAAGAAATCAATCAAGTTTCTTCATTAAAATTTCAATCACACTGTGATCTCCGCAACATTCCACGTAAATAAAAAGAAGAGTATCGCAAAGGAATTAAGTGCAAGCGTGGAAAGAAAAGCGAAACAGTTACGTGGATCATAATGCACACGTGGGTGGCGCATAAAACAAGAAGTCTGATAGCGCGGGACGCAGTGCATTGTTTACGGACGGCATTAATGTCAGCGTAGCAACCGAAAACAATTAAGATACAAGCTCACAATCAGCCCCCTCGCACCCGCCCGCTTGTCTCGCGTTTAGAAGTAGAATCAGCGTATTTCTCAGTTTAATCCGTGCTGCTACCAGCCGGGAAAATTGTCTCCTACAAGTACGAGCGATTTCGATAAAGCACCTCGTCAATTATGCGACCTTTTGTCGCGTTATCAGCGAAGAATCTCACGCCACTGTGCCGGAACACGGGGCTGTTTCAAATGGATTTGTTTGTTAGACGTTTGTTAGGGTCACCATAGTTGAGCGTGTCAGATATTTATCGAAGAGCACAAAGCATGAAAGCGCGCGTTCTGTGAAAGGGAACGAGAACTGGAACAGTTAGAGTTTCTCTCGCGACATATTTTTCCACTGTCCTTTCATTAAAGAGACACAAAAAAAAGCACGGAGCTACAAAAAAATACAGCGATAGGGCAAATGAAGTCCCTGGATTTGAAGCCTCGTTAAAACGTCTCTGGCCGGTGGCACCACGCCAGCTCTATTGTCCATGATGGATGGTTTTCATACTTCCTTCTCGTACTCTTTTAATAACGGCAGAGGAACAGAACGCGCGCACAGCTAAATTACATATATTAAAAGTCGACGCGGACGCATAACTTGTTTTCCGCTGCACAGCCCGCATCCCACATCCATCCGCCATGTAACCGCGTATATTGTTGTAGTTATTTTAACAAAGAGTTACGACGTATGCATCTCTCGGTGCATAATAGCTAGATTAATTTATTACGCGGTTTTCTGTTTAACAAATGATCGCCAAGCTACGGATGGAAATATCAGAGAAAGATTACACACACGATTGTGCTCGCGTTCCTTCATCAATGGCGAATGATGGATTTTTTTTTCCATTTAGTTCTCGCAAATCGCGTACTCAAAGATATCGCCTTCGTACGTAATACTACGATTAAACGCGCTTGATGAAGTCGCATGTGAGATCGCTACAAAGCCAAAGACTTGCGGAAAAGGGCGATCGAGTGCACGAGAATCAGTGGATGCGCGGCAAGTGTGGCGGACGGGGGTGAAGACGGTGGAAAATCGACGATAGCTGGGCGAGGGGATAAATTGAGGCGAGGGGGAACGAGTACCGCTTTAAGAGCTTTTAAGCTCGGCGTTAAGCCGGGATTTATTTCTGACCTGTTTACACCGGGGAAACAATTGACCCATGGCCCAGCGATACCTAGGCTGGTCTCAAGTGTCTACTCCAAGCAATCCAGACGCGACTCGTTCTATCTGACTAACGATCCCGGCATAGCGAACCACTCGCGAAAGAAACAGTTTATTCCCGTTAAATGGACCCACTCAATGTCATTTTGGTTTAAACGGCCGAGTATCGTTTCACGGACTTAATTATCGACGAAACTAGGCGATCGGTAATCACGTTTGAATTTTGAACATCAACTTGTTGTTAAAAGACATTGTACGCTCCAATAGAAATTTTTTCGTAACTAATTTATGCACAAAATATGCAATCGTTCGTAATCTCTCACAATATGCCTTTTTTGGTCGAAAGCATGTTTATTGAATGATTCTCCAAAGAAAATGGAACGATTAATCTTATTTGTGCGCGATGATAATTTGATCAAATGTGATATTAAAAAATGCAACATGCCCCAATGTAAATTTATTCGCGAACTAATTTATCCGCAAAATATGGAATCGTTCTTGTCTCCCGCAGTACGTCTTATTTCGGTCAGAAGCATATTTATTGAACGATTCTGCAATTTTCCCAAGTAAATGGAGAGTTGGAATGATTAAATCTCGCGATAATTCGAACATCTTATTTGCATTGCTAAATCTAAACTTATTTGCATCATAGTCGATTACAAATGTGTGCATGCATGTATGCGTACATATATAATGCCGTAGATTATAACTGAACGGTACGAGCGCTAACTACGCGACAGGTCGTATTCGGCATCTAATCTCATAGCTCATAGTTGCCTAATCTCGCTGTTGTCGCTGCCGCGTAAACGCGAACTGCAATAAAACTTATCCTGCTGCTGCCACACGGCCATAATGGCCGTAACGTTCCCGGTGTATCAAACTTCCTAAAGCAATGCAGCATGATCGTGCGAGTGCGATTATTTCTCGAGAAAATAGCGGAGCTTTCATCGCGCCCCTATAAAGATGTTTATTGCCGAATATAAGGACGAAAAAAGGGTGAGCCTTTTACGGGAAGGAAAAGACCTTTTACGCTGTTATAATAACGACTTCTATAATTCGTATAGTCGAGATAATAAAGTTTTATTTATGTGCGCGACAAATGTGCGGCAAAGTGTGCGGGAGAGAGCGAGAGAGCGTGTACCCGATTGAAAAAACAAAGACATGTAAGTTGCGTGACAACCGCGAAACGGTACGCGCGCGGTGTAATATCACTTATCAGACATTTATCGCGAATATTTATGTCACTTAACAGTCCAAAAGCAGCTCGTGTTTTTACACGGGAGATCAAATCACACGTCCAACGTCCGGACGGAAACTTTTTATTCGCGCCGGTGCCGGCGAAATTTATTTTGCCCCGCGTCGACGCTGACATTTGTATTTATATATCATCGCGCTCTTTCGGCGCGCGATGCAATAACGACCCGTAAAAATAGCGGCGCCGAAACGAAATTCGCGAAATGGCCGCGTTAAACATCCTTGACAGAAAGCGTGCTCGATTGGAAATTCCATAGCCATTAATGGCTTAAAAGAATCGTATGTTTCTATCCGTTCGACGCAATAATGGCCGGCGTTACAGGCCACCGGTATCGTATACCGGTCTAACGAGTTTACCATGGAATATCCGCTACAATTTACGAAAGTTTTTCCCCCGCTGGGTAACTGTAACGACGCGCCGCGACGCTCGTGAATTTATCGAGCACCTGTTCTCCGACGGGGGAAACTCTCGTAGCTCGTCTCGCAAGCTCGCTATAAATCTCGTCTTTACAGTTAGTATACGCGTTTGTCACAGATCACGTCGTCTGACTGCGCTGTTACGTGTCCCAGTGCAGGAAAGACGCCTGCTTGTTGTTCCCCCTTTCTCGCTTGCGAAGTCTTTAAATCTATCAGCCGACAAGGTCTACTGAAAATTCCAAACACGACGCTTCCTGCCAGCCAGACCAAGGGCGGATCTCTCCTTGTATACAGGGACTGTATACCGGGGATTATCGGCGACGCGCGCTCGTGTGACTCTCGGCACGTAGGACGCTCTGACCCTCGAAATGCTATCTCGTTGAGGACCTGTTAGATTCGTCGACGTCTTCGAGTAATTGCGTGCATGCGCTAACCACGTTACGCTAGCGGCGATACGAGGTTGACAAGGAATTCATGAATGCTGCGTACATGAATGGAACTCTTGATCTTGAAAGCTGTCCGACTGGTGAAAGGGCCGGAGACAAAAGGAAGCAAGAAACGAAGAGTAACGATCATTGTCAAAGTAAAGAGGAACCGCGAATTAATTAACGCGCGACATCTCCTACCAGAGGAGGTGGAAATCCGCGGTCGGATAAAACTCCAATTTAAGTGGACGCTCGAAATGTGGATTCCCGAAGGCATCTCTCTACATAAAAGGCAGTTAAAACCAAGTGGCTTTGCTATCTGTTCAACCAATCCCCTCCCCCTCTCTCGCTCTCCTTCTTCAGCGGCTTTATTCAAACCTTCCCGAAGATTCGCAATGCAACATTCGTAAAGGAGGCAAGAAGTGGCGGAACCGTGTGCCTCCTTTCGCTCGACGAACTCGAATGGAAGGAAGCCGTGCCATGGAGAAGAACGAATAAGGGCGGGACGTAACGGCGGCAGACGGAAGGCACGCAGAAAAGGGTAGAAAAAGTCCAAAAGTACTCGACGTCGGTAGCGGAGTTTGCGTAAAGGGGTTTAGGTAAATTGAAAATGGAATTAAATTCCCTGGGCGCTGCTCGAGAGAGGATACACACGGTACGCCCGGAAAGTCGAGAGAGGAAAGATGTACTCGTTGTTTCTTTTTTTCTTTTTCCTTTTTTCTCGCCCCCTTCCCTCCCCTTCCTTTTTTTTTACCACCTCCCTCGTCACCCACTCGCGCCTCCTTCACTCCCTCGTTACACCTCCGTGTCGTTTCTACCCGTACCATCTTTCGGAAGTCATCCGCGAACGTGCGATGCGAGTAAGGTACACAACGAGCTCGCCCGGTGTAAATGGGCGTACGACGCCGGAGTGCCGTGTTCTTCCTCCGGTAAATATGCTCGCATAAATATACATATGTGCTTTCAGCGAAGAAGTATGTATGTAAGTTACGACGATACAAAGATAGAACTGCGTGTGAAGGAAAAATATTGAAGAAATCGACATAACGTGTCGCGCCGCTGCAGTCGCTTGAAACGGCGTTAAATCGCGATACACACCCGCCCCGACACACATGGGAAAATTGCATTGCCGCGTTTACCTGGCGTAAAACTAAAATTAAGAACGTGCTCGACGTTACACTTTGGAAAGCATGCAAAATTCGCACCGTCGGTGATGTAATACGTTTCTGAAAACCGTAAAGACGGCCAGCACCTCGAATTAACGCGAGATGCAAACGCGATTTTTTTTTCCTACGCTCCGCCTAAATATTCATCGAGTAATAAACTCTCGACTTAATATGCCGACGTTAAGAAAATCGATGATAGCGGGCCGCTTTATTCCGTCTACATCATGATTAAGCTGCGGTCCTTGCTGCATCATGCAAGGTATCGATCCGCTAAAATCCGTTGAGTAACGATCAATCAAACGGATACGGGCCTGACTTACAGCTATAGAAGGTAGCGCGTTTCCCATGGCAAATCCTCCGCCAATGTTGAACTCGAGTCCATAATTGAATGCCGTATACAGTGACAGGAGATTTCACAGTGAATATTCGGACAAGCGATGTGTTTCGCACTTCACACAGGCGGTGAGCCTATAGTTCTTTTTACATCTATGATACTTCTGGCACACGCTCTACTTTTTTTTCTCTTATTTATAGAAAACGTGGTATGATTGTTTGCACGTGAAAAGTCTAAAAATTCATCCGTCGTCTCAGAGTACCAGAGGACCAAAGAAGAAACAAACACACAACGACGGGTACTTGGTTGCCAATTCGATAACGCGATTACTCAATAGGACTATGTAAATTTCGTTAATTGCCGCCTTCTCGAGAATTTCGGAAGGTAGGTGACAGCCCGACTTCTCTCCGAGAGAAATTCCTGCTAATTCCGCGGGGACACAAAGCGCTTAAAATTAGCACGAAATGCAGCATGAATAATAATATTATGCGAATAAGAAGAAGACACCTTCGTTAAAGCTACATCACAACTAATAACGTTTAGCACGGTTGAATGTTTCATCACATTTTAACGCTGCCTTACAATAATTGGATGATGTGGAAGGCAAAGAATTTCTTGTTCAAAGCGCCAAGGTGCGAGATAAATTTTTCCGATAAAACGAGCACGCAAAAGACGTACATGAGGATTGACACGTCACTCCGAGTGCATTTATATTATGTCATGATATATTATAAACATAATTAATCGAGAGCCGCTTGCAAAATGGGACGAAATAAAAGTAAAACCATGAATGCGTCATATGTTAATCAATGTCATCGTTAACCGTCAAAGCGTTAACACGATTATACACAGTGCAATTTAACCGTACCGTAATTCGTTTATGGGAATTTGATAACGTGCAGGCGCGGGGCAAAACTTGTTCGGATTGGATTTTGTATTCCTCATTAAGCAACTTGGTATATTGATCGATTGTTACGCAGCACCTCTGCGTGCGTTTTAAAAAATACAGATATCGCTTTATTGTTTTAAACAATATATCGCGTAATTAAAAGATTAATCGCGCAAATCGATGAGATTATTTATATGATAATCACATGTGTTATTTACTCTTAATTTGCTCATTTTGCCGAGCTCAATTAGTCAATGATCATAAATTCGATTCAACCAATTTTCTGGACTGATTATAAAACGATTATGGAAAGAATATGCAAAAAAGAATTTGTATCGCTTTATCATCTACAGTGCGAAAATCGGAAAAAGTCATAAAGGATAGCTATCTGCGATATTGTCGGAAACCATTTCGCGCGAAAAAAAGATATTGCTAATTACTTTGGAGTCTTGCCAAAACGTTCAGCTGTGAAGAACATCAAATGTTCATGAAGAATTTTCCATTATGTATGATTTGTTATAGAACCATAACTATTGACAACGTTTAAATAAAGACAAAGACATAATTAATGAACTAAATAAATTGATTTAAATATTGTTAGGCGTCCTAATGCGTAACTCATGCTAATCCGTGAACCGTGTTTAATGCAAAATGCTTGTATACGGAAAGTTTGCGATACAATTACGCAGATATTTCAAACAGAAGAAAGTGGCATTAGTCGTATTAGGCGTACTTTTCTTCTTGTGTGTAGCAAGATGTGGTTTCTGCGCGGGAATTGGACGAACCAAAGCGACAAGCAAACGAGGCGCGTACATCTCAACACTTACAATAAGTTTAACTGAATTATCTAACTTATAATAGGGAAGAGAAATAAAAATCTATTCGCGTCAAAAATTAATACAAAGATGCATTATTTTAATCAAATGAATCTTTTAAAAGGTCTACTATTTTGCATAATGATATCTCGATGTAAACGGCATGTGTAAGAATATAAATGCAAAATCATGTAATAGCATGTTACAGCAACGTGATATATTTTATATTGTTTTTTATAACTGTATAAATCGCACAGTTAATTTACATATTACTGGCACATGTGCATGTCCGGCATAAATTAACTAATGTTACGCAAGTTGTTTTTCGTATCTATCGGATATTCATACATTGCAGTGTGGTACCTCGCATTACATATGTAGTCACGTGGAATTAAATCCATTACGCGTGCTTAATTATTTTATTAGTGACAGTCGCACAGTAAATGAGATCAGAGAAAGAGAAAGAGAGAGAGAGAGAGAGAGACTTTCCTATATTTAGTCGTTTTGTTAGCGGGATGCATGGACATATTTTTTTTTAATCTGAAAAGTAGGATTATAACATTTTATTATACAAATGTTATGAATATTCATTTCAGGTTCTTATTAGAGTCTCATTGCGCTGCGAATGATCTGCCAACGTGAAAATACGCGCGATGCAGAGTACGAAAAACGGTTCCATGTTACTGCCAAGGACTATCCATAAAAATGCAAAAGAGTATGCATAACAATTCCAATAAACACTGTCTTTAATGAGAAGCGGGTCTAACTTTGGGAAAGCGCCTGCTCCCCCTTAATCGTACTTTGTGGAAAAGTTTTATAAAATTATGGAAAAGTTTGCGGTCGTAATTATCACCTAGGGACGAAAGCGTCGTCACTAACAATCTGATAAATTTATAACCTTTCTAACCAGTCACGGTCACAAATCTTTTAAAATTAAATATTATATCAACGAGTGAAATATCGTTGAAATGTGTGAGCGCAAAACTCAATCATTTTTAAAAAAATTATATCGCAAAGAAATACGATAAAAAGGAGAAACGTTCATAAGATCTTTACGATGTCCGATAGTTTGTATCTTTCTTTTATCACCTTACTTTTAGCTTGAAAATCGATGAATTCAGCGCGTGGGATTTATTTTCATTTTTCACAGGAAATCTTCTTATATTTGAACGCAATATGGAATATGATCGTGGAAAATAGGAGCAACTTAAAAGTTATATCACGCTGATGGGTGCTAACAGGAAAAAACTTCGTGAACACGCAGTATTTATTTATAACATATTCTGTACAGTCACTTCTGTTTTGCTGCACGGTCGCAGCGTTTTCACGCGATGCATATACAACCCACTCTGGATAGCAGCCATGAAGAAGTCGTCTTATAAGTTTCATAAAACTTTACGGTAGATACAAACTTTTGATCGAAGGATCGATCCATATGTGCGTCCCCGTCTTTTCTCTCTTGTTTAATTTTCGTAGGCGATTATTAAAATGTAATTAGAGATCCTATTTTGCTATTCGTTTTTTCATGTAATTTATTTCATAATATTTTACATTATCATTTGTAGGAGAATTTTATATTTATCTGCGATCGTTATTTATTAAAATAGTTCCGTTCTCCGAAATGTTAACAAATGAAAATATCCAACCCCGCTGTAGACGTATAGCATGGTCCACTTGTGCTACTTTTTCTTTAAATCTTTCAGGTATTGCACAGAAGGCCGAGTAATAATATCGACATTTCGGCGACGTTATTTCGGAAAGAGGATAACAAAAAGCCGTGACCGGAATAGAATTTTGAAATATGGGGCCTATTTTATCGCGGACACTGATATAAAAAAAGGAGCACCACAGTGTCCCCCTTGTTGCCATGAAATATTTGCCGCCGTGGGTTCAGCGTGTACGGCCGATAAAACAAAATCCGATTAAATGCTTTGTTTTCGTCACGCTTTTTTTCCGCGCTACGACGCCCGTGTCCTAATTGATTTGCCGAGTAATGGATCAGTCCCGCACATATCACTGTAGCGAACGAGCACTGGGACGACGACCAATGATAGGATACCATTAAGTACAATGCGCGATATATTTCACTTTATATTTACCATCTTTAATGATTTGACGTATTAATTTGAAATCCATTATTAAATTAATAAAGGAAACATTCAATCTCGAGTTCTGTCACTCCTTTATTTCTAAAAATAGAAAAAGATTCGTAATTTCATAAAGTTTTAATGCTTCAGGATTTTCGGATATTGTAAAATTGATAAATTTTCGGATATTAAAACTGAAGTCACTATAAATAACTATTAAATTACTAAAAGCATTGTTAGTTAATATTAGATAATATTAGTTGCGGAACTGTGTTAATTCTTTTGCAATTCTTTTCCTACGAAATTAAAAATATTCTGTAAAAAAATATATTGCGTGAATATTTTATATGAATAAAATAAAATACCTAGTAATAAATTGCAGTAACAATATCAGTATTATTTCAACAATTTATCTATGCAGCATTTAAGAACTTTCCTAATTTTTCTATTATCAGAAACGTTTGATTATGTCGAGCTTAGCATCACGGTACTTGCTCGAGGCATGTACTCAGAGACTTGACCAACTTAGAGAACGCCCAAGGTGAAGAGTAATAGACAGGAGGTCGGCAAGCTATGTAGAGATACTAGAGATGGTGAAGTGTAACACTATGTGTAGAACATAATAATGTTATACTGCTAACTAACTTCACCAATGTACTACCTGTATCAACCTTGCATCCTTAAACGTTTTAGGCAGTGAGAGTTTTCGCATCAACAAGTAGATAGAAATGCAAGCCTGTATAAAATTAAATAAGGTAAGAAACTAACACATATAAATATATACTCTTATATCCTGGAGTGATAAACAAAAACTTCACTACGTCGGGAAGCGAAATCGGGATAGTGAAGTAATAAATTTAGCCAATAATTACGCCACTAATTATATCGCGGAAATTATGTCATAAAGAGCGTGAAATTCGATTATTCCTTCTCGCTCTATGCATATGCACATAATCCACGGAACCCCCGCGAAAATAATATATCGGGCGCAACTTGCAAGATACGATGATATAGTCTTTTTATAATGGTTCATCAAGTGAGAAAAGCCGATTCAAACTATTATAACAGCCAGTAAACCAGTAATCATGACAGACGATGCGATGGCATGATTGAACGTCGTTTATTTGCAGCGCTGCATTTGACGCGTTCGATTTCGCAAAACATTTCTCGACAATCAAAGGGTGATAGAATGTGCTCGATAAATTGCATACGCATTCTAATGCTGTCCCGCATTATGCCACGTCGTTCGCGTAATGTCAATCCGACCGGAATAAAAACAGTTGCGGTTTACAATCCGCCTACGTATTTATACCTACATTTTAATTCATAAATGCAATCTTACGCAAAATTTTTGAAAAATGCTCCTTGAATCGTCATCTAATATTATCGCCTAATATAAATTTCGAAGATATAAAATTCTATGTGAAAAGATTTATGTTATTGAAAATTTAATAAACACATTTAATATTTTCCGGATGTAGATTTAATGCGTAAATGTCAATACCATTTTGATTTTTGTTGTAAAAATCACATTGTTACTTCACATCGGAAGAAAGATAACACATTAATAAAGAATATTTTAGGTTTCTATTAATTTTCTATTTTTCTATTTTTCTATTTTTCTATTAATAACTTGAAAAAAAAATTTTGTTATTAATGATCTTGATCAGACATTCTTGATCAGACATTATCGATTTTACTTAAAATAACATTATAGACGATTTTAAAATTGTTTTGAAATAATTCCACAGCTAATTTTAATTAATCTAATTTCTGCTAATCGTACCGGTGACTCGTTTGTGATTAAAAGTTTGGTATGTTTTATTCAAAGCCCGTGCTGGCTGCGTTTGGCACAAGCAACGAGCTCGTTCATTATGTGTATCGGCCCACTATAATCGAGCGTTTTCAGGGGTGATTAAATTGTCAACAGTTCACCTGGTGCCTCGCATCCTTTCTTTCAGGCTCAATAACGGTCACGATATTGCTAATTTCTCATAGATTTGTCAAGCTATTATCGCTATTATTGCGTAAATTGTCAAGCAAGTGACGTGAACTAATCGACCGATCATAACTAAAATGAACGAAGCAAGTGCACCAAATGACGAGACAAAGGGGACTATATTGCGCTACGTCTGAGAAAAACTCGAAATTGTTTTATCGATGAGCCGCTGATTGAAAAATCGTTCTACGAAACCGACAACATCAAATGCTGTCTGAAACGCTATTTGAAATTCATGAATGCTGTCATATCTATAACCAATTAGGTCACACACGCCAGTAGCCGCCGCAATTGTTGATCGTCGCCCGAGAACTTTAATAGAAGCCTTTCAAAATTCACGGAACGTACTATTCTTTATCGAGGCAATTAGAATGCCCGCCTGTGCGGGCTGCATAAACCATCGAGTTCTCGTCGACCGAATGTTAACTAGCTATATTTTGAGTGCACTGCTGTTATGCTGCCCGTCAAATAGATGATACATAATGACAAACTGTATGGATTAAAGCCGATGCTCCCTTCGGCTATAACAATTTAGTGCATCGCCGGCTATATTGTGTTGTTTAAGATCTCACTACCAAAATATTATGTCTACTATAACTTACCTGATGCCACCGCGAGTCGTGTCGTAATTTAACGTACGGGATCCGTGTCGCCACGTGACATAGCCAGTGGGTTGCGGTATATTGCTGACTACACACTTCAGCTCTATTGTACTACCTGCTTTGTAGAACTTGTCACCAGCCGTAGCGCCATGCTCATCCACTATTTCCACCTTCGGCACTGCACAGAAATTTATGAAACTAGGTAATTTCATATGCGTATTTCAACGGAGAAACAATTTAATTATAACGAGACTGTGAACGAAATTACCAAGCGCACACCGTGACTTTTTTTTAAATCGGGTCTAATAAAATTGCTTGGTAGAGCTTTCCAACTTATTCGGGGAACACGTTCCAGCGAATTGATGGCTCGATAGTAAATAAACGCTAACGCGCGCATAGATTGAGCGATCTCACTTTCGTAAGTGCTCAACTCGAGATCAAAGTGGCACGGCGTCATTGGACACGCAAGCAAATGAAGCTTCGAGATCGAATGGAGGCAAGCATTAGTTGCGGTTTCCGAAGCGAAGTCGCGCTTAATTACTGTCGTAAAGCAACGGGAAATCGTTGCTTTTCCTTTTAGTGTCCGTCGCTCGTGTTTCGATCACGTAGCGATATATACGTCCGATTGAGCCTTGGAAATTTATCCCCTTTGGGGATTTTCGACGCAGAACACCTATTTCCAATCGTAGGCAAATGAAACAGTAGGCAAATAACAGCTCCGTAATAATTTTGGCATATTACGAAATTATTAGGCACGGTTATGTCTGTAACATTGTCTTCTCATAACACGTCTTTACTTGATAAATTTTATTCGAGTAGTTAACATGTAATGTAGATAGTAATGTATGATTAATTGCATCTATATCTTAAATAGGTGTTGTATAAAGATAAGACCTTCAGCAAACAAACGGCGGCGTGGCCTATCTATAATCAACTGCACGACGGAGTTGAACCAACAATGGTTTGCCTCAATGCAAACAAGGAAAAATAAGGAGAAAAAATTCGAAATTGAACTTAAAAAAATAGAAGGGAATAAAGAACGATTTGTAGAAATTCGTTGAACAATCAACAATTTTTTTAATAGAATCCCAAGATAAACAATTATATGTGGAATAATAAAATAGAATGACCGCTTTTTATATCTCTTTAGAAAAAGTAGTACGATTATTAATGCGAAAAGGGAAAAGAAGTAAATATACGAAAAACATGGAAAAGACAAGGAGCAGCAGAGCGACAAGTGCCATGAAGAAAACGAACGAACCAACTATAAATACGAAGCGAACAATCGAAGAAGCCTTTGACCCCGTGACGCCAGCTAATCAAAGCCTTGGCAGACTGATTCCGCATTGCACTCGCTCCGCGTCCCGTTCCTCTCGTCCTTCCGCCTGCGACCGAACAGTGCCTGACAGCGGCAAACTTTCGAAACGTCCATTTAGGAAAAACTCCATTTGCACCCAAATGAAGGCCACTAACTGATCCCGCGCTCGCGTCTCCGTCTCCTTTCTTCCCTACAATTCAACGCTTCGCCCGTCGACCCAATGTCGCTTGCCATTCTGTAGCACCCGGACAACGCTCGCACGTCGTTACAACACCAACGAGTGACCCCAGCCAAACGCAGAACGCATCTATGCGTTAACTATCCGCTATTGTACCGCAAGTCATTACTAACCGCTTTCCTATCCTTTTTTTTTTACCTCACTATGAAACTCGGGGACCCGTTGGGAAACAAAAAAATAACCCGAGCAGACAGAAACAACCAGAAGGACAAAGCTTACCGAGATTTTTTCTCTTTCTCTCTCTCTCTTTTTTTTTGGATAACGGAAACAGGAGCCGTTTGGCCGGCTCGTTCCCGATTTATCCATTTTTGCTTTTTTATTTATCGAGTTACCAGTCTCCTGTCTCCCTTGCGGTCGGTATACTCCGGATACATCCTTTGAGGGTGACTTGTAGCACGCGTCCTTTGAGAGTTACTTTCTTTCGTGTGACTCGCGGCGTCGCTATATGCTCTTTGCTCTTTCTCCACGCTGTTTTTACGCGACGCAAAAAGAAATATCCGTATACTCTCTTTCGCTGCTTTTAACCCCCTCGTATGCTGTTGGCAGAAGTTTGAAGAGAAAGAAATTTAACCGAATCAAAGGAATACAGTACGAGGGATATTTAGATTATTTAAATTCAACGTATTCTTTAGCAACCATCGCGCAATCCTCTACTCGCAACTTTCCAGAAACGTTTCACTACTGCGAAATTGAAATAATTATATTACCAGCAGTAAATGTGCACTCTTGAACTTCAGGCAATATGTACCAGCGTGGAAAAGTTTTGTAGTTTAAATTATATATATGTGACTGTATTAAACTGAACCGCTGATATAAATCATGGGAATTAAAAATAAAAATAAATATACGTACTGCATGAGCAAATAAAAAAAAATTATTGTACATTTACTTGCGTTTATGGAAAATTTTGCTCCCATGTAATTACGATTCATTTCATGTTTTAACGTAAAACGGATTTGAATTTGCTCGTGAAATGTACGTTGAGAAAAAGCCAGATTGTTTTTAATCAGTTCACAATTTTACTATACCCAAAATTTTTTTTAATTAACCCGACGACGTATCAAACATGTTTTGATTGAACTTAAAAAAAAAACACGTTCAAATTATGTAAAAAGTCTAGAGCGAGCAAACGAGTGTGAACAAGCATAAACGAGTAACTTGCTGAGCGCAAACGGCATCGTGATTTCATGTTTCCGCTCATTTGCTTAATCTGGATCCGGCTTAATGTAAATACCGAATATGCCATGTTTCCTGTACATTAATTAGCTATTCAAAGTCCTTAATGAAGCTTAATACAACTACGTATCCATCTCAAAGCACGACTTTCTTACGACTTAAGCTCTCTTTCGTCAAAAGTCACTTCTCTCGTCGCGATAACTGACTCGAAATAATTTCTGTTGCAGCGACGATACGATGAAACAATGAGATTAACGCTATATTTCACGGGATGACCTCTGAAATTTCGTCCTCGTCCCGAGGGCGAGCATGCATCCCTTGTGCATCCACAAACGGCCGCGTGCAATTACAAGCGGGGCACTTTGAACACGAAACTCATCGTTGGTACGTGGTTTACGGCGAGCCATACGACATGCTCGACAAAATTACCACGGGCGAGGAAACCAAGGATACGTGTAACGTAACGCGCAAAAGAAATCGGAAAAACGGTAGGATACCACGCGCGAACGAAGCCAAGTAGGTAGTCGAAAAGTTTGACAGGAAACTCGAGACGTATCAGGATTTCCTATAGGGAGACCGCAGCAAGCAACCAATCTCAAGTTTACGCGTCTAACTTTTACCTTCCCGCGAATATATCATGCCCGCATACGTCGTACGGGAAGGGGGCACGTTATCAGAAATCACTGAAACGTTAATGCGATCTAAGGCGCCGCGTGGAACGACCGAGCGAGCAATATCACCACTCAAAATTCTACATAATTTAAGTTTCGCACTCAAGAGTTGCATTATATATTTTATATCATAATTAGAACACGATTGAAAAAATAATTTAATGAGCTTCGAGAAAGCATAATTAATGAACCGTTAATAAAGACTCAATTAATTAATTGGAGATATCTTTGAAAATTATTTCTCTGACAATCTTCAAAGACCGTGATGGCGGACATTCTAATTAAGAAAGATTCTTTAAGTGCGATATTACACTTGGTAAATCACTTTGTAAGTCAGTTAGATGCTTCTGAAGATATATCTGACATCTTAATTATCCTAATGCAATTTTTTATTAGGTCAGAGCAACCTGTTTACAACCCCTCGCTTGTAGCGAGACGTTTTGATTGTAACAAACAACCACCGGGTACTGTGTACTGTGTACAGTGAAAATGGCGGAAACAGTCTTTTCCTATCAACCCCTCCCCCCTCCTCGAGTGACACGCGCGCGACGTAGCGCGACCTCGAAACATGAATTTAGGAGCGTGACAAACGTGAGGCGGGCAGGAGCAGGGCACACACGTGCGTCCGGACGGAGACACACACGTGTCCCTCGGGAGAAACAACCGGGTACATATGCACGCGGAGGACCCTGGGTCACGCGTGTATGCATATGTATCCCCCGAACCCTCCGCAGGGGCGACGAGATTGTGAGCAGTATGCATGGGAATCACGTTGTTGATGTACGAGTGGAGCGGCGCCGTATACGGCATATGCCGCCGTCGTAGCGCGGCGCGGCGCCGCATCGCGCCGCACCAAGGGCCGAGGGTTGAGGGCCGAGGTCGGGGAAACGGCGCGGCGCGGCCTCACCACATCGCTGGTGCTTCACTATTCGCAGCCTGCGCGTGGTAGTCTTACGACCCACTATTTTCGCATAGAGGGGGGGAAACATTCCCGTCGCATTTTACAACGGGTATAAACCACCGCGCCGTTCCCCCGTTCGAACGTTGGGATTCGAACCGCATCGCCCTAAAATAATCCTCTCCATCGTTTTTGTTTCCGTCTACTGTTTTCTTCTTTTACGCTCTGCCTATCTCTTTTTCCTGCGTTATATATATATATATATATATCTATATAATGCAAAATATATATGTATATATATATTCGTCGATTACATCGCGTGCCATCGCGTGTTCAATGTCCAATACCGAAGTTAGCTGCCTCTCGCCTTTGTGTTACGCCGCGCGATAATGGACGGACAAATTGCTCTGTTTAGCCGCGGGACAGAAACGAACGTGACTGCATGACAGAGTTAATGTCCTTCGCGACCGTCAGAAAAGAGGCATATCTAATTAAATGCATTTATTCGAACGTAGGACAAACACATCAACATAATGTCAAGCGAATGACCACTCAATCACGGTTATATTTACGTACCTTACTTATAAAATAACATTATTACCTCATTATATTATTATTATACTACCACGCGCAATAATATTATTATTTTCATTCAAATATACATACATTAATTTTAATGCATTTTAACCCTTAAGGTGTCATGTGAAAAATGATACCTTATCTGCCCCAATTTGGGTATTCTATTTCCGATAATTTTATTATTTATTTACAGTGATTCAAAAAATTTATAAAAATTCATAAACATATTTTCAAGTTTCTAGAACAAATGTCTTCATTTTGGAAAAAAAAAAGATGATAAGAAGTGTTAGGAGACTCCTCGAGAAACTTTCATGAACAGAAATCGTTCGAAATGCAGAATACCTGTGATGGTACCGTACGAGTTAATTATCCTATACGTACATCGCGTAATATTGTGCGTTTGAGCGCTAATAAAAGAATCACTCCGCGTGAATTAGACTAAAGGGGGACATTCATTAGCTACGCATATTTTCACAAGTCCGTATCTTCATACGTAAGGTACTCTAAATTATCATCAGCAGCGAATTAACATACAACGATATTACGAAGGTGGTGATACTGCGAATTGACTTCTACCAGGTGAGACGTACGTATCCGGCGTCAAGAGCTTTTAATTAAAATATGGAGATCAGAGCGCAAAGCCGGCCATTGTGGCTTCGAGTGGGGCTGCAATAATAACAGATAATATATTGCTCGTGAAAAGCCGCTGTAACTGGCTCTTTGAAACAATGAATTCAAATCCGAGACTCGTTACTGTTGGCGGAACAATAACGTCTCAAATCCACGACGTTCGCGACGATTGCCAAAACTATATTTATCGTCAATATTATCCTACACTTTTTCCAATAGCTAATGCGCTTATTACACATTCATGCGCGCACACGGGCGAGCCTTTATTGTCCTTCCCGAAACGTATTTTGAATCGCGTGTTCGCACACGCGACCCGTCCGGCGAGCTCAATTCGTTCAATTCGTTTTTACGTTGACATATAAATCCCGCACGCGTGATCTCCGCGTGTTTTAACAGCGCCGTTAATCAAACAGATAATCTTAACCATACTTCGCCCGTTGCCCACTATATCAAACAAGTCATCGTTCGATTTTTATTGGAATTTTACGCTTCGGTTATTACAGATGGCTGCATCACGCTGCGACGCCCGCTCCCGCCGAAAGATATAAATACGTGAAAGAAACCAGACCGCGGTAATTACGTTCGCGCGAGTGATATTCAACAATTCTACCTCTCCGATTCACGTGGAAAGCTCACAGTTTTTTCTCGCGGCTGATCCTCCGTTCTCTCGCGCGGCGCGCGCTTTACGCACTGCTAAACACACGCACGCACGGGACACACCCTCATTAGTCTACTCTGACTCGGTCTAGTTAGCTGATTGGTTTGTCAGTCATCTCGATTTCACGCCTCACGGGATCCGGTGTCTGCTGTGTCCTCTTGCATTGAACATTAACGGATATTGCGTATCGATACGTTCGACGTACGTGTACGCCGCGAACACACGCACTGCCCGAGCCTTTCGCCGTCAGTTGGAATGGTGTCTCAATTGGTGAAAATGCATGATCGCGGACAAACGGTGGATTGTCCGGAGCGCCATTTCTCGGATCAGGGAGGCAAGCTTTACTTAAACGTAGTATTATTCAGTAAACCGCAGGGATTCAACGGCTCAAGGATAATAACGCTTAACTGAGAGCGATGGAATCGATCCTTCGGCTCCGATAGGCAAAAACCTCCCTCCTTTATTGATTTATTCTTCTTTGGAGTCTTTAACTTATTCTTTTTATCTCAATCAACCTTTCTGTTCTCCCGTGTATATATGCTAGAGCTTCTTTCCAAGTTTTTCTCTATTAATGTCAACTTCAGCCACCTCTAATCTCTTGAGAGAGCAGCTTAACAATACTCCACGAATTGCCGGAACTATAAACAATTGTAATGTATCGTGACAAGTATCGATATTACAATAATATCGTTTTATTCTCCATAAAATTAAACTCCACGGACGTGTCTCTTTGAATGTGGAGAAATGCACCTTAAAAGTGTGGGCAAACGGAAACTAGGGAGCACAAAGAAGAAAAAAAGGAAAGAAGCACGAAGGCAAAAGAATAAAAGCGGGAGACAAGCCGCAAAAGAAGGGAGATAGGTTGCGTTTTATGGGAGAACATATAAATTCCTATTCCGAGTCTCTGAGAGAACCAGGCAAGAAAAGGAGATGACTTTATCGATCGTTCTAAAGCTTACCGTTATCTAGATACGGTTGGCTGATGTTTTAGCGAACGGAAAAAAAGTCCCGGCGAATTTAACCGACCCAAAGATCGGATGGTAGCGCCCATCAAGCAAAGCCGCCACTTTCTTTATCCGATAAGAGGAAATTGAAGCTTAATCGGGAACATCTCTCGCGCGCACGCGTATTCTACACAATAAATGTATTTCGCTTCGTCGCTCGCAATAATATATATCATTAATATAGCAGTTTGAAAATCAATATCTGGAAGTCGACGTTTATGGACCTTTCTTACGTAATCTATGGCTCAAATAGGTTCGATAAATTTCATAACAAGCGCGAGGTATTTCATTGTCACATGGAATAGAACAGAAGGTGGCGACGTGGTTGGACAAAGGGCGATCTCTTACAGAAATGGACGCGCCGCGCTAATATATGAAATCCCGATGCGAAAGTAACACGTTCCATTCGAATCGATAATAACGCGAAGCTTAGCTCGGTTCAATCGTATATGATAACAATCCATTGTTTAAGGTTCCATTGTATACAACTAACAATGCAATGCGCATGATCTATGCCGAACCGTTACTAAGCTGCAGCGATCTGTCACATATCTGTCTTGGATCAACACCTTAGGCGTTAAGCGATTCATCTAGGCGCGCTATTATACATGTCAAGAGTTGCGTAAGTAATTGCACTTGTGCGAATTAGTTAATTCAGGTCATTAACAAATTAACTTCATATACATATGTTCACAAACTAAGCTATGTAAAACAACACGATTTACGAAGCAGAATAATGTAGTGTATTTCACACAAGAGGAATAATTAAATTTAATATAAACTACTATTTATAATCTCGATCTACCAATCATCCACAGTAGCGTTCCTCCATTTAATTAGACGCAAATTACACAGGAGATGACTAAGTGCCACTCATACGCGGGGATAATCGATTGCTGATAGCGTGACGAATAATCCACTGTATTGGAAGTACGCACAAACCTCGAGTAAATGAGAGCGTAAAATGCGATGTGCACGAAACCGAATATTATTGGGAAATAAGCCAAGCGCATTCTCGCGGAATACTATTTACGCTTGCAAATAATACTTTGACTAGTCATGGAAATTGCATTTCCATCCAGAATTAGTATATACGAAATTGCAAACAGTAAAGTAAAATATTTTAAAATTTATTACAAAGAATTTCAATATTTTCTTGCGGAAAGAATGACGTTATTGATCCCAATGTCAATAAATATATTCCTATTCGTCACAAACTCTAAACTGAATTTTTTTTTATTACTAAACTGAATTTTTTATTATACTGTCTTTTTATTACGTACTTTTCTATAGCAGCAATTTAGAGACTGTAAGTTGATCCAAAACACGATTGAATGCCACGTTAAGCAAATTAAGATGGCATTAGATCTGCTATTTATCTCACGACGAAAATATCGTCTATCCGCGAAAACTGATCGGCCCACTACGAATTAAATGAAATTGCAATTACTGCATTGGTTTAATCGCGCATCGTCGATCACTCTGACGGTGTACGAGTAACTAACGAACCAACGGTAGACATTTCCCAACTCTTGTTGATTAATACTGCGCACTGGCCTTTCACGTTTATCGATTAAGTGCATCTACTAATTTACTACGCAACAAAGATAAATTCGCGAATGAATAAAATGATTTACTCATTTAGACTTAGAGTTGATCGATTACCTCCGAAATGGATAAACGAACCGAGAACATCGTATCAATTCCGACGAAGGAAATAATACAAATACGTTCATTGACATTAAGATCGTTTCGACGAAAGTTTCACGAAAAATATTTGTCGAAGAAATTCTTGAATAAATAACCGTGGGTTGGACTTAAAAATTTTCAAGTGCTCGGCGCAATTTGCGCGGATTCCGAACGACTGGACGCGACGTAAGTACGGCGATAGAGGACGCCTCATTAAAACTTGATCCTGCGATTCCGAAAGGTTCCGTGGAAATGGAACGCAACTTCATACGACGAAATCCCACGAAAGTATCTTTCCACGGTGCAAAGTTACGATAAGTGGAAGAGTCAACGTTGATGACACTTTGTCCCGTCCGCAGTCTCCATGCCCAAGGTTCTTTCGTGGTTCTACCAGGTTCTACTTTTCCCCAGAGTTCTCCATGATATTGCTTAGAGTAAGCCACGCCAGCCCTACGCCTTGCCTCGAGGTATAAATTTAAAATTATGCAAGTAATGCATAGTTTCTGCCCTCCTACATACCAAGCGCCGCGGAAGAATGGTCGGAAAGGATGAGCCGCGATAATAGACTTTCAGTGATAAAACGCGCTCTTATATTGAAACGGCTTACGTCGGCTAGTGTGTCGTCTGGGTGGAACTATTACCGGCTAGTTGACGAGACATATCTCAGCCGTTAAGGCCGTGTTGGCGAAAACGAAAGCATAACGATAACTTTCGATGAAACGCAACGGAGTATAAACTGCTATGGAAGAGAAAATGAAACTTTTAATATGAAATCCGTTATAAAAAGAAGCGGATCTATATAACTTTTCTTCCTTCCTGAAAAAATAATAAGACGCTTTTCATCAAATTTGTTAAAATATAATCTCCTTACGTGTATGTATATGTTACGGTTTCATACGAAGACATTATAAAGTTCTCTAAAAGTCTTTATAATCAAATAAAATAATATTACGTGCATATATTGTTTAAAACTACAGAGTAGAAAACAATTTATATGCAGAAAAAAATATCATTGCAAAACATTTACGATGTCAACAGGAGATACGAATAGAAAAAATACATTCGGATATGCATGTCGATGAATCGTAAAGTATTGAAAACGAGAAATTCCACTTCATTCCTTTTTCCCTCTTTGTTCAGCAGAACACGCGAGTTTCATGAGAGGGAGAAAGGAATTTAGCTCTTGAAATGAAAGGAATTTAACCCTTGCTGAAACAAGCTTCTTAAAACCACCACTATTTGCCAATAGCAGACCGAAAGACGACACTTAAGTATAACTCGTGGGGTCATCTTCCGCCGCTTGCAACCCTCAGCTAGTCTCGACAGCGGGCAACTCGCGAGGAAGGCGAGGGTAAATATTAGCAAAGAGGAGGCGGGCTTGCTTGTGGAGGGCGATTTAATAGCGAGGCCTGCAATTTGAATCGCAAATTCCGGCACGCTTACACGGGACGCTGCACGGCTAGAAAATAATTAAGGATTTATGGTTTTCGTATAAATTTGCCTAATTCGCGTGCTCGACGATGCAGCGCGCGACGACTCCGTCGTTCTTCTTCATCGCGACAAAACTCGCACTCGCGTACCAAATGCGTTTTACTATCTGTGTGTCATGCGCGAGATTATCCCGACGTCGCTGTAACGTTTATCGCGAATATGCGCCGTTTCATATACAGATTCTAGACACTTTGTAAAAAGTCGCCGGATTAGCGAAACGCCACGTTTCGCGATAACACACATAGTGGAGCTCCATACAACGATAATTTTCGATTTCAGATATAATCGACTGAAAAACTTTCATATCCGAGAAACTAATAAAAGTATTTTAAAAATATTGTAGAAACACGCCTCGAACATGATATACTACAAATATTTCCAAAGGTAAATATTAATCGTTGTTCTTGCAAATAAATTGTTTATAACTTTCTATAAATTCGATATTAGTTCATTCCATAAATTCAATATTAAGAAAAGAAGTGAGGAAACGGAGATATACACAATTTAAAAAAATTAAATTATATTCTCAACAGTTCTCCTATATCAACAAAAATGCAGCCATTGTAAGTGATACCCTTGTAAAATAGTTCGTTGTCCCTGTACTTATCTAGTTACATTGGCGATAAAGCGTCGATCGCGTTTGACAGAGCGAGTAAGTGACACGATACTTTGTAACTTCCGACGTGCCGGAAGTCATCAAGGTAGCGTACGGAAATAAGACATTATCGATCAATGTATAAAGCTGGTGGTCTTTATAGGCTGGCGTAATATATCATGATATAATAGGTAGAAGTAATTGAAGAAAGCAGGGATGCATCGATCATTGTGACAGAGCGAATGTCGAACAGAAATAATCCCGCATCTACTTTAAAGTAGCATAAACAACAAGACACAGATACATAATATACGTGGAAATAATTCAAATAAAAAGAGTAATATTACTATTAATTTCAAATATAATGAGTTGCAAATCTTCTGTGTTTAATTAATATCTAAAAATGAATGTCAAATAATAAAACGTTTGAATTCCTTTGACTGTATCTAGAGATTAATCCTTCTCAGCGCGAGCTATGAGAATCATGAGATGAAATGAAGAGTAGTTCGCGATAAAAGCTAAGTAAGAAGAGGTTTCGCGATTTCGGACAGTGACTTGTCGCGTGGTCTCTTTTATCTATATAAAGATCTGGGTCTTGTTCCGTATGAAGGCGAAGCTTCTCATTCCCTTATTATCCCTGGTTCTCGTCGTCTTCCTTTCTCTTTTCATGCACGCCACACACCCCGTTTCAAATCTTTCCTCGACGACAGCTTGTGTTACGCTCTTGTGTTTCTGCACACGCTTCTATCTTTTACAGTTGTATGCACGCGCGCGCGCGCCTAGCATGCGACCTGTTTGTTATACACATGGGACTAACACAATGTTAGTTTACAAGCCAAGGAGGTAATAGAAAACATCCTCGCGTCGTACGTGTCGATATGACCCAACGGAATTGTAGATGAGGGGCCATCGTTCCTCCTTATGCATTTCATTTCTAGGCGCAGCTCGACACAGGGCGCGAGGGAAAATAGAAATGTGTATGCGAGAAGAAAAATTGCGAGTACTTTTAACGTTATTTTCTACAAGAAAATTTTGTAAAAGAAACATGTCGCGCGCGATAAATTATCTCGCGAGGGTAAGCAAGAGTCTATTTTTAATGCGTTCATAATGAAAGTGTCTAGAAAAGTTTACGTAGCTTATGAAATTATTTCGTATATTCACATCTTTTCGTATTCTACGCAAGTCACGTAATTACGTGAAGAGAGTCTCGTAATTCAAGGAATATAAGGTAAAATGAAGAACACAGCTAAGCAGTAATATAAGTATGCAGAGAACGCAGAGATAACTGCTGGTAGCGCTATAATATTCATGTTTATCGTATGCATTTTACAGCTCCTTAACAAATTCTCCGACGCTCTTAGCTACTAGCATTTTTCCCGCTTCGTCTATCCATTAACGACGGCTCTAATTTTCTCAGTAAGGCGGATAACGCGCCGCGCCAGCTACTCGACATCCTCCGCGCGAAAGAACGGAACAGTACAAAATGACGGAGAAATGGAAAATGCAGTGGGGGCAGACGTAGAAAAATAGAAGAGCCCCGGGTACGGGATCAACGGTAATTTTGAAGTCACGCACGATCGTTAATCTAAATTCCAGGGCTCTATTCCTGACGCTCAGGCGAACATACCGACGTCGGCACGGCGAAAATGCATCTGCCTCCGCACTGAAGTCGAGTACATCAGCGAGGCGAACTGCTGATGCGAACTGCAAATTGAATTCGGTTTATCGCTCGAAACGCACGATTCCCTGCGTGATACTGCAGCATTACTCATGCTATCCGGCCGCAGGCTATTTTACTTCAGCATGATTTATTTTCCGATCATTACGTGTGATGAACTAATCTTTATCTTACGTCGTACAAAAAAGATGGATAGATTTACCGACTATAAATATTATTAACTTTTAAATTTCATCTTGTTAAATCTTTAGCTCACTTTCTAGATAATAACGTCAAAATTATCGAGAAGCAAACAACGCAAACTATGTCTTGTCATATATGTATGTCATAAATATTAATTAGAACATCAAACAATTGGTATTTCGACAAATATTATATCGTATTATCGTTATGTCGGCACTAATTAAAGCTCATACTGAGGCTTCCAACAAAATCACAATAAATCCTTTTATCAATAACGACGTATTAATGATATTAATTACAATCAATCAGTATTAAAAAGTATTGAAATTAGTGAAACAAGTCTTCTCCAATAAATCGTTCAATAAATCGGCACAATATATTTTTTCATAAAAATTGGCAACATTTCGAAAATGTAATTACCAACCAACCATTCCGCAATTTTTATTGCGTATTTCCAATAATTTACTTTATAAAATTATGAAATTAATAAATTGTTGCATGACTGTCAGTACATTTCTCTCTCGGACTTAATATCACGGGAAAAAAAACTGCTATCCTTCCATTTACAGAATTCTTCACAAATTCCTTATTAGCGATTCTGATTGTGCCCGAGAGAAGATTAAAGGTTTCAACGCGCTTATTAATTAATACATTCGGTACAATATATTTGTGGTTGACATTAGAAAACGTCAAAGATAAGTAATTCACTCGGTGTACTCGTAACTGCAATTTTACGAGTAGCATTCACGCACGTTTGCCTCGAAAGTGCTTAAAGACGCTTTTCGCAAAAGCGAACGAATGGACCAAAAGAGATAAGGTGAGTGCCAGTTGCACAAAGGAAACTGTCAATGCCCCATTCGAGTCGCGCGAATGCGCGCTGCAAACGTAACGATGCAAGAGAAACGATCATTCCCAATAGGAACATAAATTTCAGGGGCACTTGCGCTCATACCGGTTAGATTCAAGAACGGTGTACAGCTCTGCAATGAAGCATCCATCGTCTGAACTCTGCACGCGGACAGACAGAATTATCAACCCCCGAAGGGTCGTAATTCCCGTAGCTGCCTCGTAGGATGTATCGCCCAGTGAGAGATATATACGCTTGATACGCTATATACATACGGTCAAGATACATACGCTCGCTGCCCTATTCGAGATGTAGCCCAATCGCCGTCATTTCTTTTAACGACCGACCCCAATAATTAAACCGATAAGTATCGACCTGTCGTAAGATCGCATTTGCATTCGATTTACGCAATCGCCGACAACGAACGAAATACATCGGAGCTAAATCAGGCTCGGTACAAAATAGTTTTTGAACGGAGACAAAGAGATGTCTTGATAAACTCCATCACCTCTCCGAGACGCCGTATCTGTTTTTCGTCTCCGTCGCATGGGACGCGGGCTCGGGAGAAAAATGTTTCGGAATAAAATAAAAGTCGTATTTGGTAGAGAAGGGTAGCGGCGTGACAGCGCTCACGAGGGATGCTCGATTTAACCTTGCTACAGTAAGGAAGAGGAATCGATGGCTCGTACACATTCAGAGGATAAATCCTCGATAACCAAGAGGACAACCTCCACTTGAGCCAATAAGAGAAGAACGAAAATACGTTCTCGCCCTTAGCGATTTAACTCTTATTTCCATTGTAGCGCACGTGATTGTGATAAGATCAGCATTCGGGGAACGACGCGTTTATCTCAATAGAGCGTAACGTTTATCACCTACTAGAGGATGATCGGTGTCGTGTTAAGCCAAGTTGAAGTCGTTAATTTTACGATTATCTATATTCCCTGATAACCTCGCAATCAGTAGCTGAGAAAAACGTCATTATAATGATATCAAATTGTAGCGATCGAAGAAATATTTTGAGTAAAGATCACTTACTTTTTCAATTGTACATACACTTACAAAATCGTCACAACGAGCCAAAGCTCGCACGAATCAGAAAAGCCGTAAAAAGAAACAGAAAGATCAGATTGGAATATATGTAGACTGTTTCATCTCAGAGAGAATAAATCCCTTGAAAAGATTTTCTGTTCTCTATCCCAGGCACGCGCATTTTTCGTACGAATCACTCAGAAGCGCATATATATATATATATATATATATATATATATATATGTGAATGGATAAAACTAAGCGCGAAGCAAACACCTTACAAGTGCAGCGTAATTTTGTCGAAATAAACTCTTGTTTGACTCACGTTTTAGGTCAGGTCACTTCTATAAGGTAATCTAACATTGTAGGTAATGTAACATTTTGCAAAGTACTGAGAGCAACTCGAGTTGCTTACTAAAATCCCTTTTAGTAAATACAGTAGTAAATATGGTACAATCTTGCTATTGTAATTTAACGTTATAGTTTATTTTATCTAAATACTATCTTAATGGAAATTTCATTTGAAACTTCATCGCTAAAGGAGGTTTTATTTTACGAGTATAAAAAATCGTGTAATTATTAAAATTGCACGAGAGATTTCTTCTAAAGCGAAATGTTAGGGGAAACAATTGGCTCCAAGTTTTTTTTACAAAATCTATAATCTAAAAACCTTTGTCTCGCAGCAGAGTTAAGATTACGACGTTTCTCTGGAACGATCTCATCCATTTGTCTAGCGAGTGCCGCAACGACGAGCGAACGGGGAGAGATGCAACGTGCGAGGACGAAAGCTGGAACGGTGAGGAAGGCAGAAGGCGAAATGGTGGCATTCCATCTTGCGCCGTGAAGACAATATTGCTCAAAGACGCTTTAAAAGTTTGGTAATAGAAGGCACTATTCTCGCGAATGACACTGCGCGCGGTCTGCACAGCATTCGCTCCCACTTTTCCTCCTATTTCCACTTTCTTCTTCGCGTCTGTTCCGCGAACATTCGCGTTCTTCTTCGGTCCCAAAGCGTCGCTGATCCACGCGCATTCACTTCGTCGCTCTAAAGACGCCAAATCGGGACTCTACCTCTTCTACCAAGACATGAATCTTAAAAATTGGCCGTACGCGCATTGCTTTTCACAATCGGTTTTCACGTCACGTACCGTACGTACAGATCTTTTTGTCCGTTTGTCCTCTTACGAATTTAATCCAACTAACTGACAATTTTTTTATCTTTACTTCAGATTGAACGAAATTATTAAATGCAGATTATTTAATGCAGACGTCCTTAATATAGACGGCCAAAGTTCATTATATGTCAAAATTAATGAAGATACCAAGATATATGGAAAAGTTCGTGTATGAGTGCATGTGTATCAGATGCATAAATTTACATGAATAATATAAATATAATGTATATGTACAGCATATTAAGCCGTCAATACAATGAATATAAATAATAGCATCAAGCTCGTAAAATCGCTTGATTGAGCACATATGCAGTTAATAACATAATTAAATCGGTATCGCGTAAATTATTACATTAAATATGCCTCAGAATTTTAATAATAAAAAAAACTATCAGAAATAAATTATTGGCCAAGAAAATAATGCACCGTCGGATTTTAATATCGACAATATGCGCAGCGTTGCGTATTAACAAAATCCGCTTCGCAGTTTTACCCGTCAGGTTTCGTTCAATGTATATTGCGCGGAGACGGTTGCATAATATGGCGCAGCCTCTGTAGCATGGTAATGCCATTACTAACCATCCAGCAAAGCTTCAAGAACCACTAGGCCCGCGGCGGGCATTAATTTTTCTCACCGCGCCCAAACCTACTCCGACGTTATTTACCGGAGCGAAACCGAGAAAAACGAGGTAGTAGTCGCGGAGAGAGAGAGAGAGAGAGAGAGAGAGAGAAAGAAAAGAGACCGGCTGCTGCATCGGTCGAGAACAACGCCGCCGGCCAGCCGCGAGACGAGCGACGTGAAACGTTGCTGGAAAGGGCCTTCTGCCATTTCGTAAATCAGCCTGGCGAGCTAAAAGCTTTGCCCGAAGTCGGTGCACCATGAAAAGATCTAATGCGCGTCGCCGTGCGCCAAGCATCCCGGTATGGCCAGAAAAACATCATCGCGGAAGCTTCGCGTCGGTTATTTCCTTTTTTTTGGTTTTATTTTATTTCGCCGGTAATACTACAAATACCACGTATTACTGCGTGAGCGCAAAACGCATACGTCAATATTGGCGGTATGCATGATATATCAGAGTCTCGGAGCATTCAATTCAGGACCAATTACATCTTGCATGCCACCGAAATTTCCTCATGCACTATTCGCATCTAATCACGCGTTCGCATATTCCACGAAAATATTAATTATCTGTTGCTTTTTCGGCGCGAAGCTATAATAAAGAAAGTTGCCTTCTCTATTATTCTGTTAAAGCTAACCAGGTGTGGCTAATAGAACTTAAATGGAATTAAAACTCATATTAAACGTTAAAAGTTTATTAATTTTTAATTTAACTGTGTTATAACGCCCTTTTTGCTTCTAACTTTGTATTTTATTTCATTAAAATGTAACAAACTTTGAAAAGTCATCTAATTATTACATGGTTAATCACATAAATTTACACGTAATACAGTATCTCTCTCAACTGCTATTTAAATTAACAATTTTTCGCATACTTATAGAATGCTTTACATATAACATATATTTTAATAATTTATTTACTGGAGATTAATTAGAGTTGAGTTTTTTTAATATATAGGAATATATAGGAATCCCCCGAAAAATATACAAGTTACAAATTGTACAAAGGACTCAACACATGCAATTTTATTCAATCACGAGGAAAATGAATTGTTACTCATAGATAGGAAACGATAACGTGTTCACTTCGTCGCTACCATGTTACGAGAGATAACATCGCAACGCGAGAAATTGCTCGTGCAACTATCTACCGACTCAAATCTCTTGGATTCCAATAATAAACAAATAAATTACGCGAATTACCTGTTTTGACAAACGCTTAACTCGATATGCAGTTAGTTAGTCGAGTTGAACGGTAATTATTACTTGAGAAACGCTCACTTATGCCCATCGCATTAGAAAAAATAATATCGTTTGTGGCCGCGATGTGAATAATGCCGCGAGTTTGATTGCACATATGATAACACCCTGGCCTTGATACACGACGATTTTTTTGTTTACATATGTCACAACACGTTGTTCGTGGAAAACAGCTTGGTACTTGTTTTCCGCGAATTTCAAGCTCGATGTCGCCTGTTACGCGGCAATATTATTTCTCGTAACATGGTCGCGACAAGTGAACACGTTATCGTTTCCTATCTACAAATAGCAATTACTATTCTACTTGATCGATATCAGTTTAACAATCATACGTTGAAAGCAGTTGCTAGTTTATTGCGATAATCTTTTTTTTTTTTGTTTTTTTAGGATCGTGTTTTCACATTGTAATTTAAACGATTTTTCTGTCATTTTCTATTTCAGAGAGCGAGGAGATATACAATCGTCGGATCAAATTACTTCGATAATGTAGAGCCATAGAGAATCGCGACTATATATCAATTACTTTACACGAAATAAAAAACTATTTGATAAAGTATTAAATATCTATCAGAATAGTAACATATGTATCCGGCAGCCGCGCGCGGCCTTGTTATTTGTTCACACGCTACACGGCACGTTTACGCAAGGTCGACGTGCTATCATTCACACATTGAGGCTCGAACAGGCCGGAACACGCCGCTCTGTATGTCGTTGTATCGCCATCTCTCGAAACACGATCATTCTTTACAATTAACGGCTATGGATAGTTAACGTTCGTGACGAGCGAATCGTGTCGAGGCAGATACCTCGTTCATTTTACAATTCATAGTGTAATCGTACTTTCTCCGCGTCATGTTTCTGCCGTGGAAATGACAAAGGGCATGTGTCACGTTAGAATTAAAATCAAGAGTGTTGTTTAAAATCTGTCGCGCAAATCTGTAATTAGTATACGCGCGATAATTAACTGTCTTCTCGCGAGTGAGCGTTGTTTGACTCAACGAAAGAGTCCGGGAGATGAAGGCTTGAGAGATATCGAGCGATGGCAGAGCAATCACGGGGGTGAGTAATTCGTTAATTATCATTTTACCTATGGAATAATTGTTTATAATTTATTTCATATACGCGATTATATTTTGCAATATTAATTATTTTCGATGCTCTGCTAATTCGGATATATGCGTATATGTATTTTATATCTCAATGTAGTTTATTTCAACTTTGCTGCTGCACAACGTATCAATGAATGTGACACAAGTGTATCTTTTTATTTTAATTTTAAAGGATTAATAAATAAACAAAAATAAAGTATAATTATAACAAAGATACAGCTTTAAAATATAAAATGTTTATTTAAATATCTTCATGGTGTTCATATTTTATATACAAATTGGACAAAGTGGATCTGTAAAGACTGTATCAAAATAAAATTAAAAATGTAAGTAGATTCCATATAAATATCAAGTTTTTAAGAATATAAAAATATTGTGAATAAAAATAACATTTCGAAGGTCTATTAGAGTGAAATAAATGAGCTAGATTAAAGTTAATATTTAACTCTGGATTTTCATGAAAAAGAAATTATTTCCACATATACAAGTATAATATGGATATTTTCAGATCTCATATTTTTACATAAACAGATCATAATATAGATAAGCTTTTCAGGTAATGCGTGATTGAGAACATCATACATATATAATAAATTAATAATATTACTTAAGCAATTTTCAAGTATCACATTACAACTGATTAAAGTTAGAAGTTTGGATTAATAAATAAACAAAAATAAAGTATAATTATAACAAAGATACAGCTTTAAAATATAAAATGTTTATTTAAATATCTTCATGGTGTTCATATTTTATATACAAATTGGACCAACACATTTATACGTTTTTGTTTTTATGTATCTATATAAAACAAATAAATTAAAATTTATAAAATATAGGGAGAAACTGTAAATATTTAGATTTATAATTTTATTTTTCTTTTTTCTCCTTTTCAAATATTATTAAAATAAAATTTGAGGTCAATGTTTGGTCAACTTAAATTTTTCCAGAGTTGAATATTATATATAAATTATAATGTAAGAAAAAAATTATATATATAAATATTTAGATTTTTTAATATGTGTTGTAAACACAGATAAAAATATAAAAAATCTTTCAAAATCACAAATTAATAATTCTCTTAAATCATTTAATAATAATTATGCTAATGCTTATTAAGTTTCTTCTTTTTAATGCGCTAGGTAATTTGATTCTAATCTTTTATAACTTTTCTATAATAATTACATTTTATATTATTTAAAATAAAATATGGTAAAAATCAATAAATATTTCGTAAGAACAGAATATTTTATAAATTATCTCTGAATTAATGAGTTATTTATATTCATTTATATAAAAGAATACTCAATATAACCCCGATTGAAATATAATCCATAACATATTAAAATAATTCTGATAATATGTCAGCAATATAATTGAAGGTCTTTATTTATATTTATTAATATTATTGAAACTCTATATGTCAATCTGTAACAAATATATCATTAATAATTAACTTGATCACTTACATTTCAATATTTTTGTATCAAGAATTTTTACTTTATTTTTAATTAATCTCCAAAATATTTTATTATATTGTATAAATATATTGTACGATAATCTTGTACAGATAAAAACAGTAGAAAAATTAGTTACAGGCAGAATCAAATTTGAGTTTATCGCTGTGTCATCAATAATTCATCTTCCTTGTACCAATTTATCTTGTACCCTCCTGATAACTTATATTCGTGTTCTCATTATTGAGAAACATAATCCTTCTCGTAATAAATAGCTGGCATATCTACTTGGCGAAGTATGCCAGCGATCACGGTCGATTATTCTCCTCGACTATTGTTCTTCGTAGTTTCTCTGCATATTGTTTTCGTTTATACCTTGGAGAGTATTAACAATGCACTCGGTGTAGTTGCATCTCCCATGAGAATCGATCGTAGTTTCATACCGTAAGCGAGTACCGTACATTCGCACAGATGCATACTGATTGTTTCAGCTATGTTTAAATGAAATATTCCGAGTATATAATCTGAAGGTATAATTTCGTTAATTCGTAAATATCATTGAATTTTATAAAAAGTAGATATATAATATATATATATAAATATATATATTTTTTTCAATTGCTTGCCACATTTTGTCACGCTGTGAAGCTAAATTAAAAATCAAGCTAAAAATGCAAAACAATTCTCTGTGAGCGGAACTCTCTTTGCAAACCTATTTCTACCCCTTTACAAAAGAATATCTATATGCATATGTACATGGGATTCAATACAAGAAAAAAATGTAGTTTGTGCGTGCAGCATGTATGCGCTTTTAATGCGGAGAAAAATAGAATATGAGTAGAAAGATGGGTAATCGTCGCGACATCGCGTTCAACTATTACAGAGACACGTTTCTACCGACGACGCTACACGCTCGCATCAATCCACGTATGAACGAGTTAGAAATGCATGATATATCTGGCCCGTTTACACGTGTATGCATCATATTCGCTCTCTGTACATATGCGTACGCGCTCATGCATTTATTTATGGAAGATTCCGGAGAGTCGACGGGCCAGATGCGCGGCGCCACGACAAAATCACGCTAGTTCCCGAACGACACAGCTATCGCTACGAGAGAAGACTCAATTTACATACGCAACTTTTGCAGTTTAACGGCAAATACGCGCAGCCATATATATCATACGCGTGGCAAATTCTCAGTCAGTGGAGAGACCCTGCGGTTGCTGTTTGCATTTGAGAAAGTACATCCGCTTCCATGTAGCTCCAACTGCTTTAACCCCTACATTTATTGCATTAGGGATTCCCAATTTTTGTCCAAATGAGATAAAATAGAAAGATACATCGCAACACGTATACACGACGTTTTCGACGTGCAGCCTCTGGCGATACGGCCGAAAAGGGAGTGGTTTCATGTTTAAAAGTCAATCGAGAGTACAGAATAAAATTTTGATCATCCGAGGCTTCGTTTTTGAGAAAAAATCATTTTTAGAGGCAAAAGATATTAACAATATCTTTGTGCTATTTTTAACATTTAGATTAGTGTTAATGTTATATAGTACATCATTAAATTCATCTAAAGTCGATTTTTCCGAGACCCGTGAATTTAAAGGTATTCTGTATGTACATATAGCAGGTCCAGAAGTACAATTATATCAATGTAATTTTAACAGAGTAAAATACGCACGATAATTTGATCATATCGCACTTTTATTATATAAATACCTTACTTTCATCGGTTTGCTGGCAATTGCTAGTGACTGGCAATCAACGAAGAAAATTAATTAGTACACGTAATAATAACGGAGAGATAAATCTACGAGAGAAGCTTTTAAATAAATCGGAATAATGCATTTGTTGATCAGGAGAAAATCCGCTTTCATTAATCGTGTTATTGTTAATTAATAAATGCCGATAGAAGTGACTGATTGATAATTCGCATTGCTGGTACGAGCACTTGCAACGCCCGTGCTCATAATCGGCGCTGCGTTAATAGATGGTTATTATTTGGCGCGCACGATCAAGCGTCTCCACGTGCGACAACGTTAACGAGATATTAAATGATAGCGGTCGCACGCAAAGCTGTCGCCAAATGCATGAGTATGGTGGTTATACCCATGTATTTCAACCATTAGAGCTAACGATCGATTTGTCTGCACTTGGCAGCTTGACAGTATATCCCCTTTTCGATCCTTTAATCTTATTTCCATTTCCCGAGAACAACTAAATTATATTTATATTTGTCATATTACAGAAAAAAATTCAGATCTTTTCGTTTCAAACCTTTTTCGCTGGATAACTATCGAGAAACAAAATCTTTTGTTATTTTATATAATGAAAAGTATCATTCCCCCCGGCGAACAAAATATTCGTATTTAGACTTATCGTGTTACAGAAGAGATTTAGTCTCTTTTTTTTTCAAACCTTTCTTGGCCGGATGATTATCGAGTAACAAAATCTCTCGTTTTATCAGAATGAAAGGTATCATGAACAGATACAGCGGCGAGGAGGAGATGCAACGGGAGGCGAAACTCATTTCAGTATCCACGAGTCAGCGAATTAGGGTGTATTTTAACGTTGGCCCCTGAGAAATTAGGATCCTCGGTACTGCCATAGGAATCCCTCCGAGGCAGCCAGTTCGATGTTAAACGCTTGGGCGCGATAATTATACGCTTCTGGGACGCTGCGTGTCCCGTGAATGCGATTAACTCTCGGTATTTCGACGTCGGACTTAATCTGCGCGTTATCATCTAGATTACGCGGCTCGAGAACTAGCCGTGCGTCCCAAATCTCAATCTTCCGTGATTTGCCAACTCGATTCCGCGCGTTCAAATATTGGATAACGCGCGCGCGAAATCAGTTGAATGAACAAATTTGCAGAAAATAGAGGCTTTAAGAAGAATTATATTGTTGTTCATATACATATATTTCATTTGAAGGATAATAAATTGTACGCGAAGCTCGATATAATTATATTTTTTGCCTACTGATACGCTCGCTTCGTCTCATTTGTATCATTGCGATTTTAATACGATTTGCGAGGATACCATGCGGAGCCGTAAAGGTGGGAAATTTTAACGCACAGAAATCTAGCGTGAAATGCTCGTCATACCGGAGGTATTGATAAAATTGCGCCGGCACAAAAACTGCTCGAACTCGTCAGCAATGAGCTTTCCAGTATGTTCCCGCATTCCTCTTTATTTGGAACGCTGATGCACCTATAACCGCCTCGCGCGAGAATTACAGTGCAGTCGAACAAAATTCCTACGGAAAATCGCAAGCTCGCGTGCTTAGCTACAACGTCTGCCGTTTTAATGGACGCTCGCGTTAATAATGCCGCTGATGTAAGCACTTTCCGAGTTACCGCTCTACGACTCGGTAAGAATCCCTAACATCGAATACGATAAGAGGCAGAGAACGATAATAGCCATTAGGTAAGATAAAGCGTCCGCGTCGCGATAGTACTAAGGCATCCGAAAATTACCGGTATAACAAGCGCAATTGCATCGCTGTTAGAACGCTGTTTATCGACTTGAATTTCCCTTACGCGAAAAACCGTGCTTCAGTTACTTAAAGTTCGATCTTGTCGCGCGGTCGACTGAGGATGAAAATTTACCACGCCGGTAAAACGGCTCGTTTATACAGCATTACGAAGCATAATCTAACGCGACGCTATTACGAAGTGGTAAGAAAAACGTTGTTGCCTGATGCGAAGGGAGAACTCAGTGTTTCACCAGGATAATGTCCCCGCTCACCGTCCTTTTTTCTTCTCTCTCTCTCTCTCTCTCTCTCTCTCTTTCTTTCTCTTTCTCATTCTCTCTCGCTCTTCCGGTGCCAAAAGATCCACGCTTGGAATTCGTCGATGTAATTTCGTACGAGCGATAGAACGACAGGTTGGAATTTGCGCAAGCGTTCTTTTGTCGTCGGCAATATTACTATGACGGACTCTTGGCTATGAACGCAGCCAAGCTATTTCGCAGCACGTAAGAACGGATAAGAGATCGTATGATTACTACGCGATCGATCATATTCGCCATTCAAACTTCGCACGCGAATAGGATATATAACACCAGAATCGATACTATAATTCTTTAATGCCTTCCAACATGATTTCTACAATCGCTTGTTTATTAGGGAGTGTAACGGGAGTTTTAACATTTCAACAGTTCTGATTCGATATCCATTAAAAAGCATGATAAAATACTAAAGTTGCAAGTGGCTAACGGAAATTTAATGCAATCCAGTCTTCCACTCCGTGAGAATTACGGCTTTTGGATACACCATAATGAAAACGGGGAAAAGAATCGAGCGAAGAAAGAAGAATCGATTCTGTTGGGGGAGTAAACTTTTCTTTGTAAATAAACGTGACGGTTACCTACGAACCGGTCGCGACTGTGTAATAAGACCTCGATAGCACCCGGTATTGGCAAGCCTTGATTTATTCCGGCCGACTGAGACGGGAGCGTCGGGACGTGTACGGTAAAGGAGAGCGGGTGGCGACCCGTAGTCGACTACACGTATCCTTTCTTCCCTCGTCGCGAAAAGCATCGGATTGCATAAGCTGCCGTTAGAATCCCTATATTCCCCGGCTCTCGACTTTATAACGAAACGTTCGTCTGCGAATGTGGTCGTCGTCGTAGAAAGACCAATCCCGAAAATCTTGAATCGCACGTACAACCTGCAGAAAGCGATCTTCCCAATTGACTTCGTTCCCGATCTAATCGCTTGAATATTCTTTCCGACAGCTTCACGATAGTCGCGTGCAATACATAACGCATTTATGCGAAAATTTCGCCATTTCTAAGCCACATCGGGATCGGCATATCCTTCCTCTCGGATATATTAAGTGAATATAGAATGAAAGCCACGTTCGGAGGAGAACGGTGCATATGGAGGGCAGCTTCTTCGCCGACAAGCAATCGATTAGATAACGGCGTTAAAGAGATACGGGGAAATTTTGAAATCTTCTCTATCGTTTCATTTTACAAGCGATCTTTCAATTTTACATTAACTGCTCGGAACAACGAAGAAACGCCCTTTCTTTCCCTCTGTATTAATTTTGCGCTCTTTTTGTACTGGGCCGACATCAATCGATGGGCCATTATGGAAATCCGATTAGAATGTGGCTCGAGGCTCATAAAATTCACAACGGCAAAGCTCAATGTAGACCGGCAGTGAAACGAGAGACTGGGCGCTGGCACAAGCAGTTTACGCCCTCGGAAAAGCCGCCATCGCTCGTGGAATTTAAGTTCCTAACTATTTGAACGTTTGCCAGAAATAAAGCCCTCGGACGCACTGCCGTCGACCAGGAATTATTTCTTAAGTTCCGTAACGCAACTTTATTTCTGCGTAAGCGAGCCCCCGCACGCCGATGTTGAATGGCATTTAAAGCCGCATAACAATGAACAATGTTGTCTTGGCTTGCGCGTGATAACATAAATAGCTCATCGGGAGACAACGATGGCTTTTTGATTAATGGAAGGATAAGAACGAAAGAAAAGTAAAGTCGCGATAATAAATGATGCCGCTGCCCGTCGCAACTTTTACGGGTCATTATAGAAATCTTTGCACGCGATAAGGGCAAAGCGGCGAGTAAGCCAGATGTGGAAATGCGCAAGGGTGGAAAAGAGGAAAAAAAAACGGAAAAAGTCGGGTTCTCGTTCGCTAACGAACGCATCGGCACGTTCTCAAAAGAAATCATTACTTGCGGATTTTTTTCCGTTTGCTCAAGAACGAAGTAATAAATAGAGAAAAGTCTTAACGCCGCGCAAGATCAAAAGCGTCTCTCACAAAGTTTTATTGACACGTGAATCATAGACTAAAAATATAAGAAACGCGCGGTATATAGTATATAAAGAGAGATTTGTAGAAGAGTACCAATATTAGAAAATCATATTGGTAAAGAAGACCAAGATGCATCCTGTGGTCAAACTCTTCTAGCGTATTCCATATGCTGCCCTTCGAGAGATTCTTAATATACCAGAAAGATCTTCACTAGCTGTTTCGATACTCGGTTGAAAGTTACGGAAAATGATACGCTTGAACGGACCTTATAACTTAAAACGAAAGCCGAACGATATGTACAGGAATAACATACCGCAATCGTTCGTTCCACCAGTTGGGTCCGCGAAATATTCCGTTTATTTCACAGAACACAGAATTTATTCCAGCCCTGTGCCTGGTATTTCGGTCAGATATTTCATAACCCTCTATTGCAGCTACGGTGACTGAAAAATATTTCGATATCTGCATACCTATATTGATTTCATCTCTCGCGCTGCTCTTTCTGTCTTTTTTCTCCCCTCGTCTTCTCTATCTCTCCATCTTCGCCACGTACTTCTGGCGTTCTTATCAACATGTTTCTTCTCCGATGTAATGCAGTCTAACAAGCGTGCGCGATTTGTCAAATCGAGATTTTATCAGAATGTGTATACAGAACTACGATACACGAAACTTTAAGCTATATCTTATATCCAATTAGATGTATCTGCCTTCTTGTACATGTCAGTTAACTTCCACCGTCGTACAGATACATCCAATTATAATTGAGTTTTAAAAACTTTTTTTAAAAAACGTAGGAAGAAACAAGTTTTCTTGTATCGATCAATAAAGACGACAGAGACTTAACTATCTGCTGAAGGAAAAAATAGCGTCCTTTTGAAAGAAGGAGAAAAATTTGTAAGAACGATTTTGAATCGCTCGTTATCGTTTTATCATTTCGCGATATACATCACTCGTGGCATCGCAATTAATTTACAGTTATTTTACGTACATAAATAAATATATATATATATATATATATATATATATATAAAATAGCTTTTATTCGAATATATAAATATTCTGAAACTACAAATGTTCCAAGTTCTCTTTCCAACGTATGCTAGTCTCATTAATCTCGGCTAAACTATTCTCTCAACTATATGTACCGAGGAGCTAAAATCGTCAGGTTATAGAGATATTATCAGACGTTGGAGATGAAAGCCCGAATTTGATCTTCAAAGTGTCTATTAGTCTTACGTCCGTTATTAATCAAATATAGCTGACAACTGCGATATTGCCCGCTATCAATCAATCATTGATAGTCGGCTGAGTCAGTCACGAATTATCCGGTGCAAGCCGGTTATGCATAGATGATAGATGATAATGAGCTTACTATGCGTTAGAACAAGTTAAGCTCCGTTATTGAAGGTAAATATCTTACGTACTGCAACTAAAGGAAAGACGATATGTTCTTCGCAGTCGGAGCATAATTTAGTGTATGTCTCTATTCTCGGTTTTTATTTAACGTACATATCCGCATGAAGTCGTGCAACTCGTATATCAGAGCGCAACTGAATTGTCGATAACGGAAGAAAAATACAGATAAAATAGAAAAAGAGAGAAATAGAGGATGCGAGTAAGGGACGGGACTCCAATTAAGTGGCGTAGGACGTGGGCGCTACGAGAACATCGTTACAGCATCGAGATCGCCATTATGCCACGAAGAGGACGACCCTAACGACGTGGCTACCGTGATTTATGGTCCAGCGGAAACGCGCCACGGGACACATGGATTATGTATCTACGGAGAGCGACTTTCTACTTTGGTAGTACTTTATAAGAGTAGATTAAGAGAATAACACACGTGACCTTTCATCTTTACCATTAGCGTAATTGTTCCTCATTTGTGTTAATATATGAATTTACGTGATACACTCCGAAACAAGCATCACCAGCGATTACATCAAAGACAGAAAGCCTTTGCGAATTAATGATACAGGATGCTTCAGGTATCACATATTCTCATTGCCGAGTTGTTTAAACAATCTTTGTCTTAACGAAAACTGTTTAACACTCCATTTTAAATAATCTTCTAGTTGTCGACAAATCTGATATATCTACATTCGCTTCTTATTTTGATTTTTAATATCCGCGGTTTCCGATAACGGTACGAAACGGCTTCGCAACGATCTCTACAAACACGGTGATTTACGGGCCGCAATGCAGTCGTCAGATCAAAGTGCATATCGTTAGTAGTAGTAGGAAATAGCAGCTCTTGATTGCTTCGAGGTTGCCAAGTCCCGGATGGTCAGATGAACACATACGCGCTCACTTACCTGACACCGCTAGATGGACAGTTCTGATTAATGGTGGGTGGGCGCTGACTTGACACTCGTAAAGGCCGGCATCGCGTTCCGTAGCGGAGCGCAGAAGCAATCGCCAGTCATTAGGCTTCTCAAAGGCCAGGGAGAATCTGGAGTCGCTCGCGTACGTGTCGAGGCCAATGGTGAGTAAATGGAGCTCTTCTCCCCGTCTACGCACCCAGGATACCTGCAATGAAAAAAGAGCAGATCCAATCGATTAGATTCCTTCCCCAGTAAAACTTTTAATTAGGGAATTGAAATAGAATAAGGGCTAGAGCATTTCCTTTATTTCTTTTCCATTAACAATTAGGTAGAGTAATAAAATAGGAAACACATTTCTATCGACACGTTCTTTCCTGGTCAGCTGCTGGTGAGCACCGAAAATTATTAACTGCAGATTCTCCGGAAAGTCGCTACTCGCTTCTGAACTTTACACGCGATATACAAGCGAGACAAGGCATATTTATACGCGGTCGACTTTCGTGAGTGGACTATAAGAGTAGTCTTGTTCCTTTAGCGAAAGAAGGAGAGAGCGCGAGAAAGAGAGAGAGTGCCAAGAACACTTTGCATAAATCATGCACATCGAAGCTAATGGAACAGTGTGCCATAAAAATATGACCGTATTGCCCGTAAATCACAGTAAGTTATGCTGTTAACTGCTGTTATCTGACGCAAATATATGTCTGCATTTTAAAACCGATTGTATCATTCCCCCATTCATTAAATCACAAATAGATGCTTTATGCACAAAAAACTTCTGACAGCTTCGATAAACTTATTCAAGCATATAAACTTATAAGATATTTTTGGCGTTAATCTCTTTTGTCGTGTCAAGGCAGAAAAGAAATCAATAAACGTTTAAAAAAGAATTAAATATTGCGCCATATGCATGTATTCGACAAAAAAATATTACATAAAAAATATATTAATATACATTTTGATAAAATAGGAAATACATTTTTAAGTAAAACATATTTAAAAAATATTTTACAAATAATTTTTCATGTATTTTTTTTGATAAAAATTATGATTTTAAACATTTGCGAACTAACTGGGAATGGAAAGCTTATGTAAAGTAAAATTAAATTCTTCTTCACATTGCTATGCTTTAATATTCAATAGAACACACATAAATATTGTATATTTTATGCTTATGAATTTGTATTACATATATAATTATACAAATATTTTTTTTAATATAATCAAGTGTAATAATAAACGTATACTTTAAATGAAGAGATTTTTAAAAACATAATAAGATTTATGTTTTGTTTATAACATATGTATCAAGGTATATATCAAGAAAATAGTTTTAATTAAAAGTACAGAAAATTTAATAAACAAACTTTGTTATAATAATTAAAAGATGTAATATCTTGAGTGACATAAAGAAAAAAATTATTATTAATAATTAAATATTATTAATATTTATATATATATATATATATTTATATTATTATATATTATTATATATTATTATATATATATATTTATATTATTAATAATTAAATATTGACATTTTTTTACCTTTTTAAAAAGATAATTTTACAAATTTGTTTGATAATGAACAAAATGTGGTAAAAAAGCCAATTAATATAGAGAACCCTATGTAAAATTTTGCACATTGATCGACATATTTTGATGATTAATATAATGATTAAAATAAAAATATTGTAACTAATTGACATTTGTATATCATATTTATAAAAATCATGCAATTTTTCTCAGAACGCAAAAATTTGATTTTAAAGTAAAAATAATAAATTAATTTACATATATATTTTTTCAGTTAAATAAAACACGTTTTATTCCCCAAATAAATAGTATTTAATATACGATATGATAATCCAGGAATTGATTTGAAATGTTAAAAACAGAATATCTGCACAAATTTATTTTGTAATAAGTTATATATTTTTCGAGATAATTAGTATATAGTTTTTTTTAGTATTAGTATAGTAATTAGTATATACTTTATTTTTACAAATATATACATAAAATGGGCATTGCATGATTATTATTCGCAAACTGTTATTTAAGCAAGTTAATTTTTCCTTTTCTTTCCTTGCATTACTTCTCGAGGAATAATTTATGATTATCAACATATTCAATTAATCCTCTTTCTTGTCATTGTCATCTACTACTGACTTGAAATTAAATTATTAATAAATTTAGACTACGTCTACCAAAACAGATATTTTGCGCGATTTTTTTAAAAATAAAAGTCATTGAAAGTATGAATTTTTTAAATTATTTTAACTTGATATTTAAATAATTATTCTTTCTCTTTTTAACAATGCTTTTTACATCCGAATACATTTTTGTAACACGTTTTGAATTTTTCGCCAATATAAATGTAATTTGTTCATTAGTATGTCTAAAAAATATGGAATAACAACTGAATCATTGAATCGAATAATATCAATAAGAGAGAACTGTACATGATTTATATAAACGTTTATTAAAAATGTTTTCTATACTTGAAGGAATTATATACATTGTACGCAATTAATATTGGAATTGCCGAACAAAGTTTGATGTCGATAAAAAGGTATGTAAAATTACACGAACAATAAATATAAAATGTATGCAATATTTAATGGGAATGAATTTTAAATTTGTTGTTCATGTATGTTTTTTTTGTGATATTATGTACATTTCCGTTGAAAATTGTATAATTTTAATACTTAATGTGATCATAATTGTATATAACTTTTTTATTATGCACGAAATCATATTTGAATAATTAGTGGCTATAATACATCAACAATTTTATACTTTCATTATTTATTAAAATCATACAAAAGACATTTGACATATTAAAATTAAATGATTTTATTTCTCTCGAAACTTCTTTACACAAAGTAACAATAATAATTTCATTTACGCATATTCTTTTCAGTAATGTAACAAATAAGATAGATTTTATTTTTCAATTGTTAGACTTAATGGACGGCATATTTATAGGAATTAGTTCGAAATGCTAGAACTCGAGATAAATACTCGAAATAAATGTTGTATATACATAAACTTATATATATTTTTAAATAAAATTATATACATTTTTGTTATAAATCGTAATTATTAATAATTCAGTCATTGGTGTAAATGTAATTTTATATAATTTTTTTACAGTATTTAAAATCATTTTTGAATGATTGTAATAAATCGATAATTCTTACAAATTATGAAAATCATATTTTAGGACAAAAATTAGCTCAATAAAATTTACTCGCGGTAAATTTATTCAATTATTATTAAATATTTTTCAAGATAGCGACAACAACTTTAGCTTTGGTATTTTTGTTTTTATGACGCACGATTTTGGTCTTTTGTTATTGCATGAAATCACAAAGTTACTATTTGCAAACCGAATTCGGAAGATTGTACACTGCCGCTTATGTTTGCAAAAAGATCTTTGTCATTCCCGTGATACTCGAACTAACAGGTAACCGCGCGAACCGCTTTGTGCATAATATTATTACGCCTTGAAACATTACGCGATCAGTACAAGAAGAATATCACAGAATATTAAAAAGATGTACATATACATCGTTTTCTGATAATTATCAGATTACTCATCTATGCGATGATAAAACTGTAAAGAATTTGAAGATGAGACGCGAAAATTAAGTTCAAAGATCGTCACATCCGCGAATCGATCGTAAAGCTGCTATGAAAGTAGACGCTGAGAGCACATATAGACTCCAGCTCTGATTTTCGTAGAATCGAGTACGAACCGTTATACGGAATAGTCGGAGACGGAAATATCGAGTGAGATCTACAGATTGTGCGAGACGCTTCTGGATTTGAAATCCAATAGAGTACAGGCAAGATCGATTACGGGATTTAGTGTCCGCACGCGATATCACGAGATATCGATTGGCTAGCCGGCACAGTGGAGGCCTGACGAAACATTACTCCGAATTATGCTCGTTTCTCGTAATTGTATTGACAGTGCAATAAATATCATTATCACGAAAAACATCACTTCGCTTAAAAAGATCCTTTACAAGCGTTCCTTACTTCTGCGAGTTACGTAACATTGCGTACAGTACGCTATCCGTCATCAAGGTATCTTTTTGATTTGTTAATTATTCGACGAATCTTATAAAATTTTGCAATTTACATAATTCACATTTAAACATGTCCAATATGAAGCAACGTACTGTTAAAGTCGTAATATTAAATTATACTCAATTTGAGTCATTTTTAACCATTCCTTAGATCATCCATTGCTCCTACTCTATATCGTTAATTTAATTAAAAAAATAAAGTCAAATAACAATTTGTATTAACTGCTTTTGTGTTAAAATAATATTTTTAATGCATATGATAATTAAAAATGACAAAATATTATTTATTTTTATTCAACTCATGGAATTGGTTTAAATTTAATCCTTTAACATTTAAAAGTGTGCTCGATTTAGACGTAAGAATTGAAGCGAGAGGAGGATCGGAATTCCAAATTAACGTTTCATCGCGACATGCAACGACTATTTCTTGAAGGAATTCGAACGCGTCCTGCGTCGCGCTTCGAGTCGTCCGTCAATTTGGAAGTACTTTGTTTATCGTTTCCGCATCGAGAGCGCGGAGTACTTCGCGAATTGCGCGATTAATGAGACGGAATACACGGATCGTGTGATTTAAGTAACGGAGAGCTATGATGTATTGATTGTTTAATAGCACTTGTATCCTGCAGAATTTACGCGCTCGTGTCTGTCACAAGTGTGTGTGTGTGTGTGAGTGTCTCGATTATATATTTTCGAACAGTTCGCTTGCGCTTTAATTGGCTGCTGACTCAATTCGCGAAATTCAGCTTCGAAAACGAAATTGTCGACATTTGAATCTCTCAGCGAATTGAATTTATGTAAAGTCAAATCGTTTGTTAGTTATCTCGAGAGTATCTAAGAAAGTATCGCGATTATGATAATCAATTTGCTTTGAATCACGTTTCTGCAAGGCTTTCCCTGTGAATGCACAATGAAGGAACTTGATACGAAGACGAAGCCTTGGAGGCATCGTGTTCATTGGCAGAGTGCCGTATCGGTGAGTATCTTTCTCTTTTAACTTAAACTGAGGTAATGGATCGGTGAACATTACAGTTAGATGTATCATTCTACAGATCCGTTGCCTCAAAATGGATGGGCGAAAACAAATTAGTATAAATGTTTCATCTTGGATTACGTATAATTATCAATTCATTGCGCATATAAGAATGTACATATACATATGTACATATAAAGCTTACAGAATAAAAATAATATTTATCGTATTATTGATCAACGTGTGTCTGTATGTATATTTATCTGATCACTTGAACGTTTTAAAGTCTATACAATAGAATAATAATTACGTGGAACACAAGACATTTAAAATGTATAAAGCAAATATTTCTAGGAATAAGTAAACACAAAAAAAAATAATAAAAAATGTTTTTACAGTTGGAATAGGCTTTATAAAAATAAAACTAGTTAAAACAACATTCGTACACAAAAGTAAGATTGTCCTCAAATGATAAAGATAATATTTTCTTATATCTTTCGCCAAGCAAATTCTATGCGCAGACAAGATTTTCAATAAATGCGTTTAAGAGAATATCATAAGAATGCAATGTATTGATTCTAGTATCATATTACAATTTATTATTATAATTGATTTAAACTAACGTAATTGAGTAACAGACGCAAGTCTCTTAATTGTAATGCTTTGATAAATAGTGAAAAATAAAAATTAAAGAAAGTAGAATAAAACTGTAAATAAATAATATTAAATATTTTTTAAATATAAACATAAAACTGTTATTTATAATAATGTTATAATGGTTTACGGATGAAGAAGATTGGAGTAGGATTATTGTATAAAATTATTATAACATATAAATTTTTGAAATAATAAATAAAATAATTAATTATGTCATTTATAAAATAGAGACTCAATATTAAAATATTTAAATGTGTTATTTGATTTTATTTTCTTTCCCTTTCCCAAGCATCTTTTAAGTAAAGTATAAATATTTTAGGCTTTTTTATATTTAGTATTTCAGATTAAAAACTATATAAATTGATGTAAAAGAAGAAAATTGTTTTATCTGTTGAACTTAATACGCATAGAGAAAAGAAGACAATATTTTACAATATTATATATTTTAAATAATTAATTTAATTGAAAATAGTTATTAATTTATTCTGGCCAATGCGTCAATTTTAATCTAATTTAATCTATTTATATTAGTTATTGATAATTTAATTATTGATAATTTTTACTTTATATAATTTGAAATAAAATAAAATGCAAGATATAAATTCAGTTCAATAAATATTTTTGTCACAGTATATTTTTGTATGAATTCAGTCACGGAATATTTTGGAATTAATATATTATAAGTCATTAATATTAAAATACATAATATTGAAATAATTCTTAATGTATCGTAATGAATATAATTTTATAATATACATTTTTAACATTATAAATTTATACATATAGGTATGTGTGTGTGTGTGTGTACATATACATATTCATATATAATAAGATATATGAAAAAAGCCATAAACATGTTATGAAAGAATAAAAAATTAATATCAGCAGATTAATATTATGGAAGATTATTGGTTTTGGATTTCGTGTCATTTTCTATCAAATATCATCAATAATATTAATTGTATGTAATAATAATAATAATTGTGCTGATTTTGAATATTACGATGAGTAACAGATGCAAGTTTCATTTAACTTACGCGCTTTCCTATTGATTTATAATTATTTCTGTCGCGCCATCAGTACTTCATCGTACTTTATAGTGCATTCATTCTTTTCATGCTACAAATTGCTATATTAACTGGCCACGAATCAATATCGGATGTAAATAATATATTTATCACAGGACTATTTATCGGCCTATCTACATGCATTGTTGATTCTATTCTGAAACAGTAATTTCGACATTTACCTCGTGAGCATTCGATTATAAATTATTCGATTTTGATTAAAAAAACACTCGAAAGTTTGTTAAATATATTCAGTTGATTACAAAACGTTTGGAAATGTTTTAATTCATAAAAATATTCAACTAAAATATAATATATGCAAAAGTTAATTGCTTATGTTTGGCTTTTTACTATATTTTTCATTATATATTAAAATATTTAATCAATTTAATTAATTTTTGTTTAAAAAATTTAGCATACAATTTCTAAATTTAATATCTATTTTCGATGTTGTAAATTAGTGAATAATGAATTAACTTTTTTATTATAACAAATCGGCAGCAATTTTATTGCATATACACACACACATATATATATATATATATATATATATATATATATATATCATGTGCTTAGATTCATATAGATATCAATTCAATAATATAATTGTAATATAAAAATGTGTACAGATAATTATATAGCATTCCATACTTTTTCCATTCGTCACTTTAAAACGGATATATTAGAACAAATTAGGATAAGGATATTTAATTCTGAATCATTATTATTTGATTTAGCGGACGAGACGATGCATAATATGTAATTTTATAAACATAAAAACAAAGAACACGGGAGATAATAAATAAAATAAAACTATAACAATGAAAATATTACATTTTTAATTCAATATTATTTAAATTCGTTTATAATAAAATTTCATAAATAACAAAGAGAAAAAATAAAATATTTTTATACTTTTCTTCTTACGGTATTAATTGTACCCTATTTGGATCCTATTTCTTTATGCATTTACATCAGATTAAAAAATGAAATAAAAATAAAATAAAATTAATGAATAATATAAAAAATAAAATTGTATCTGTAAAATATGAGATAAAAACATATTTGTTCCCGAGTAACAAATACTGTGTTTACTAGTGTTTCCCTATCTATCCTATTTCTAAATAATCTTCTAAAATTAAATATATAAATTGGTAAGATAGTAATCAAAAATTTATTATTTTTTGCAATCTCATTCTATTCTAAATTTCTTATTTCTGCATGTTATTAAAATGAGATTCAGCGGCGATAATTGACATAATCATCGTTCAAATTGATAAAAATATTCATGTATTTATTTTAGATTCTATCTCGTTAGTAGTTTTAATGTTTATTTCAAAATTAAAATTCTTTCCTTCATTCTAAAATTTAAAATGTAAAATTTAATGAAAAATTCTTAACCCTTTGAAGACTGGTGGCTCTTTAAAGAACTTTTATTTTTTCAATAAAGAAATGAAATTTTTTATTGAAAATTATTTACTTTATTGAATTTTAGACGCTTATTTCATTTTTGATAAAAGAAAACTCTTCAAAGACTCTAACGAAACACCAACGCGATATGTGATTGACTCTTTTTGAATATAAAATCAGAATATAAAAATGCACATAATATAAAAATGTTTTCAAAATTATTATTAGATATATTTTTTATTAACGATATATTTTAATTGTTGGTTTAAAATGCTATCTGAATAAGCACATATAAAAACTAAACACAAAATTATTTATACATGTATTATACTATTATTAATTTCAAACTTAATTAATTTAATTAATATGAGTCCTTCCCAATACGTTTATATTTTGCATGTTACATTTTGCATTTTTGGAGATCCAGATAATTTTTTAATAGCTAATCCCATAGTTACGCCTATTTACATTCAACCCGAGTGATACTTTTTATTTGCTTATGCAATTTTACGTTCTACTCCAAATAAATTAGGAGGTGTATTGGCCCTATTAATATCAAACGTTTATATTTTGCATGTTCGCATATTTTTCATACAAAAGCATAAAATCTTTATGCTGATTTGCCGGTGAATATCCGACAGAAAGAATATTTGATCTCTAATTAAACTCGCAATAATTAATCAAGAGCAATAAAACATAGGTTCATTTAACCAGAAAAAAAGAATTTATACAAGATAGATCGATGTATAATGTTAAGTAAAGTATAAAAGGTGCATGGATAGACCTGCAATATTTTCAGAGACAAAAATATTCTGCCAAATTGAATTGAAATCTGTTTATTCACAAATCAAAATTAAAATTGCTCACAAATTAATGTTCTAAATAAAATCCTATACATATATTTGCAACTTAAATCTCACTTTGTCTAAATCTTAAATTATTGTAAATTGGATTTTTATTAAGGAATTAAGAAACTACGTGTAAAATCCGTCGATTGTATTCACGGTCGAAACCGTATAGAGAGACTCTCTGGATAAATATACGAGAAAATAGGAATATAAGTATGTAAGAACACGAAATAAGTACATATACAAATACACATATGAATAAATAAAATTATAAAGAATTATAATATGAAAGAATACAAAATAAGCAAAAAATATTAATAAAAATAAATTAAAAATATAGGAATAGCAGAAATAAATATAACAATTTGATATTAAATTTATTTTTTAAAAACTAAAATTTAGAGTTAAAAAGACTGGAAATAATGTAAAACTTTATGTCTGAAGTTAATGTACTTTTATGTCTGCAATTAAATTCTATTTTTATATATATCAACTTAAATATAATTAAAAATGTAATTATATTTTAATTATATTTTGTTATATTTTGTAAAATATTAATTTCATAATATATTAAAATTATATAAGATTAATTATGTAATTATATATAATAAAACGCGTTTGATAATACAAAATTAGCACATATTTCGAATTCGCACATTTGATAAATATTCATATTTAAAAATTATATAAAAGTTTTTAGTAGCTTTTAATTTCAATACCAAAAAATAATATATTTGGAAAACTTTTAATACAAAATTAAATATAAATATAAAATAAAAATTCGATATAAAAACAATAATCAATGATTATATATTAGTTTTTTGGTTGATTTAAAATTTGTCTACGTTTTTAATACAGAATTTTACAGAATCAAAAATACGTTTGATAAAATTAATGTGAGATTTTGGATTATTGCAGTTCAGATAAGATTTGCGAAATGAAATATTTTATTTTACTTTTTTATAAAATATATTTACAAATTTATATTACGGTACATAAAACCTTAAAAGTCATTAAGAACACTATATTTTTTCCATATTTTTAGCTATGATTATGGTCTTAATGATAAAGCTATGATGATGTTCTCTTATATTAAGTATCTATTAGTTAATACATAACTCGAACCGATGAGAAATTGAAATAATCTTTGTCATGAAAAGTTATATTAATTTCGACAGTTTTCACGAGATTCATTTGCGATGCTTAATTCAATGCCTCGTTCAAAATTGAAGTTTCTATTGCAAGGCCGGAATTAAATTCATATTTTCTTAATGATTTCCCGAAGCAGTCGGTTAAATAATGAATTAACGATAACACATACATTCTTTAATGTTTAGTCATGGAATTAATTTAGAAATATATTCTGAGAGAAAATTTGCTTCTCTTGTTATCAGCATTATTAGTTATCAATATTAAAATACTATTCTAATAATAAAAAGATTTTAATAATAATTAATTATAATCTACTGTATATCTATATGTATAACTGCTTATGTGAAGACTCTTTTGTTCATTTTTTATATTTTTTAATAAAAAGAAATGTAACCAATATTTCTTGGTAATACGTATAGAAGTATTTTTCTCGCATAAACGTATTCGCAAATTGCATAATATCTATTATGCAAAGATTTAAGAAACGATAATTATCATTGACTCGTTGCCGAAATCACTATTGGAAACAATCTGAAAAATCTGGGATTCATTCTCTTTTACAGCGGGGCTCCTTGCATTCGACAACTCGTTTAACTTTCCTTTATGGATTGAGCTCATAAGGTTCGACAGCAGCAGAGCGGATTGAGTTCGCTCTCTATTTTAAAGATCGTTCTTTTCTATATCGGCTACCTAACCATGTGCAACGAACGGGCCTAGATTTTGGTTAAATCATTGAACTAATTGTCCAAAGAACATAGTAAGAATGTGACTTTTTCATGACTGTTTTAAGATTCACAAAGTCTTGCAAAATAAAACAAAAGTTAAATTTTATGTATATGATTAATTATTCATTTAATGAATATATCGAAATTATCTGATTATTGATTAATATCGAGATTTTACTACCTTTTTATATTTGATTTTCTTAAACATTAAAATGTATCAATAGTATTATCTCGTATAATTGAGAAATTTATTAATAATTTTTTTAACTGTTGCTCAAATTATATAAATAAGAAGTTTTTGAACTATAATATCTACAATGATGTAATTGATCATCTATTTAATATACAGCTTTAATATATGCTTCTTATAAAAAATTTTATATTATTATATACATTTTCAATATTTTTGAATAATATTTGTAAGATATTTGATATAATCAAACATTTAATTACTTATTTTATATTATATTTTATGATATTACATTATGTTTTAAATTATTTTTCATTTACTTTGTATTATATTTTATTAAATTTTATTGGAATATAGTTTATATGAAAAATAATATACAATTCAGAAATTCAAAAACATTTCAATAGAAAAAGAGAATCGCCAATTAGAATTGGTAAAAATAATGCAGAATCTGTTTGTCTATTTCTATTGGAAAAAATTTTAGTTTAAAACCTAACATTAAGCGTATAATTTGATTTAACTAGGAAAATACACAGTCAAGTTTAGTTAAGATGTATTTAATTGCAATAATAGTCGATAAAGCTTGTTTTAAAAAATTCAATTATTTATATATTTTTTTTATCAAAAAGAATCTTTTTTTATTAAGAATTAATCATATATCATTAGATGAATGAAATAATGATATCTTAACAATTGAGAGACGAAGGAAAAGAAGTTGATTTGAGGAAAATGTCTTATTGGGCAATACTAAATTTCAATGTTATAATTAGATTCGATATCAGAATCTCTGTTAAAAGCTTGACAGCTTTGTAAAGATATGGTCTTATGCTGTCCGTAATTTATTCGTAACATGTTTTTCGATGTAGCAAACTGCTGATATAACTCATTCTTTATAAATTTTAATTAATATTACTCATGTTTATTAATTTCAATTAATAAACATGAGCGTTAATTGCATTTTTGGTGCGTCATATGTAAATTTCGTCTGCCAAGGATCATAATAAATTGAGATCAGGTGCGATACCGTGAAAGCCGATAATATATTACAGGATATTATTCCGATACTTGTGATCTGGTGCACGAAAGTTTGATAAAAGTTAAAGAATCGTTAGGCATCACGCATTTCAGGAGCTGCCGTTTCAGCTAGGAGCAGGGTGTTCTCGAAATAGAGAACAGTGCGAGCGGAAGGCATAGTCATTTGTCATTATTATAAAGGACTCAGCAGTGAATAATTACGTCTTAGTAACTTTATGTCTATATGTTGCCTGTGCAGCATTTATAACTTGATCTCCATGTGACGCTCCGTAACGTATCGTTTACAACCGAGCACGTTAAATTACGCGTTATTACTCAAATGCTAGGACAAAATTTTACAAAATTATTTATTTAAGTTAAATACAGGTGCACGCTACTCGCTCGCTTTCAAGATTATCCCAATCACATGTCGTTTCGCGTATAATAAGCATGCCAGTGTAAAATGTATGTGTGTAAACGCCACGAAAGACCACTAGTCATCGGACGGAGTCACCGCAAGGGATAAACCAAAATTTCAAATTTGCATTCGTGCGTACAGAAGACCGCGTACTCTCTGTCGTCCATAAAGCGGGGCAAACCAAAATCCACGGCGGTGCATTTATCACGTAGAAATTGAGCCGCAAACCAAACGTCAAAGCAGCATGAGTCCGTCTACGCGGCGACAAGCGTACAGCGGCGTTATTTCGGAAACCATACGCGCGGTCGGATCGGTCATTGTCCGCCAAATTATTTCCGGCATAATTGCACCGCCGATCTACTCATATCGAGATTAATTGTAAACTAATAGTAATTAAGATCACTATTTGAAATGTAACTTGTTTAACTTGTAAACTCTCGAATACTTCGCGCAAGTTGACTTTGTGCAAGTTCTCGCGGCGCTACCATTAAATTATACTTCAAAGCATGTAATAAATGCACATGCAGTAAATATTGATGCTGAACTTTTCAACGGCTCTGATAATATATTAATAAATTTCCAGCATTTAATGATAGCGTCATAATATTACCTACGCCTAGTTTTGGCCCATATAGTTGATGGATTATTCGCAAAGCATTTATAGATGCACTTGCACGCAAACGGGCGGACATTCGCCAAATTAACGATTTATGCATTCAATGTTTCGGTTGCTGATCAATACATAGCAATATACTGTTTGTTTATTTACTACGTTTTGAGCAAACATTTACCGCGGATACACCAACTATACGCCCAACTTCCTCTTTTATATTCCATCGGCCGCACTGCCTACGTGTTCGTATTTTACATACGGGAGTATGTCAAGGAATGTAGTGGAAATGTCCGTGTGTCAGTGAATTCCTATCGAAGTTAATAACACGAAACCATCTGATATACCAAGCGAAAACACAAGCTGCATCTGCACAACACGATGTATGTCCAATATAAAGTGTTTTGAAAACGTTGTATTTTGTACTGTATTCTCTGTGGTAAATAATCATTCAATATTGACAGCCATTAACTTTCCAAATGTTTTAAATTGAATATTTCCAATTATTTTTTAATATCGCAATTGCTTGTTACTGGACAATTTTTTAATACAATTTAAAATAAAAAAAAACCTCTAATTTCATCATTTCTTTTTCAATCTGGAGAGTTTTAAGAATTTTCGAGTGATAAATTTCAAAGTATTTTTCGGTATTTTTACCCTAAATAATTAGTAACGTCATATTAAATGGATTTAAAAGTTCCAAAATTTATTCTAGTCCGGTCAAATGTAGAGCCTCTTACATTACCGCGAAACTCACGAGAGTTACGCGGTCGCAACTCCAGCAGTAGAGATCTCGTTTCGGCAAACCGTGATCTCTGACGCTTGTCGAAATCCGTAAAGCCAGTCTAACTGGAATTTGGTCCGCGGGCACAAAGGTAAGAAAATTGGATTCGCCGGTCCATCGACCGAACCGCAATCGAAGCCGTTGCCGTCGACAACTATGTGTGAAAAGTTGAAAAATGACGTCGCCCTGACACGAAGCATGCAAACTTGCATATTGGTTGGACAATGACAAAGGGAAATAACTTTATTGTCTACTGTCGGGACGGCGACGGTGAGTCACGTTTGCAAAACTTTGATTAGTCTTCGAACCACTTATTGACGAGCTGCAGGAAAACTTTGTTCATGGACGGAGGAAGCTGCTAGAACTCAGCCATGTTGCGCTAAATACAGGATAATGGACAAAGTAAGCGCGAACCGGAAGATGGAAAATAATTAATTAAAAGGAAGTTGGATGCGTGGTGCAAAATGAAATAATAACTTTCCGAAAATAAAACTTCCCGAGGAGAAACTAAGAGAAAAAGTGAGTACCGATGAATCATTGCTGGCGTGATAATAATAATAAATTGGCAAAGTAATTTCTTAAGATTTTCTATTATATTTAATGAAACAATTTTTTAGATTATCAACACAAAATAATACGCGACTTTCATTGGCGAAGTCTAATCAATATATTATAGAGTAAAATATGTTGAAAGAGACTTCAAGAAGAGTTCTTGTGCAGAATTATTTTGTATTATGATAAATTTAACAATATAATATTAGCTATGGCACTTACAATGCAAAGGTACACATTCTAAGCATACCTATCGGCGTATGCAGATACGTGTTAGAAAGCTATAGTTCAGGATTCGCACAGATGTAGGTGGTAGATTGCAGTAGAAGGGCTCACGCTCAATTCGAGCCTCTCTACAAACCAATGTATATCAATAATACTGTTTAATGTAGACAATATGATATAATAACAAAATAAATAGCAACTGACTGTCGGAATATGTTTGAATAAATTAAATATTCGTAACGATAAAAATTTTAATAATAAAAAATTAATAAGCAACATCGTTCGATAATAAAATTTAATTGTGTAAATTAATTAAAATAACAAAAATGTAAAATTCCATTTTGTTCGTTAATTATTGTTACGTATCAACATGTTGATTTTAATTAACTTTAGTCAATCGAATACAAAACGTGTAAAATATATAATTTCCTTTCAAACACAAATTTTGTTACGAACTTTAATTTCAGTAGTTCGCTATTATTTTATGTATCAAATAGTATGCTTTTAATATGCTTATCAATGTATGCGTGTATCGATTAAATATGAATATTTTAGTATATAATTACATGTTAATGGATTAATGCTAAAATTTATTTTAACTTGTTTGACATTATTTAGAGAGCTTTTAGTTTGCATAAATTGTTTTCTAGAATTCCATTTTCAATTAAATTCAAGAAAATGATACCACTATGCATCACGGTATTGCACTCCTACGAGTAGAAAGACAATCCAGCACGCGATTCCCTTTAGAATTGATGCACACAACGAATCAGTGCGGTCGGGCAATCGAGAAGCACTTATTCAACATCTATTCGATCTACATAGCAATCCTATGCAACTTCTACTGAAAAACACAAGAAAAAAAAAAGAATAAAACGTACAAAATTCGAAAGTTAGCTTAATTTCAAACTTAATAACAAACAAAAATTTTAATTACTTAATTAAAATCACTCTAATATTTCTTTATTTAATTTCGAAATTTATTTAATTCATTTAATAACTTTGAAAAGATAATGGATATTAAAATTTGTATGTTTAAGTACGTGTTTACACACCGATGTATCATCTGTTATCAATTTTCAGATATTTTTCATCTAATTTTATATTTTCATATTTTGCTTTGTTTACATGTAAGTAAAATTATAATAATCTATAAGTTATAATATATATATATATATATATATATATATATATAAAATAAGTTAATATTGGCAATATTAATCGCTTATAACGTAAAAAATTTTGTAATTTTAATATTAACATATTTTGAAATTTTTAGTTTTTTTCTAATTAATCTCCAATATATATACCACTGTCGATATTTCCTTTCTTAACATACTACTTGCATGTTTAAGCAATACGAAAAGACAGCACTACTCTCGTATCATCATGGAGAGTCTTGGTTCGTTTATAATTAATGTAGTAACGAGTCCTCGTCAAACTAATTACACAGGTATAAACTTGAGTATAGCGTGAGACGCGAACACCGTTAAAAGTTTGGCCGATGTGCAGGTTATATGCGCGCAAAGTCGCGAAAACAGGAAGAAGTTCATAACGACTTCGAGACAATTCGGAATACGGAAGTCTTATTTATAAGAACCATGGTTATTTGCATCGCTCCAGTAACTTTGAGTACCTATATCTATACTGTCCTCTGTTCCTTCTATTTGTGATTTACATATAACAATATAGGTCTGAAAAATAGCTGATATTTAATCAATACCATATTCTATTTAATAATATGATGAAAAACGACTGAACGGCGGAATGTAAAAAAATTCCTAAAAAGATTCCCCTTTCATTTTATCCAAAGATTTCCTAAGCATGACTTTCCTTAGATGCAAGTTCGATCTTGAAAACGAAAATAGGATAGCGATAATCCGAAATAAATGTATTCAGAATACGTGTTTAAAATATGCGCGCCGAGATACTTTACATAAATTGATTATTTCATCAAGCATCGGGTGAGTGCTTACGGGCATGGGCTGTCCTTAAGTAGTTTAAGTCAATCATTCTTCCTACTCGTCCGACACTGGGCGACTGAGAATAAACAGCTGGAACAGCAAACTCATGGATCCTGCATTAGAGAGCAGTTCAAGCAACCATCTTATTAACATTATTGATCGAGAAGCAAGAAATAAGTCTTTTGTTACTATTAATGAAGTTGCTGTTCCATAATTTTCTCCTGCTACTGCCAGAATAAATCAAATAATCATCGACTCTTGTTACGAAACAGAGGAATATTTTATTCGATAAATTTAGCTATATGTGTGTATGTATGTGCATATAGAAGTATGCACATATGTACCTACTAATAATATGATAATATAAATAGCAGGGATATAAGATATGTTTAAACTCGTCATATAAACAAATGTAATATGTATTTAGTTTAAAATAATTTATGTAATTTGTGATAATAATATTAGATGCATACATTAATCAAAATAATATCTGATAAATATCGGAAATAAATACTTTATCAGTATGGAAAGTTTGCTGTGATGGAAATACCGAAAATATCATTCATAACATAAATTCCTTCTAAGCTACGTTGGCTCGTTCTCGCAAATATTTGGCGTGTTTAATGCAGAAGAACACTTAGGCTCGTCTATCGATGGCACACGCAAGGTACATTCAGAATTTTCGTTTAATATATTTTTACTCACGTGACATGATTTGGCAGGACTTTGTGCGTGTAATAACAACAATATAAAATCAACATCAAAATAATATTTCTTTCGCATATATTCTCAATAAATTGAAAAAGATTTTGAAGACTTTGATTCTTAAATCAGTTCTTAAATCGAGTTCAACTTCGCACTCGCAAGAATGCAGACAAATGCATACAACTCTCATTTCGTGGTATGAAACAACTTGTTTCACTCAACCCCCACCGCACTCTCACTTAGAAAGATTGAATTCCAAGTACTCGCAAACCAGCGAACGAAATGTTCTGGTACACTGTTTGTAAATGTTTCCTATGCGACTCGAGCTTTGCTCGAGAGATTGGTAAGTTCAGCAACGATTTATTGATCACGATACATCGCAAACGCAATGATACTGTTTCCTTTTTTCCTTTCCTTATAGCAAATGAAACGTACATTTCTCCCTTACAGACATAAGTTTGAAACTTAAATAAATGAACGCACGATAAATATTTTTATTATTGATTATTTATGTAAAGAATAAAATTATTTAATTTTAAAAAAGTGAAAATTCATAAAAGCATCCACAGAAAAGCATATTAATAATAGTAGTAATTAAAAATAAGAAATTTAATTAAATCGATAACATTAGTATACAGATAAATCTTCTCCTTCTTGCAATACCATAGTAATCAGCCACATTATGACAATATCAGTATTTATTGGCAACAAAGTGTTACCTGTCTTAAGAGCTTCGGCAATATCAAGTTCCAAACTGTTTCAAAGGCTTGCAACTATCAGTTTCTGCTGAATGCTTTCGTTGCATCTATACGTTAAGGATTAGATCCTTTAAGCGCGATAGTTGTATAACCGATCAGACACAATGCCGCGTGAAGAAACAATACGTATTTTAGAGAATCGTGGAAACTTCAAATGAAAACTTGAAAATTATGATAAGATTACATATTAATCTCATCGATTTTAATAATCTTGACATACATTGTCAACTAATTATGATTAACTTGTAAAACGTTTTAGCTACTGCTTGTTGTTTATTAAAAAGTTATCAAATAAAATGAGCCTATATACATATGTTAAATACCATAATTTATATTTTATCGAGTATAAATTCTATGTTATTTGCATATATACATGTTTAAATAAATACTTGGACGAAAGAGAATTTGATCATATAAATTGTTTATTAAGAAATATTAACAAATAAATTAAATAATAAACCAAACAAATGGCAAATATATTTCGATACTCGAAAATATCAATGACATTTTCAATGACAATAAATAACCGTAATTTAATTCAATTTATTGACTTTTATTTATTGTTTCCCTTTGATTTTTTAATATCAAGTCGAAAATACACATGCAGAAATATACACTGTCTTACGTCCGAAATCGAAGAGAATAACTTTTGATTGTAAATAACTTTTTAATAAACAACGCAAATTTTTTAAACATTGTTCGATCCATTCAAATAATAATATTGTTAAATCGTTGTAGTTTCCACTAATATATTGTATCATTTTTAAAACCAGAGAAAATCCCAAATGTTATTTAAAATTACATAATATAATTACATAATCCAATAATTTTACGCGCTTTTATGAATTTGAAAAAAACTTCTTTCTATAAATAAATAATAAAAAAGAAATACAAATTGTGTATTATAAAATAAATTTTTACATGCAGCTTTCGATATAAATGGGTTATTTTACATTGAATAAACATATAAGATATACTTGCATAAGAAGCACGGAGATTTGTGCATCATAACTATTATTTGCGTCATAATAATAGAGTGGCACAGCCACAAAATTAGGAGGAAAATATCTACCGCCATCCGTGGAATTTCCTTTGGGAGAATTAGAATGAGCTAAGTGCTGCATAGTAACTGCACATGGGAAAGGGGATGGGAAAATCAACAAAGTCTCTATATAAAACAGTGTGGAGTGTTTGGCTTTTAGAAGATAATGTAATATCGCATATCTACGTTTAAAATGTTATGTTTATTATATATATTCTTATACGAAGCTTTGCACAGAAACAGTGTAAAATATTTTAACAGTGCCCTTTTATATTTTCTATGGCAATTAAGACCATAAAAAAATTAAGAGATTTTTAAAGAAATTAAAAAATTAAGAGAAAAATTAAGAATCCTAAGATTAAAAAGTTTTATATTGGTATGTCTATGTAAAAATTGCGTACGTAAGTCACGTAGACGCGAGACCGTCGACAAATTCATATGTTATGTTGAATTCTTGAAGATGAAAGCGTATAACTTACCTTAAGAGTATTCTGTAGATTTTGTACTCTGCAGTGCATGTAGACTTGGGCGCCGAGTTGTACGGTAATGTTGCTTTCTGGATCCTCGAAAAATGGCCTCGGTTCAGGAGTGCCACCTGTTTCAGTCACGAAATTCTCCACCTCGTAAACCTGCGATAAAAGCTAAAATGCATCCGCTCCTTCCGTTATTTAACACGCTTGTAATATAATCAAGGAAATCGTGGTCTCTTAAAACAACATAAAACAGTTGCGATCGCCATTAATCTTAAGTATAAATAATATTGTATCCGATACGTAGTAAATGGTGAATACACGAAACATTCAAACGCAAATGATAGTAAAAGCAATCTGAATTGCAAAGTTTGATAAGGCAGATAAATTTATTTATATTGAAAAATATGCATTTCACTGCGGGAATTGTTCATAAGATATATCAAGCCGATATTAAATTTTAGGAAATATATTGTAATGTGCTATTCGCACAAAAAAATTGTGTTAAATTTACATATTGCATTGAATATTCCGTTACATCTGTCTTATTGAAATATTTCAAAAATAGACTGATATTGCGCTTTCACAAAATTGGCACTTTAGATCATTATTGACGACAATACAAAATTTGAATATTATTAACAGTGAATTATTTTAATAAATCACTCCAATTGTTCCAATTATTCTTATATCTTTACAATAAAATATTTTAAATGTAATTTCCATAAATTTAGACAGAAATGATAAATATAAAAAGAATATCAATCTCAAGAAAAATGTATGTAACAAATATTGTTTTTGTATATTTTGTATATTTCCTAAAAAATGTAGAATTTTTATTTAAAATTTTTCGAAAATGAAAACAACTGAAAAATTTATGGTAATGCATTAAAAAATAGTCGTATATCTTAACTATTAAATTAACTTAAGCAACTCATGAAAACCTCATAATATATATATATGTATATATATATATATATATATATATATATATATATATATATATATAACTTACATACCTCTGTGAATGGCGAACTAAGTTCGTGCCAAAATGAGCGTGGCAAGTTTTCAAAACCTGGAAATGGCTTCGCACCTGCAACAAGATTTTTAAAATATTATATATTTATATTTACTTATAAATAGTACAAAATGTATTTTTTTAAAATGTATAGCTTTAATAATTATAATGAAATTTTCTAAAATTATTTCTATTCTTTTATTTTGGAACGTAATAAATTTCTAATCAAACTTTGCATTAAATATGTAAAGTTAAATATATCGAAAACAAAGTCACAGATATAAAAAAATATATAATATCATTCTAAGTTTACTAAAGTCTTTGAAATATTAAATTTACGGTAGAAAAAGTTATTCGTGATGCATGTATGACATCGAAAAGGATTTCACTTTCCACCTCGATGTACAACGACGGAGCGAATCCCTGCACTTGCCGACATCTTGAATGGCCTTATCAGCAAGAAGCATACGCGACTATGTAACTTTCTGAGACGGTACGTGCAAGTATATTCTCCTTATAAAGTTGCATAACCAATGGCGGATTTCTCAATATGCCACACGTTTCAAATGCAAGAAAAGATTATATAATAAACCTTTTTAAAAAAAAAAATTTATCTTTATAAGAAAATTAGAGAAGTTTTGTCACGATCATTTCAACAAAAAAGTTTTAGTTACAATATATATGCGAAAAAATAAACGCGACCATATTCACAGAAAACAAACTTAAATTCGCAAAACCATGTATCCCAACGTTGGAATGCAAAACCGAGAAATAGTTTCGGCGCGCGCGAATATATACGCAGCCATCGGCATGTTTTTATTACATCTCACTGAATAAATAATTCCACGAAAATTCGCGATAAACGCATACAGCAAAAGTAAACGTCCCGTTACGAGATGTTTTACAAACAATGCGTGTATTGTGTGTGCACCTAAACGGATTTACCTATAATGAGAAAAAATAAAAAATTCCAGCAAAGCAATGAATATGCATTGTACAAACGTGCAAATATAAGAATTTCGAAGATGTTAAAAATTAAAATGTCAGGAAGAAATTAAGCTAAGCTAATCTAACAATAAGAGCTGTATAATAAACGATATGATACAGGATGCGTATCACTCATACCATTTCTTTTACTCGAAAATGAAGTGTCATATAAAGATGAATAAAAAAATTTTATAGGAAAACGAAATCGATTGGTGCTATTATGGTTTTCCATAAAGAACGTTTCGTAAGAGATTGATACCAAAGATAACTTTGAAATTTCAAATAAAAGCATATATCGAATGTAGTATCATTCGATACATCTTTTAAAAGTAAACAACTTTTTCTGAAATCTTTTATTTTTTATTATTTCAACTATTAATGGAGAAAAATTGGAAAAACAAAAATTTTAATATAACTAATAAATGACTTTTATTCTTGTTAAAATAGTTTTTCAGGTTAAATGTTTAAATTGCCTTTCATTTTTTTTTTAAAGCTTGTATTCGATTTAGATTTTTTTCATTTCCGTATGAATAGAAATGACACTCCATTTTCGAATAAAGAAATAGTACAGGTGATCTAATGTACCCTATATATGATAAGAATTAAATGATAATATAATACTATATATAATGCATAATCTTATCATATTGTTATTTAATTCATGTCATATCGTTTATATACATTTATAAAATATACGCACATATTTCAATGCTACTCGGTAGAATTTTCGCAATTACATCCTCTTCTCTACTCCCGTCCGCGATCGAAGACATCAAGCATTTTTATAAGCATAGCTTTACATAGCTTGGCACCATACGCGCGCAGATCGAACAGAAGGAGGTAATAAAGCCAGTTTCTCAGCAACGTCGTCATTTTTCGAGGCGATACCGGGGAAACCGTGCAATCTGGTCTCTTATAAAGCCCGCACCGTTGAAAGAGACAAACAGAGCGCAGAAAAATAAAGGAAACCGCGATAGAATTCGAAAAGACCACCCGCAAGAGGATGGCAATATCTCTCTCCGTCAAATTCGACGATTCAAACGGGGTTCTGGTTCCCCGCGTCCGGCTACACTCAGATTCGGTTCAGCAGTCAGAGAAACTTTGCCGAGGATCTTTTTCATCTCACTATGAGGATCTAAAGAAATCCCGACTATGTGAAAGATGCACTTCAAAATTATTTTCCCAGCTGATCGTCCTCGCGCGCAAGCAACTCCCTTTCACCTCGCTCTGACGAATTGCCCTGCTTTCTCCCTGTTTCTCTATCCCCGGTTCCAAGGTCTCGACCTAACTATTTCTCGTACAAGGATGGGATAATCCTCGAGAGATGTATCAGTTCTAGCAACTGGCGTTGCAAAAGACCTCTCCCCCGCTTACGCCAATCTAACAAGTTGAATTCTCTCGCTATAGAGAGACACCTTGGAAAAGGAATGAGGCAAACGGATTTCTAATATTCGCTAGAAAGACGAAGCACATAATCTCCGCTACAAGGATAAGCCCGGTTACTGGTCAGGATTTCGTTTTAGAGAGATACGTTTGTAAGCACGGATTACGTCTCGACGCATCAGAAAGTTACACGTTTGTGAAAGAAACTGTCGCGAGTGAATTCACATGAATCTCGGAAGAATAACGAACGAAAGAAGTGAGATCTTTCCAATTTTTAATTGTATTATTAAATATATCAAAACATTGGTTTGTCGAATAGAAATGAGAATACTAGCAGCATTAAAATTAGCTTGGAAACATATACATTTCTACGTATTAAAATTTTTAAAACAAAAATGAAAAATAGGCGTTTCTCGACGAATTCTCAGGCCCGCCTTGTTGTAATATATTTTCGCGTTATACAAAGACAGCGAGCAGTCGCGCCCAGATCCAATACGCTTCGAAAGTGCCCTATATTATTTCTGTCAAAGGAAAACAGACTTTCGTACCGTTCGGAAGTATCGTGACCAATTGCACGATTCTCATACTTCTTCTTTCCCTTCAATTTCAGCATTTCATCCAAACGTTGTAAGAGCCGCCTCGAATCTAAAAGTACGTCGGATCGACCGTGGTTTGTCGCTTGGTACGGCGTCAAATTTATGGAACCCGTCCGTGCTCGTGGATTTATGAGAATCCAATGCCTTAATTGGAAAATTATAGGACAACGTCTGGCTACCGACCGTTCAGCTCATAGCTTGTTATTAAGTATAATCTGATTTTCTCTTTTCCAATAACTATGCCTGAACATTTTTTTCGCTGACAACAAAAATTAGCTTTTCCACGAGCAAGCCAGAAAAATAAATAATGGTATAAAAATTTCGTTCATGTACACAGCAAATCCGCTTTTCATATTCTCTTTTTTAATCTTTATAATTCTTTTAGTTTTATCTTCGTGGTATTAAATATAGTCTAAAGTAGAACGATTATTTGTTCCACGATAAAGATTATGAGATGATTTTCCCATTACAATATTATATGAATATTCTTTATTTATGAATAGTATTTCACAATTTACCTAAATGTGTGGCAGTGCATAGAAAATATATCTGGTGAACCAAAATGGAGGCCACCACGGCCGAAAGACGACTCAACATCGTAGTCGATCCTCAACTCATTTCTATTCCCAAAGCTGGTACGCGGCGGCACTATTGTTTATCTGCAAACACAAGAAACAAATATTCATTTAATTTATTCTTAGTCTAGCGAAAGAAAGGAGATTTATATTATGAAACAGGTAAATAATTAGTGCGTGTAGCAATTTCATTTTGACTGAATTTTAATCGTCAACGTCAATATTATAAATTCAAAAACGCTGACGCGTAAAATGACGACCAGTCCAATGTATTGTAATTAACAAGACACAAAGCGAAATTGTCAAACAACATTAAATACCGATTTACTTCAACAGCAAATGCTGCTATCAAATCAAATGGTTCTCTTCGAATATCTTGGGGCCAACTTCGTATTTTCTTTAAAGCTTCCGCTTTACGCGAATTTACAGTACACAGAACATTTCGCAATAGAAAAATATATGCAGCGTGTACGCAGAATACAGAGATTTCGCATCTTTTCGAATAAATTACAATATGAACGTCTCAGACGTACCGCGTAAAATTGAAATTCTAGAAAAACCACAGCGGGGTAATTTAAGTGGAATATATGTAAATTTTTAATTGCGGCAGTAAATACGAAAGTCGGACAAATTTGAAAAATCAACGTGGACACTTTAAATACAGAACATTTTCACGAGAATCAGAACGTTGGATGAAATCCTAAGCTAATTTAATCCGAAGATATGCGCCGTAAATTATACATTCGTGCATTATTATTTATAACATCATAAATGCATCGCATAAATTATATTGTTTACATTTTCTTGTTAATTCGTAATATTGTAATTCAAAACGGGCAATCTGAAATAACCTAATATTGCATTATTATCTTTATACATCACGTTATTATGTTACATAAGCATCATGATGCATTATAATATTAGAATATTTATGTGCTTTTTGTTACGTAGAAATACCTTATATATAAATCCTATTAAATGCGATTACTTTCTTGAAAATTCCTCAGTAGTACTCTTGTAAAAATTTACTAACAAGAAGTTACCCCTCGTCAGTGGTACAGTCCCTAAGACACGATCTTTTCAAATCCACGTCTTGATCAAGTTACGCTGAAAAAGCTCGAACCCGTTCAATGAGGGGAGTAAGATCGCCATGCCTGACGGCCATGAAGACGCACGGATCCCGAGCACGAAGTGAATCAACCGGTCGCTCGAAGTCAAACAGAAGATTGTTACCGCGAAATTCCGCGTGATTCAATTTGGCCGGAAGTTCGGGGGTGGAAAACACGGTTGCGCGACTCGACAGTTCCGCGTGAGAGAGCAAGGAAGTCCCGGTTTGCTCTAACGAATCTATCGACAAGTTCGGGATTTCTACAAGCCCCGCGGCAGCTCTTTCACCGGCTGTCACTTTCCACGTGCAGCGTATCCTCCCTTCCGATCCGCCGCACGCTGGAAAAGGACAGGCACCGTTTCATACCTTACCACGATCCCACCATGCCCGTAGAACTAAGAAAGGACAAGCAATTTTCAGTTCTCCTGGAACCCGATAACCCGAGGACCTGTCGCTTATTCGCGAGTTTCAAATTATTTCACCATCTGGCGCAGGTGCCGGCACCGGTAACGAGTTGCGGCGCCGCTCGCGCCAGCAAATAAAAGTCGTATCTGACTGTTCGTCGTTGTTTGAACTAGACAAACTACGAACTACGTACGCGAATCAACGGTACGAAAAGCGAGTCGGAGAGACTGCTGTGGGGGATTCAGTGGCCGGAAAAATGTAGGTAAACGCTGTCGCGTCGTTGAAAAACGGGTTAGCCGCGTCAGCGAATGACCAGATAGGGATTATTTTTGGTAATTTAACTGTTTTGCTAGCATGAAAACGTTTATTTTCGGGTCGCGCTCTTATTTTTCTCTCGAGGTTATCGATGAGTTCTGAAAAACCGCATTTTCTCATCACGTCGGTGACAATAATAGGGTTTGCGCGTAGTCGGAAAGTCGATCGCGATCGATACAAATCTTGTATTCCTGGTAGGTCCTTGTCTGCAAACCGATAAACAAATCCACGCCTAGGCCGCGAGGTTTGCACAAATAGTATGGTGTGACGCGTACTTTATGGTTGTGTAGAACATGCCCTCGGTACGTTGTAACGTACTTGTTCCGCGCGCTTGTTACCGGTAACTAATGTTCTACCCGCCCATTCGATAGCGCGATCCAGCCGATTGGCAGGGGAAGACCGCTGGACCAGAAAGAGATCGGGCGATTGAGCAAATTACGACACGTAGATTGCGAGCACCAACGGGAGCTAGGAGCGATCAGTATACTATCGTGGCATCGGTAGACGAAATGAACGAAGCACGAGGATCAAATTTTCTCGTTTTGCAATCGGCAGCTGAACGAACGTGCAATCGAGACGATCGCCAACCGATCAAACGGACTGCCCGAAAAACACGTAAACACATCAGATCCTTTTTATCTGTATTCAGAAAAGTTCTTTTCTCGTGCGCGCTGATATATTTGGTACCATGATACCAAAACATAAAAACACAGAAACTACACGAGAGTTTGGTAATAGACAATGCAGCGATAAGCGATTTTCGCATCACGAAAATATTTCATCACGTTTGACATTCCGTAAATAACTTTCTCGCTGTAATATGCCGTTCTTACGTTGATTACAATGAGGGTGTATAACTTTCGCACTTGTGTCAATGTTACAATTTAATTCTATTAAAGTTCGGAACTTTATTAAGGGATGCAAGTGATCAATTGATCGCGAAAATTATCTGATAACATCCATGTTATGAGGTAAGTTAGGAAACAAGAGTTAGAGCGCTTCCTTAGATCATCCTTAACTAAAAGTAATTTGCTGCATTTTCAATACAATTTATACATAATACTCGTTTGAAAATATAAAATAGGGATTACTTTATGTGCACATATATACATATATATATATATATATATATATAATTAAATTTATATAAATAAATAATATATATATATAAATTTATGTATATATTTATTATATATGTATGTAAAATTAAAAGAATAAAATTTTGCGCGATGTCTAAAGGCGGTTCTCTTACGACTGCTCCTTTACCGTTGCTCTGCCATACGCGAAACGATCGATTTTGACAATACGACGTTCCGCAATCGCAACTTCAGCCAGTGTTTGCTCAATAAACCTCCCAAAAGCCAACGAACCAAATAGTCCGTTGGCCCTCAATCTAGAGGTTATTAATCATGAGAGTTCCAACAACGTGATTTATACCGACAGATTTATACAAAAATTAAATTTAGACTGCATTTTTAAAGTATAATTAAAAAAATAGAATAGTACACCTGTTTGAACTAGTACATCTGTTTGAAAATTACATTCAAAAATTATCAAATATCAATGTTCAGCATGACCAGAAGGTACACATTATATACGCGGAAATGAATTTCATTTTGAAGGCAAACTTTATCTCATTATTATTATAGTTCATTTCTAGTTATTTTATTCGTATCGGAAATTGTATCGCAATAAGTTCCGATAAAGAAAAGAAGATGGGGAAGGGGCGGGACGGATCGATACAGAGTTTGAAGGCATCGGATCCGGGTAAAAGTTGCATCAGGTCACGAACGCGTTCGTGTTTGTCGATGACGCTTTGATGTCCGAATGACAACAATGAAGTAGCTGTGGCTACAATGACCATGCTATGATAAAGGTGGAACAGCTGCGTGTAGTGGTTGGACAACACGGCCGTGTTCGTTGAACCGTAACCACACTCGTACCAACGTGGGCATAAGATGGACTAGCATAAATTTGTGTAAAAAAAAAACTCTCCGTGGACGAGAGTACTGCTGAGAGAAATTTTCATTTTACTGCGCGCGAGCTTCGCGTATCGCCTAAGAAATAGTGACAGCTACAATTTGATTGCGCTTAAATGTATTGATACGACTTTACTTCCCCGTTGGTACGACACTCATACGAATTTATAGCGGCACTTTCCTTCGCGAACTTTTACAATGATCGTTCCTAACGCGACTTTGACGATACATTACTGTATACGATAACGCGTAACAGTAGAATCAACAAAATGCGCAACGCATGTACTGCGCGCTATCGCAATAGCCTATCACTGGGCGCATTGCAAAAGCGGTCTTTTCTCCATTTGGCTACCGACCATCGCGTTTCGAATGCACAAACTGCGCTCCAGCTCGACAAATGCCCGTTACCGCTGTTATACCATAAAAGGCATCCTAACGACAATTTGATGGAACAAAATAAAATTTTTATATCCTCTTTACCAGTTACATTTGCTCTATATTAAAATTTTATTAAGATAACAGTACTACGTATAACGAAATGATAATGTAATCCGTATTGAAAGCTACGCTCTCGGATTTTCCGCAGGAATGACTGATCCGCATGGTCATTTGGGCTTAGCAAATCCATGGATCGAAGCTCAGTACACTATGGACATTCGTGTGCAGTTACACGTCCATTTACATGCGCATTTGTGAGTGATAGCGAGTGATAGTGAACTGAAAAGTAGAATTGTAAGAAAGTAATGAAGAATAACTTATAAAGAAGAAGAATAATTAAAGTCTAGATATATTCGTAATAAAAAACTTTGTAGAGTTGGAAAACTACAAAAGCTTAAAAAGAAGAACGCTTTCGGTAAAGATGTTTTAATGGAAATCCACAAGAGTATCATCCTGACATTTTGAACGCGCATTGTCAATTTAGAGCGCAGTTTATTACGCGTACAAAGGGACGGCTAAACGGCTAGCGTAAGCTTTCCGAACGGAGAAGGTAGCTTAAATTCATCAAACGCGCCATTGAGCCGGCAGCAGCTCAGCAAGAAGCCTCCGCAACCGTTCCCCGCTCCGCGCTCCTCTAATACCAAAGTGGAATTGTCAATTCACAATTCCATTGATGCGTTCGCGTGCGCATATCCCGCTGGCGCCCCTTTAGCACCGATCTGTTAACGACCACGATAACAATTACAGTTTCGATTATCTCCGTCGTGTTATCTCTCGATATAGGTCAACGGTCCGCTTTGTGATGAAAGAATTAAGATTCGTAAAATGACGCTGTTGCTCCGTGTCGATTCCCCGCCGTCTCTCATTCGTATAACGATTACCGCCGCATTCCTCTAATTGGCGGAAATTTTAATTAATCACATTTCGCGCCGTCTCTCCCGAAAAATTTCGCACGCATGACTCGGAAACTCACGCCGAAAGTTCGATTCATCGGTTCCTTTGAGACGGTTCCTTGAGACGGCTCTACAAGCCTTGTTATTATGCACCTGCATCCCTAATACGTAGTCTCACCCTATGCACAATGCGTCAGCCACAGGTAAACTGTACCGGAACACGTGGATACATATATACATCCGCATTATATATACGCATTCACGTACATATGTATACGCCTACACGTACAGACACGTACATTTGCGTGTTTGTATTCACGCCCGCCTCTATTAAACTGATGCGCGTGTCGTTCAATTCGTACTTGCGATTACCAAGCTGATCCGCGCTGCGTGTTTGCGATAGAAATGGAGAGACATTCGCTTCAGCCTGCAATCGTTTACACATATTCAGGAACACTGAACTGTCCGATGTCGCGGAAATTTTACGCACCTCATTCCGCAACATCGTTTTCTATAACGTGTGATTGTTCTATTCTCATATGAACAGTTTGAGGTCCGACTTAACACGACGATATAAATACAGTTTACTCCATGTTCACTCTCTTCCTCTGGACGTGTCAAATATTTTTGGAGAGGAAAGAAAGCTCAATAAAATTTTCTCTTTAGAAATTTCCGAAGAGAACACTTTATTGATTGCTAGCAATGCGAAAATACTTGTCAAAGAGAAAATTATATCGCTGGATTCGGAGCAGCGAATGTTGTTACTCGATTATCGGCTTGCGTGACTGTAATTTTCGACATTTAATGTTCATAAATGCTGTCCACGCAAAATCGGCCGATACGAATGCTAAATAAATATTCTCGACAGTCACGCTCGTATATATGCGAGTATGTGAAAGTCGTTAATTCGATCTAGGCTACAATTTAAATCACCAATTATGCACGAATATGAAATGCGATATATCTTCTGACGATGCCTCCTTTCAGTTTGTTCATTATTTCCGTCGGATTCGCAAGGATTTACTCGTAAATGTATCGTCGGCCAATTGCACGTAGGTCTGTTCTGACAAGCTTCGAGAGAAAATAGATGTATACGATCTTTGTATCGACAATGCAATGCGACCTTTCTGTTCTCATTTCCATGATGCCAGAACGGAATTGATCAGAATATACGTGCATCAGAGGAGATACGCCATTGTAAGATCAAGCTTCCAAGATGATACAGTCGTTATATTAGTTTTTCTTTTTGCTTTTTCTTGCGGTGCACATATAATATCGCGTATAATACATACTGCAAAAAAAACTTTAATGATGCAGCATACATTATGCAAAATAGATGGATATACGATCATATACCATGTATACTGCTTTCAAACGATTGAAGATTCAACGAAAGGAGGAAGCCTGTAATTACAAGGAGCCATTATCCGAAATAAGAAAGAGTATAGCCGTGTACGCGCGTAGCATTCATAAACGCGGACGTTTAAATACAATGACCGCCGTCCGATTACCATTCGTTCATTAACGTAACGAAGAAGGGGGTATAGGTAGGTATGCACGTTGTTTCGCGCGCAACTACGTAGTCGCCACCGAGTTTCCGAATTCTAGAAACCTCCGTATCCAGTCCTTGATACCGAGTTTCGACTTAGCCGAGCATTTCCCGGATACTAATGCGATTTCGCATTACGTGTGTAATGGAAGAACTCATTAAGTGATGTGTACACACCGCTCGAGACTACACATTTCGTCTTGCCCTGATAAAGTATCTTTGACATCGAGATACTCGCGAGCTATTTGCACATTATTATTTTCGCATGCACGCTTCCCTGTAAATTGCGCAAAGTCCGATTAATATCCGGCGCAAAATGGCAAAAACGGAGACACGCGTCCAAAAGTATGCAGATACAGACCGTAAATTCGTCTCCCCAGAAATATTGTTTGGTACATAGACAGCATGACTAATGCACACTCGTAGAGGATCAATAATTTCATTATGTATTCAACGTCGATACATGCTGGCAATAAATCGCTTTCCGCCAAACTACGGTGAATCTGTAAATCTTGTCTAGGGTTCCATATTCTCTAAGCGTGCAATGCAAAAAGTCACGTCGACAAACAAGTGGAATCAGAAGGCATTACATTGCCATATTTTGTTGTCGTATCATGGAATTTGCCAATTAATCATTGTACTGTCCCGAACGGCTCGCGATAGTCTGCTCGCAGCGATAACGAACGAATAGAATGAGTAATCATTTTTCTACGCGACGTGCATCTAGGGATGCTTAAATTTAATAGCTTATCGACATTTTTACTGATTCGGTAGCAACAAGTGTCGATATTACTCCAAAACTGTCAATACTTTTCCTCTCTTATAATAAAGCAAGAACATAATGACAAATTAGTAAAAACTCGTGGAAAATGTGCTGGGTATTTCATAATTAACATAAAATTATGCCAACAATTTTTATTCTATATACTTCTATATACTTTATTCTTTATATTTTATAAATTATTCTATACATGTATACGTTATAAATTCTATATACTTTATAAATTATCGTACCATTATCTATCAAGAACAAATACCTAGTTAATATTGAAAATAAAATGCGGTTGGAGCAAAAATTCATCAGAAATATCTGAAGAATAATATGGAAACCATATTATTAATACATCGATATTATCGGCATACATATCATAATTATTCGTGCACCGCGTTGGTATAAGATTGAACATGTAACGTTCAATATAATATCCAATAGGATGGAAAAAGTGCACGAAGAAATACCTTTGCAAGTGTTATATTGTGTCATCCAGCATTCGATATCGTTCAATAAGTGGCCAGAAAAGCCAAAGAGATCCCAGCCGTATCGCAAAACCACGCGCGACGATGAACGATACAACGTGCAGATATTTCTCGCGACTACAAATACGAGATTATATCCTATCCTCGTGCACGTTGATATCAGATAAAATCTATACGAAACGCGTTTCGCCAATATTTGCAATTGTCAAAATCATAAACGAGCGAAAATGTTGAATGAGATATCAGTGACGATAATCTTCGGATAAAAATGAATCAAAAGAGATGACAATTTTCCAAAACGACACAAGAAAAGTATTTCGTAATTCTAATGGAAATTTTAATTTCTCATACAATTTTGAGCATTGTAGCAGATGGATGGATGCACACGGAAAAAAAATAAATTGATTAAATTTTATCTGACAATCATTCATTTTTGGATAGGGGATAATTTCCAAACAGTTTTACGTATTTTTTTTTGTAAAAAATCCTAGACATCTTAAAAGTACTGAAAAACAGTCATAGAATTATTAAAATTCTGTATAAAAATAACAGTCTGTCAATGACCCTGTCCAAAAGTCGATAACTAATTACATAAAATTTAATGAACTTATTTTTTCCATGTGGGAGATAATAAACGTACACCAACGTCTCTCAATAGTAATTATTCTTTGAGGCAATGAGTTTCTCTCCTCGAGCGATTCCGTCATCCGTAACGAAACTCTACGTGGGAGGCTGACTTAATTAAAGTTCGATAGTACGGCAAACAGGAAAGTCAACCACGGTACTGCTACTTCCCGGAACGGGAGAAATAGGGCAAAACCATAAGTGACAGCGAATTGGCCTTCGGCAATGTTTTCGAAACTATATAATGCTGATGATACTTTAAACTTGGATAACTTTCAACGTTAATTTATCGCGTTCATTATACGTGTAAAGGGATAAGAGTGTCGTCTACCTCGTATTCATCTATGTATACAAAAATTAATTACTCGTAGTATCATTCCAAAATTCGCAAGTATCAATCCTCTCTCTCTCTCTCTATCTTTTGCGCAACTTAACGATCTTCAATATTATTCAGAGATTAAAGGACAAAATGTCCGTTTAATTTCCTAGCCGAGAACACTCATGAACGGTGACCAGTAATATCCAAAAGATTACCTAACGAGTGACAAAAAATGAATGTCATTAACGTTAATTAGTAAGATGTTACATAGAAATTTAAGTTTCATAATTACACGGTAATGACATCGTGTTATCGACCGCCTGCACGTTGTCGGCGATCTCCTTTAGTTTATAGAGTAACTTCTAAGAAGACCGATATCCCCACTTCGTTCCCTTCACACATACACACATATACAAACATATACACGCCTAGACTTCCATAAGACTTAAATTCATCGCGCTATTTTTATGACAATGCAAATATCAGGCAATGGTAACTCGTAAGACAATGGTCGTAAGGAGCATTGAATCTCGTAACTGTAAATAGCCGCATCCCATTGTTACGAGAGGCACTTTATTTTACTAGTTCGGTCAAATGTTCATCCAAGAGTGCCGCGCGTATACGATCTTGTTTTTGAAACAAGTATAATTGCATTAGTTCGTAGAAATAAGAGTATAAACTCTCGAGTATCCATCAAATATTTTATCAAATATCTGTCGATATCTTGTGACGAAAAACGGTTCAGTGGAATCATATCATATTGTCTGTATTATAATAAGCTCATTGGTCAAAGAGCGAACGCCCATTGCGTTCGTTTCCATCGAAATATGTAGAGCGGAAGAAGAACTAGGCTAACAAAAAGAAGAAAGGGCATTTATAGATACGGAATGAGGGATGCAGCAACGCGAATCACGACGGTCAGAGAAGAAGACAGAGATAGACAAAAAGCGGGTGAGTGGGGGACGAAAGAGTTATGCCTCCGGTATAGATTAGGAATATTTATGGACCAGTAAATCAGATATATCGCGTCCTCTCTTCCGCGTGTCCTCACGCGATGCGAATTCTTTCAAAGTAGGTCCTTGCCGGAGAATTTTTATTTTTTATGTACCACGGCGGATGACAGGAAAGGATTTAAAAAGGCGTTGATTATAATAAAATGGCTAATAAAAACTAATGCAGCAGGGAGTAGCCGGTAAAACGAGTCACGGCGCGCATCAACGATCCTATCTCGTAAAATGTCTACGTTCTCTTGAAGCAAGATTTTAATTACGCGCGCAACATCGCGTCCTATCTTCTTTTCTTTTTGCTCGACATTCGACTCGCTCTCTTCAGGAAAGTTCCCTCACTCGCGCGCGCGCGCGCGACTGCAGATTCCTATTTCACAGATAACTTCCATAACGTCACGCGCTATCGTGCCCTTTCTCTCACTTTACCTCGCCCCGCTGTCGCCGAGCGAAGAAAGCGAAGGAATAAAGCCGAGATAGGATGGAAAAAAATCAACGCGAGAAAAGTGTGGGGACAAGGAAGGTGATGGTGCGAGAGAAGAACTACGGAAGAAAAGAAATTTCCATGGCGGGAGAGAAAAGAGAGAGACAGAGGCGGACGAGCAGGTTGACGAGGGACGAAGCAGCAGAGATACGAGCGACGAAGAATGCGAGGGAGAAACGAACGGGAGAGGCGGCCCGCTTATTATGTAAAGAGGGCGTAGCTTTTTTCTCGCGCGTTTCCGTTCGCTTTATTTCCCATTCAAAAGCTTTTTGAATTAATATTGCATTACGCAATAACGTGCGAGCCGACCAGCAACATTTGGCTTATGGCACTCGGGACGTTATGCGAAATGTACGCTAACAAAGGTATGCGCGCTAATTCACGCCCGTTCTCCGTCCGAAAATGGCTCTCAAACGCTCATGAATTTCTTCCATTTCGATCTGTGATAAAAATTGATTTGCGCATTTCGGCAAAAATAATCTTTAAAACATATTTAATTTGTACGCCATTTCAACAAACTAACTGATTCTATACCTAAAAAAGAGAACGGCGATAAAGGGAAGTTATAGTTGCTGGAAACGTTCGAACGAGAACGTTCGACAGTAGCGCAAACAAACACACGGCAACTCTTTAAACAATATCATCCGATACGCAATATCCACGCTTGCGGCGAAATCGTATTATCTACATACGTGTAAGCGAAAAGGCAAAACCACGCGGTAGCAATGGCAGGTAAATACAGACGATATCCTCCTCATGTGAACTGCCCGGAATTTGAGTACAACGTGCAACGTGAAATTTAATCCACCCGCTCTTTACCCGAAAAGTCGTATCCCGTATGCCAATGCATAATCCGTTAAAAGTTCGTTATCGGTAATAAAAACATTGCACGATATGAAGTCCCGATTTATCCAGGGCAACAATCAAGTTGTTTTTAAAGCGTTACTGAGATTGAATAGAAGAACATTCGAGGAAAATTTATTGTCTCGTAAAACACGTACGAAACGTTCAGTTAGAAACTAAGGAGAAGAAATACGGATACATCCAGCGAATAATATTAGACAAGATTTACGCACGTTGACCGATAGACGGATATGTCTTGCGAAACTAACACGATTGTGCCTAATGCGATATGGGATCGATGCCGATGGCCTGGTGATTAAACGGAGCCTGATGCGGGTTTCTGCTGTGAAGAGTGGCACCTATCAATCGACTCTTACCTCGAGCACGATCCTTCTAAGAGTTAATTAACATACTATCTTTCGGTGCACGTAAGCTCCGAATTTTTCTTTCCAAAGAAACATTTCCGAGTAATGCGCGCTTCATACAGTTGTTCATTTTAATGACAATATTCTAATCTAAAGCTCGAATACATTGTTAAATATAAATCCATAGTGTCAAATGTTATACTCATTTGGCGTCATTTTTAACTACTCCATAGGTCGCCTTTGCTCCTATTCAATATATATTATTAATTTTAATTAAAACAGGAGTTAGATAAATTGACGACATATTAGAGTAGGATCTACTCAATGTTGAGCAAAATCCATTCAATAATTGAATAGAGTCTACACTATTGTCATATAATATATTATTGTTATATAATATATAATATATATAATATATTGTTAATTTTGTCTCGTTACTTTAGTCAAATGAACTAAATATTGAGTAGGAGCAGAGTGGCGATCCATAGGAACTAACAGTGTATCCTCTGCTCTTATCGCATAATAAATTTATGGCGATATTCCTTACTACACGCTCGGTCTATATTAGTAAATCTCGCCAACAGACATGCGTATACGTTACGCGCACCAGCTTGTTCCCGAACGATTTGTTACATAGCGCCGAGTAATTTCATGTCAGATTCATCGTTCCGTCCGCAAGAATCGATCTATATGGAAACTAACGGCACTTCAGTTTCAGACGTGCAATCATCGCGCGGGCAACGCACAGCACGTCTGGATAATTTTTTTTCCATGCCTGTATATGTTGCACAGTATAGAAAGGGGGTTACGTTTCCCCTAAGCTTCTTACTTGGCTATTTTCTCGCTGAATCCCCCCGAAAAATTATTGGCCTCAGATCTCGCGAACTCGTGATCCGCTCTCGATTCTGCGTTGGAACTTGCGATGGGAGCGACATTAATCCCGGGCGTTTTCATCGCGTTCGCCATTGTCGTCGTTGGCACCGACCACCGACGGCACCGTCGGGCAACGTCAAAGAGAACCCTTCTAACGGCCAGCGTTCATCGATCTGTTCATTAACGACCTAATTAGCCACACGGCCTGATTACTCAACCTCGAACCATCAGTCGAAGTTTGCCGACGAAGCGGCCGCGTGACACGCGATGCTGGCGTCGTTAAGGAACGCGGATGACTAACTCCCGTGAAAAGAAGCGAATCGGTTGATTTGGATCGTCGCCCTACGGACATATCATTATCGGGAGCGCAGACCGTCAGATATTCCAATTATCCCCCTCTCTATTTCTCTCCCTCCGCTGCAGGATATTTCATTATTAGAAAGTCTGTCCGACACTCGGGTTCTTATCCCTTGAAAACACTTCGTTATTAGAAACTCGTCCTCCCAGATGTTCGAGTAACTTAAAGATTCCCCGCCTACACTCGGGAACATGCAAATTATCTTCCATAGATCGGTATAACTTAAGAAAAGAACTTTGAATCTGGAAAGGCGTTAAATCATCTTCAATCCTAAACCGGATAACGCGGTGATTCCGCGTCGGGGAGCACCACGATGAAAACTACGGATAGACATTGCGCCATAAAAACAATATTATAATACGTCATTTTCTAAATAAACGTATCGGATTTATTTGTACTTTTTAACCTCATATTTGCAACGACATAAAGGAAATCATATGAAACAATATCCCTTTAGTATCTCCGCTGATACAGAAAATGGGTGGTATTTGTACCTCAACAAAGAAATCAATAAAAGTATCGGAAAAACATTGTACCGATAACGTCGTGCATTGCTTACAAACGCTCTTTCTCCGCACTTTCTCATATCCGACAATTTTACATCGACGAAAAGCAACTACATATATTTCTCATGAATAAAGGCCCCGGGAGGCTATTAATACCACTTGTAGACTCTCTCAACAGCTTCAACTACGTCTGTCTTAAATTTTAATATTGATGACACTTCTCTCAAAATTTCATAGATATTTACGAGTATCCTCCGTTCTCCTCGCTTTTCAAACATTTCGTGATTATGCTTTTAAAGAGAACGGTCTATATAATTTCACGGCAAACACTTCCGCCGCAATTTTCAACATGCTGAATTTACAGTCAATTTTGTGAATGAAGTAACTCCATTAATCGTGTCTTGGGAATATGGAATATGGAATACGAGCTGACCGAAATGAAATTTACGTTGCACATACAGTAAATCATAATCAGCATCGATAATACGCGGTAATACCGTTATTTTTAAAGCCGTCATTCCGCGCTTTTGCGCTAAAGAAAATCCGCCAAATGGAGACGCTAATTGCGCAGCAATGTTAATTTATTATGATGTAACTATCGGATGTTCGTCGCGTTGCAGAGATACGGCACGAAAGCTTTTAGAGGCAGAAAACGCTCCGCTTGCAACATTGGTTTCTAGCGGATCGATTCTCGCGAACCGCAAGTACTTTGTCAGATCGATAACAGTATTATACGATTACGCTTTCTCCAGGCAAAAAATCTGATTTAATTTTCTTATACTCACGTATAAGTTAGCGACCGCAATGTACATGGTGAGAAAAGTAAATATCTTTGAATATTAACTTTACCCGCGATTAAAATTGTTTCTCAAGTTATCGTAACTCCTGAAATTTTATAGAAAAAAAATTACGCGCCATTCTCATATTGCGCGCTGGTAAATATGTCAAGTAAGCTTAATCGTTGCGCTGGAAAAAGTTAAAAGGGTATAAATGATCCTAATCGAGCGAAAAGCGCATATTAATCGAGTAATCTGGGAAATATGACTTTTTATTTTTATCTCTCAGCATATTTATAGGTCAGTGATGAAGCGATATTTACAACGTTTTTCCCTCGTGTCCCAATACGAACCTCGCCCACAGTTTTCGCAGGCAAAATATTACTGCCGCGGAAACGCTCGTAAATATTAGTTTTATATATCGAACCGTTCGTCGAAACGCACGAAAACCAGAAATTTCCCGCTATCTATATCGCAATTTTCAAAGGCTATTAAAGAATCGGTCCATTGTTAACTATTGTAAGCTGCAATAATAAACATTGATGCTCCTCGATTTATCGCTTTAAATATTAAAACCACAAAGCTTTCTCATCTTGACATTTTACTTGTCTTTATGCAGAACGCTGTACTGTTGTATAAATAATCGCTCTTGCTAGAAAAACACTTCTGTAAAGTTAGCCCAACTTCTTTAAACTGAAAAAGGAAAATTATTGAAACTTGAGATGCTTTTCCAAGAGTTCAAAGAAGCAAAGGTTGACTCGGTTATTTTCCCCGAGTTAATTTTTGTAAGTTCTTTGAGCAGAGTCTTTCAAAAACTTCTCTAAAACTATAGAAATATTTGAAATCCTAGAATTTGAAAAAGAATTGCAATTTTTAATGAAGAGTATTACGCGCGCGCGCAAGAGAGAGAAAAGTTAACCTCCCGGCTTTTTCAAGTGGCGCTTTCATTGCTTTAAACACTGAACTTTTTCTAAAATCAATAGAGAGAAGTTCCAGAGGACTGTTGGGGGAGAGGTTGGTTTTCTTTCCTTTTTTTCAATTTTGGGAAAGCAGGGGTAACTTTGCAAAATTCTGTGAGAGTGCTGATCCGATTACGTCGAGCCGTGACAAAAATGACGTATTTTGCGCCAAGCGCATCCAGAATTAGAAGCCAGGTCCATCGAGCTCGATCGGGGCGGATCCATAATTTCCCGGAATCGGGAAATAATTTATAGTCCGATGGAGTGCTACGAATAAAAAAATTGAGGGAGAGAGTCGGACTACTGGCCTGCGATGCCTGCGGACGGACATATTCCGATAAGATCTCAAATGGCCTTCATTTCGCGCAGAGGCTTTCTTCTCGTCCTCGCGCTTAGAGCATTTCTCGTCGCGCTGATGCGACTCGCAAATTGAATTAATGATGCCAATTCGCCACGTATCATCTCGCAGGCGTTTTTCGTTTATGCTCGCGATAACGATCGTAACATTTCTATATTACTGAAATGATCCCGCGTTTACCTACATAGCTTCTATTAACGCGATTGCCATTGTTATAATCATTGTTAAAATCATCGTTCTTCTTATTAGCATAATTTGGGAAATGTGCGATTTCATGCGCGTAAAATATGCACATATATTATGACATGCAAATCGTTTAATAATTTCACATTGTGCAATAAGGGTAATGTAACGTAGGATATGAAATATTATATACTTTATAAAAATACAAGGAATACAACGTGGAACATGGAAATATTGTATATTTTATACCATATGAACGAAATATCGAAAAAAAATCGTAGTGAATAATATACGTGTGCCCTGCATGTGAGGAACTGGCTGCACGATTACGCTATATATTCCGAATGAACGTTATGATGTGCGAGCTGCTCTATGAGATCTAACGCAACATTATTTCACGTAAAACGTTTTACCAGATATAGGATATGTATCCGTTCGCGTTGCAAAAAGAATTGAAGGTAAAAAAAAAAATAATCTGTCAGGGTTGGCAGCATTTTAATTAGTTGGATGTGACATACGGTTCCAAGCGGTGTTGTAATGGAAAAAAATGCGTGATATTTGATACATTACGGAAGAACGTGTGTAACTGAATCTCCATTTTGCAAAACAACCTCATGAAGCATTACGACAGCTGTTTCGAAGTTCCAGCGATTCGCGTCACACCAATTTTTTTCCGAAATTAATTAAGCGGTCCAGCAAGTCCGCATAGAAATAAGCCCATTGCGTTATTTACGCATCCCGGCGATTTTATAATTAGGATGCATTATACATCCGAATATCGCGAAAGCTTATAATAGGATCAGCGATGTATATTATGATAAAAAATTGCAGATATATATATTTTGTCTTACTGTCTTGCCTGAATATTCAGTGTTCTGTTAACTAAATTTATTCGTGCTCCCCATTCTTTTGGAGAAAAAGAGGAAACGTTAAAAAATTCTAACGTCAAGTGATAGCCGATATCCTCGCGAACAGGCGCAGGTTCCGCTTTCAAAGTAGATTTCACGCGTTCCTACTCGCATTAACGTAAACGGATTAACTCGTTTCGGTCGCGAGGTTGGACTCGTGCGAACGATTAAATCTCGCACGAAGGGAGTAGGAAATGAGAAGAAGGGCAAGTGCAAGCGAGCGAGAAGGTAAAGGAGCAAAGAAGGACGAAGTGTTGCGAGAGAGAGAGAGAAAGAGAGACTGTTGGTTACAAGGCTAGAACCAGAGGAAGAAAGGTACGAGCGGAAGGGGAGACAAAGTGCGACGCGCGACTACCTTCGGGCGTTTCGAGGATAATTTGCATTATTCGCGTGGAAAGTTTCTCCCTTGGCGCGTTAATGGGTCTCTGGGACCCGAGATTCGGATATACCATTTTCTTTTTCTCTTCTTCCGTCCTACCGCCAGAACGAGCGGAAAAGAAGTGAAAATACGAATCGCCGCGAGTATTCTCTATTTTGTCATTAACGACGGTATGGGGTAATGGATAATGGCTCTTTGCATCGAAAGGCAGTATCGGGGGAAGAAACTTCGGGAATTTATAGTTTCTGTTCATTAATTTTTATCTAATCGTATAAAATTCAGCATGCATGCATGATAAGCTATTTCCATTCCCATTTTAAGTAACATTAAAGGATTCGAGTAAAAAGCTTCAAGCGAAAAGGAAAAAAATAGACACATAAAATATTTTGAGAAATTTATAAATCAACACTATCCTATTTTTATTTTCTGATCCAGATTCTTTATTAGACTGGTTCTTGAAATTAAAATATAATTGTATTGTCAATTTACCTCAAACATGAAAGAGGTTGTTATACAATTATCCTTGCCATTAACGCAAAAGTTGTGAGAAACCTGCCATCTTTATAGTTATTCGAGAAACGCACACTGACGCATCGGTTAGCAGTTAATCTCAGGCTAAAAGTTAAACTCGAACTCCTTAATCTGACAGTATAAAGCCGTACCCTCAGATAAACTTCGCCTCTTCGACCTCGCGCCCGCACCGAATGGCCTGATCTCAAGGGGGCACATTTTTATGTAAATTTAATGGCTTTACCAGTGTAACGAGGGAGTCAACTTGCGCTTTTGTGCGAGCAAGAATGTAATACGACCGAAGACGTTGTTAATATATAACTCCCTACTTTAGATTCTTCTACAAAGTTCATTGTATAAGAAATCGTATCGGGCATAAAGTTTATTCGACGATAAGCTTTCTTCATCAAACGCGATTTTATGCGGATTCCTTCATCACTCTCACAGTTTCCTTCGACTACGAATTTATTTCGAATTTTTCAAAAATAACGGTTTAAGCAAAGTTTTCTGTTTTTTTTTGCATTAAAGTATTATTGTAAAAGTGATTGATGCATGAATTATTTTTCTGCGAGCTCATACGCGAATGTAAAGTATGTTCTACCTTATTTCTGGGATGAAGTTTTATATCGTATAATCCTTATTCGATACATCGTAAAATAGCTCAATCGCTAGAACATCCCGTATAAAATAAGCCGGCTATGCATATGTACGTCGAGATTCAACGATATGAAACTTTTTTTTTCATTTCTTTGAACCCTGATAGAACCGGCGTTTTTTCTCTTTTTCTCGATCTAATAACATTAAATTACTAGAAATCAAGAGTAGATTGCGACGCATTCGAGAACGCTTCCTGATCCTCTTAGAACGAGCATTCGAAGGAACGTCGAAAGGGTCGCGAGACGGATCCTTCGAGAACCAACATAATCGAATCGGTACGACGAGAATAAGTATTCCGAATGCTTTCTACATTCGATATATTGACCTAACCGATTTCTATTGAGAAACGCAGCAGGTTTCGAGCAAAAACTCGAAATGCTATTGTGAAGAAGCAAATGCGGAATAAGCATTATCGGAAGATGAGAAAGAACGGCTGATGAATTGTGCTTGTATAGCTGTCTTGAAATTGACATAGAATTTTTCAATACTACAAAAACTACATTATAGTGACTATTAGAATTCCAAAAAAAATGGCATATTTTTTAAAATACACCATTTTCGAAACAAAAATTTCTACTTAGGAACGACTAAAAGGATTTAACAATCATAATAATTCAAAATGGATATTTGCGAGAAAAAAAAGGCAAAAAATTAAATTTCTTAAAAACCTGTTATCATAATACATATTGGTGATCTGAGGCAACCGTTTCTCGTTTCATCTTATGAGAACGCTCTCACGTTAAATATATCGCTTATCATATTCCCCCGTTACCTCGTATCATTGCGGTATCATTCCCTCGCTAGCTCGATTCGCGATTTGCCAGAACATAAGTAGGCTACATGCGAATATCGCAAGTAGCAGCGACTGCGCCCGACATCCACGGGAAATCACTCTCAAAGGTATAACATAGCAATCCTGGATTTGCGGTCGATAACTGCGCGCGATATGGCGGCTCAATTACAGCGGCTACGAACTTTCGCCCCAAGACGACATTTCGTAGCAACTTACGAGCGTATCGAGCGTAAGAGCCGTAGTGCTGCTAGCGAAAGAGAATTCGTAGCGTTTGCAGCATAGCGCGATGTAGGATATGGAACGATGAGAGAAGGATGCGGAGAAGAGCAGGGAGATAGAGAAAGAGCTCGCATCGTAGGACCAAGTCGTAAGTCAAGCTACATAGGCACGTGCGCATGCCATCCCATTGTGCCACCCCATTAAACATTCGTTGTCGTGTATAACCATTATAAAGGAGGATAATAATCTCGCGATGCAGTAAACACCGGCGAGTTAAACGAGTGCACGGATTGCGTCTTCTACCTCCGTAGAGTGAGGGTGTCGCAGGGTGTCGCAGGGTGAGGGAGGACAATGAAGACAAGTATAAGCGGTTTCACCGCCGCGAGCAATGCTCGCGGGTGTGTAAAGTAATTTAAGGAGCGATCAAGCTGTCGCCGGCAATGCGGCTTACATTCAGCGCGGCCCACGTTACGGCCAACGTGGGAGAGGAGATAACCAGACGAAGATCGTATACATATTTCCTTGCGAATAAATCGACGGTAATAAGCCAGTTGCCCCTTGCGCGAGGTGGGATCCACGCGGGATATCTATTACGCGCGATCGCTGAGTATCCGAGCCATAAAGCTGTGAGTACCTGAAAAGTCATATCGCTTCGAATAATTCTGACGAATGTGAATATCAAATCCGCGATCAGAAGCGTTCGTGTAGCTATTTCAAGCAGTCGTGAAAAAAGGAGACGAGGCGAATCACGGGAAACAAAGCTGTACGATTAAATCGACGATAATAACAGAAACATCGACGAAGATCCGTGCCCGAGTGTTTAGCTATAGCTTCGGACGTCGAGCACTGCACGAGATAGCTACGCGAACACTTTACAATTTATATTATAGCCTTGTAACACGGGCCCTTCCTCGCGAGCCATGCGATTTCTCTCCCCGCAAGATTTACTGGTAAAGTTGTTACTACTCTGCCATAAAATATTTAATTAGTTGTCTTAATGCCACTTATTTCTTGTGCGCTACTTGCCGCTTGTTTCTCTCGACTCGCCAAACTTTCGTGAGATACAACGAGGCCGAAATACATAACGGTGCTAAAAGGAAATAATTAATATTTCTTCAGTCACATTTACATGTATATCCATATATATTACTTAAATACATGTCGCTACATTTTATTATCGTCACAAATATTATCTTCGCAAATATTTTTTACATTTATAAAACTTTCACTCCACGTCGACGTTGACCGCGCTGCAATCAAACGGTTCAATTAATTAAATAATCGATCAATTTTCATTTGACATTTATCATTTTCGGAAAATGTAATTTCCTGTCGAATACATCGAGAATATTATTACCGATAACGTCGCGATACAATTACTATAATCATCCGGAACGTTAAAGTGCAAATATTGCCGCAAGGCATACCACGACATGTATCGTGTCTAACGAAATATCAACGGCATATATCGATACAGCGGCTACGCTGTTGCAGAACGTGAAATAATCATCCAGAATAACGTTTCGCGTTATCAAAGGTAAGGCGATGATTCGAACGAAATCACCGCGGTGGGCAACTGTGAGAATGCCGTCGCAACGCTGATTGGAATTTAGTATAGAACGATAGAACCAGTAACGTTTCCCGCTTCTCCAATTAAGCTACCCGGATGTAAATCGGGTTAAGGGAATCCTGTAGCGCGCGTCGTCGACGGGATTCATTCGTTGAGGGAACACGAACGGCAATTCATTGTTGAGGAAGCCGTTAATGTTAGCGGAGATCTTTAAATTAACGTCACATCTGGGACGCTCCGTGTAACGCGAGCGCAGCACGTAAATGTAAAATCGTAAAAACGAAATCAGTCGCGCGTGTCGCTAAATGAATTCGTCCATTTGCGAATCGTCGCGTATCGATTACGAAGATTGGATGCGACAAAAATTGGGCGTCACCGGCGAAGATTAAGCTCGTCGGGATTAAGCGGACGTAAGACGCGACTCCTCGGAGGAGCAGTAGACGCACCCCGCGGATAAAAACTCATCAAAGTTCGCGCCAGCCAGCAAACTGACGCCATTAGAAGTAATTTATCATTTAAAAGTGGCCCGTTCTTGCCGCCACGCTCAGCTAGCTGCGACATATGCGGTATTAACTTTCTTATGACGGGATTCTCTTGACCCGTTTTCACCTTACGTGGTGCACAAGCGTGGCATCCCGCGCATGCAAGTTAGCTTGGCGCACGTCACGTACGTATGTAACGACCATATTATAATACAGGCATTTATCTGACACCCCTCATCTCCCACCTAGGCGAAATAAGCCATACGTAATTCCCTCCTAATTATCCAGCATAAATACAGTCACGGTAACCGCGGTAATGTCCACGGGAAAGAAGTTTACGTGATCACTAGGAAATTTATCGCTCGATTTAGCGCGATTCGTTTAGCCGGCTACTATGCATCGCCTACGATGCATCCACTCTATCAGCCGTATAAAGAAACAATTGCGCAACGGGGTTATACGCGATGAATAAATTCAATCTGTTCGCGATACCGTCGGGGTGTTATTATACGCTCAGTTCCACTGAGACGAATGGCTCCCACAAATCTCGTTTATTAATGCAGATAGAAAAGTGTTTCTCCTCTCTAATGTGGAGACGGCCGCAAGCGTGAAAATGCAAATCACGAGATATTATACGGGATATCTCGTCTTAGTTTCCGCGCTAAAATGTTTTCACGAGAAAGAGGAATGTAATGAAAATCAGGATGAGCGATAAAACCGGGTGTGCCGAGGCGCGAACTTATTTTAACAGATGCCATATTGTAGAATCGCGATTGCACCGTACTTTATATCTCATTACTACCAAGGGACGAATATTTCACTGTTATTAGCGATATAAGTGGATAATACAAGTAAATACCGTTATTACGCCATAAGACAAGGTGTGGCGAATGAAATTGGTTTAGCCAATTTACCAATTTTTATCTCGCGTGTAATTTATTCCAAAGGATATGAATATAATATATGAATTATCGGAATTTAATTACACATCGGAATTATACTTGATACGTTTGGAATTATATTTAATTGGATATTGGATTTATATTTAATAGAATTTTCTAATAATATGATAACTATTTACAACAAGCTGTTTACTGTTAACTGTTTACTATTTGCACCTAAAAGCAGGATACGTCGGCAGCGTAATAAAGTATCACGCTTTAAATACACACCTTTGAATGTAACTAATACGAAACGTATGAAGTTCTCGTCGAATCTATGCACTGACGAATAATCACTCGGCGCGCGGATAAAATTAAAACGTGTCGAAATGCTGCCTTAAATCGAGTGCAAATTAAAAGCATTGAAACGATCAGGAAATGGTCCCCCGAGCTCGTTACACGCACGCACGATAATTACATGCGATTACACCACTAACGCGCTACGTTGAAGTATGCGGCGTTATCGGAAAATATGTAAATCAGTGTTATCGATTCACGCCGAGAGGGAACACAAACGCGCTAATAAACTGCGCGTACAGGCATGATAATCATCGATCGATCGCCATTGATGTACTTACTTCTTTGTACAGCGGTACTATATGTCGCTTCCGCGCTGCCTCACGAATTTCCGCCTCTTATTTTCTCCCTTCGCTCTATTTTTTCCCCTCTTTTTCGTCGCGTTACTCCGTTCGTTTGTCTTCATACAACTTCACTGATACTGGACTTTGGACAAAAATCACAGCGCGCGCTCTCTCTCTCTCGCTCTCTCTCTTATCAACACTTTCCGTCGAGAGAAGAGAAGAGTCTCGCAGTTAGAGGCTAACACGGCTGTTCATTCTCCCTCCCTTCATTCTCCCTCATTGCGGCTTAAACGGTTAAATCATACGATTATCTACTTCCTCCAGACTCGCACTTACGATTTGCCCGCGTGAAACGCTGCCATCACCGTGAAACAGAATCTATTCCGCGGCAGCGCCAGCATTTCGGAATATTGCTTCAAGTAGCAATGGTCATCCACGGTCGATCAGAGAACGCGTATTCTGTCGGACATCTGCGAGCTGAGGCGCTACCGGGGAGTATCGCTCAACCGGGAGTAATTCGCGTGGAATCACAGTTCGCGATGTGTCGAAACAATTCCTGCGCACCACCGATCCGCAATTTCGCGAACGTGCACGTCAGTCGGCTGGAACGGGGCGGGAATTTCTTGACGCGCGACCGTCTGCTGAATTTATCGAACAAATTGTTACGTTCTCATTCGAAAGTTATTGGGAAAGGGAACGATTCAATTTTTATATATATATATTTTTTTTTTTCATGCCTCGCGCGTTATTGGGAGTAAAAGAGCCGGCTACGATCGTGTACATGCGTTTTGGTATTTTGCGAAAAGACGAAATGGTCGAACTGAAGATAACAAACAAATTCCATAATAACAAAGAAATTCCAGGAACAAACAGGAAATTTCTCCATCTATCCGGTTACGTAAGTGGCAATCCTCGTTCACAGTCTAAACGGCCCGGAGCACGTTAAAGCGGTTCTGAGCGCTGCTGCATTAACTGTTGTTTACAATATCAATGCTTCACAAACATGCAGCAATTTTAAATTAATTGTTATCGGATTTAACTTGGATTGATTCTACTTGAATTAAATATTATAAAAATGCAAAAATGTTCGACATCGACGGAAATCTTTAATCAAAATTGAAATCCTATAAATCTATGTACATTACTTCGTCGATATTTAATAATCACGTGGTATTTAAATAACAGATCAGCTCCTATTGCTCCTCGTAAAAAAAAAAAATCACAGCTCTCGGTAGAAGTCATAAAAAAAAAATCTATCGTCTGGCGTAGAAAAATTCTGCATTCGTAATGTCAATTCCATCGTACAATCGATGGCGCGAATCACGTCATGAAGCTTATACGACCTCTTTTTCTCTAGCGCGTAATTTCGTGTGTATTTTCCGTTTTTTCCTTTTTCCATCTATCTCCTCTCTCTTTGTCCTTCGACCGGATCAGGTAATGCCTCGAAGGGCGGGACCGGACATGCCCTACTTTTACAGTGACCGGCGTATAGTTTTTAATCCGAAACTAACAACGTGACACGATGCGGTAAGATTACGCGCGCGATGTCACAGGCTAAAAGGAGAACTCGCATGTACGCCGCCACGGAAATTTCAAACGTGATGACTGATCATCTTTTACCCATTTATTCTCACATTATAAATCTTTTCGCGATAAACTACATTAATAATTTCATTCAATTTTGCAATTCATATTGTGTATGATGAATATGACGTGCTATCACACGTCAGATTTCACAAAAAATATAAAATTCATCGAGCATAATCTCCAAGATCTGATGGACGTAATAAACTCGTTGAAATTACGTGAGAATGACGAGAGGAAATATTTTAAATATTTAATGCCTTCATTTTTCTTAAAACTTGATAGCCGGTGTCGTTCGTTCACGAGGATGAACGAGGATAAAAAATGAAAAATCGGCCTACTGTGTCTCTTCGGTTTTTACGATCACTCCACGAATCGCAGCAGCCTATACGCGAAAGCAATTAGTCCGATATCGCGTGCAAATTCACGCGCGGTTTATCTTCTCCTTTCTCTCTCTCTCTTTCTCTCTCGTGCACGATCACATGTCGCCGACAGACTCGGGGTCCGAAGCACTAAAATTTCACGGTACTCGTTCATCAAGGGTTCATCCGAGTGCGTCGTTTTTCAAAAAAAAAAAATTTTTTTTGCCCGGCGTATGGCGCGAGTCACTTCACAGTGTCGTCTCAAATTCGCACCAAGACAATGTTTACTTGCGCGACGACGTGAAAAAATGTGCGAGGATGCAACCGGAAGCGCGACCGACTACCGAACGGGGCGGCTCGTATGAGGAAAAAAAAATTACGGCATATCGATGCGTGCGCGAAATAAAAAAAGCACGTCCACTTTCGCCCGCTCGAGTTCTTATGAATCTTTCCGTGGGAATGCTCCGCTCTCGCCCGCTGCTCGTTAGGGCTTCGCCAATGGACTGCCAGACGCCGCGGTAAAAGCTACGGCGCAACACGCCGACGCATCCACCCCTTTGCAACCCCCTACGCGGCTGACTCCCCGCTTTGCGGCACCGACGCCGACCCATACCGACGAGTTTTCCACTCGTTCTCCACGCGTGAGAGCCCGTGCTTGGCTTTCACGACTTTCGTAAAACACGGACGTCGACACGGGCGATGCCCGTCGCGAATGTACACGCGGTTTTCACGATCGTTTTCGCGCAATGACTATCATGCGCGTCATTAGATATCGCGTTAATCTCTCCGCAAAATGCAGAGAGAATCCATAATAGGCCGATTAGATTCATAATAGATACTAATTACAAGGGCTGAGGCGTACGAGTGTCGATTTTGTAGCGTTTGCACGAACAGGAAATTAGGAAATTCGATTCAACTTTCGAAGTTTTTCGACTAACGAAAAAAAAAAACAGGATTTGTTATCGCATATTGTTATTCGACCTCAATTGCTAATAATTTTTGTTGTTTTTCCTATTATCAACATGGAATATCATGTTACGCGAATCAATCTAAAAGCAGACCAAGGATCGTCTGTCACTTTTTGAGTTGCAAACGTGAAATATTTAGCGAGGTTTAACCATTTGTAAAAAGCGAAAAGAGCAATATCAAGCACAGTGCTTTGAAGACCGCCGAAATTAAATGCCGACAAAGTATACTGACACTCGATGGTCTATCGCTCTATGAATATGACGCATTTTGATTCGTATGCTGCAAACTGTACGGCATGTCACGCTCTCGGGATATGACAGGTAATGTTGCAACTCGAAAGAGGATAAATTTGATTTAACCTGTTTCATATTTTCGCCCTCGGGGGTATTCAAATGTATCAAATACTTTTGTGCCAATCGAAACATCCACGTGATCGTAGGTCGGTGGGGCTCGTAATTTGCATAATTATGCAATAACTGTGATGTCAAGCACCCTTCATCCCGCCACATCGGTGGCAGATTCCAGCGAACCGGCGAACAAATGAACGTATATCGAAATATAAAATTCAGCGTCCCAAAATTATGTAACAGCACAATCTACGCGGTTTCTCTGATATATTCCTCTATTCTCTTTTCTTAAGTGTGTCTCTACATCTTGAAAGCAACGGCAATTCTGCTACGATGGAAAAATGATGTAATTTCGCCGAATTTACATTTACTTGCAACAATATAACGTACGTCTTTCCGTGAAAATTTCTGATTTCAATTATATAAATAATTTTGTTGCATTTATTTCTTTTTTTTTCCGCATGTGTATCATACCGCGAAAACTTAAAAAACAACGAAATCAATGACTATACATTTGCCCAAGATAGATATAAGACTGATTGATGACCGGCATCGATCAAGTCTTCCGTTCTCGCGAGCTACATTAACTTTATATTAAATACTTCATCATTTTTCCGAGACACGTCACGGTTCACCGATTTACCGTCGATTCCCCGACCGAACGAGCCACGAACAAGTTGCAGCGTTTTTTTTTCTTTTTTGACATGAATTTTCACGCTCTGCGATTCGCTTCCTTCTGTATTATCTATTATGTGATTTTATTTACTTTAAATTGTGTACGCCTAACTTGTACTTTTAATATAAAACCGTTTGATGTTGTTTGACATTAATAACAAATTATACTGTATATATTTTGCAAAATCGATGATTATAAATCGATTTTACAAAATAATTTGTTAAGTTAATAATTAATGCTTTTAGCTGAGATGACGTTAATACAGCAAGATACGGCAGTCGAATACGGAAATATCCATATCGTGGAAGGACAAGAGCTCCAAAATCAGTAATTCGGCTTCGTATCGAGGAGACCAAGACTGAGCGAGCCAAGATAGCGTGCAGAAGCCAAACCTAAAACTTGGTTCCGAGTCTCCAAGTTACAATGTGTTATAATAAATTGTGTACGGTACGAAGATTTATTTCTGTCCCTGAACTTGCGTAATCCTACGCGTCTGCGGCAATAACTTATACTGTTCTCTTTTCATTTGTATTAATTTTATCCATGTGTTCTACGATTAAAGACAACAAAACATATACTTGCTATATTGTCGATTAACCACTGTCTGCTTAAGCAGAGTCTACTGCACTACCTTTTACTACTGCTTTACACTGCCTTTACTAATTGTGCGACTATAAGGCTTCCTAAACCGAGGAGCTCAACTAAATGTCGACTTTGTCTTAATCGTCATTTTATATGTATAATGCTGTTTACTGCTGTGCCTCGTAGCAGTCAGATATAACGTACATAATGAATACAATATTCGCGAAGAGAGTACGCGCGTGATTGATGCCAAAAAAACCAACATTGAAGGTTGTTACGCGGAGACGTGCGCGCATAAAAGTTTAACATTTGCATCAATTCGCCATTCCCATTTTGGCGAACGATACGATAAATCGATGCAAATGCTAATGGATTAGGCCATGAGCGTATACAAGCTCGTATACAATGTCGGAACGTCGAGTACGCTCGAAATGAAGTTCTACTTGATTTTGTAAGTACAATACAATAATGGCGTGCGGCTACCGTTTTACATGCCAATTGTCCCTCCGAAATATATAACCGATCCCGCGTGCGCGCGTACTTCTGTATATCGCTATATTATCGGGCAGTGCTGTCGGCAATGGCCCATCAACATATCGTTACCTGTCTGTCGATAATCATCCCGGCGCTGCGCGCGCGGTCGCTCGTATCCGGACTTCCGTAATAATTGCATAATGTGCTAATAGCACTCGTAAAATGATTACGCGTCGTATGAAATGATTACACTCCCTGGTACAACGGCAATTGCGATATCGGACCCGAGGGCGATTGGACGATCCGTCCGTGCACGCACGCACGCACGCACACACAAAAATTCGCGCATTAATACAGATAATTTATATATAATGCGATAAAACGAACACCTTCACGCATCCGCGTAAAGGTATTACCGATATTACGGATAAAATCTCTTTTATTATGAAGCTACATTTTAAGTGTCATATTTTAAGCACAAATAGCCTCCCGCTCGTTAGAAACGCGTGCTTCTTTCGCGAGTGATGTAACGCACAGACTGCAATTTTACCAACATATTACGTCTCCTCTCGAGAGCTATGCTGGACACGTAGCGAAAGCACGAATCGGAATGCCGCACGAATCATCGGAAGATGTAATGGACTGCAGGTGTGAGAAAACGTGACAGCGGCAAGCTGCAATAGCATATCCGCAGCGATATAAGACAGAATCGCTTTTACGTAATCTCGCTGGTGAGAAATGAGAAATATTCATGAGATTCGAGCTAAATAAGAAACTCAGTTTGCATTAGTGACGGCATAATGCAGAAAGAATAAAAATTGTCTCGGAACTTTTTTCAATCACTGTCTCTCATCTCTCTGCTCGCGTCCCCCGCGTCTCGCTGTACGTTTTTGTACACAACACGGCGGAATGGAGTGCGAGCACTTGCATCTCTCGAGTTACATCGGGCTTTTTGGAAGAGTAATTCAAAGTATAGCGCGACAGTACCACGAGAAGAAGCGGGCGGGGGAGACGAGAAGCGCGGAATGGTCGCACGTTGGACTCTAACAGAGGGGGAGAGGGAGGAATGTAGCCTGTTTAATTAGCGAGCAAATTAAATGCTGGGACAGCCACATCCGACATGGCCCGCGCAATTAGAGGTATTATAAATTAATTATAACACCGTGACGCAGTCAGTTTTGTGGGATTCAATCTCGGAATGGGCTTGGCGCTGGCGAGTGGAATGAACGCCAAACTTATCTCATTGCCGACCGCTTACGATGCGTTTTGTTATTTCGTTTTGCAGCCGAGATCTTCAATTACACGTGAATCGAGCGGCATAAAATTGGCTTGGCAATACGTGCGGAGAAGAGATCCAAATTGGACGCTCTGAAAAAGAAGAAAAATGTAAAAACGAAAGCAGCAGACGGTAGTTAAGGCTCTCCTTTTTGCAGAGCAAAGAACTTTTGAAATACAGATTTATCGTTTTCAGATTTAAACTGCAGAAAATAACATGAGCGTTAAATTATATATCGTGTATCGCTTGACGATTAATTGTCGCACTTGAATCCGGCTGCAATTCCGAGGACTGCTTTTCCTCGTAATCGGTTAAGCGCGATTTGTAGCCTTAACCGGGTGCACGTTCGGGTCGGCTACATAAATGGCGTAGAACGGGTAACGTCTAAGATTCCCCTGGGGAGTGTCACGAATTGCCAAGCGGAGCTTAGAAGTCTCGGGCAGAATAGAAACCGATTAAGCGAAACAACCGACTGACAGCACCTGTTGATACTTCGCTCGCCTAGCTCGTGGCGAAGGTGCGGACTAACAAATACACGCGGCCGGGTATCGGTGTAGGTGTAAGTTCCAACGTATGTACCCTTGTTTGCGCACCCGTGATGGCCGATGTCCGATGTCCTCGCGGTTCCGCAAGGCGAAGATGCCGCCGGGAACGGGAACGGGAAACCGGTAGAGGTAGAACCAACCCTCTGCAAATCACGCGTCGGCACTGGGAGATCCAATTTTGAGCAACGCGTCTCGCGGTAAATTGAATCGGCCCAAGACCCTGTTAATATTCGAGTTACGAGCGCTGTTACCCTTTGTTCGTGATTCAGCGCGTTACGCGCTTACCCGCCCGCATTTAAACACGCATCACATAGCAGGTATCCGTAAATTGTTTACGGACGGTCGGATATGCAGCCGTCTTCCGACGCTTCTCTGACCAAAGAGCCGCGGTGCTCTTTCCCTGGAATCCGCAATACGTAATCTACGAAAGACACGTTAGCTTTACCTATGAATCTTGACCTTATAAATAATATACGTGCTTTTACGAAGCATCGAAGGCATTATCGAAGGCCAAAAGCCATTTTTTCCTTATAAAAAATGTAGAACCGAAGGAGCAACAGTATTTAAATTATTCGCGATTAAAGAAAGAAAAAAGATTTAATGAGTTTCGAGTTTGGTAATGTTGGCAAATAAATAATAAAATTTTCCTTTCATTTGTATAATACGATTCATTTTCAAACAGGTCTCGTCTCAATGGAATCTTAACTTGATGCTTACTTACAGAGAGACATTTGATGTTGAAAACTTGAAACTTGAAAATCCCTCTGTGCATCGTTGAACTAATTAATTTCGCATAAAGCAATTCACGGGAAATTAATTTAAGCGATTATAGAAGCTGCGATCACAACGATAACTGAGAATTTTCATTCCCTTTTTCGGAGAGGGAATTAGAGCAGAGGAAATTAGTTCCATCGAACTACTTGAGCGTATCGCGTATTCGTGCATATGCGAATCTTTCGGCATACGTCGATAACAACGTAACGTCATAAACAACGTGCGCAATGTAGCAATATCGTTGAACTCTGCCGAAATGGAATCCTGCCGAACTTGACTCACTAATTACGTGAACCAAATGCAATTCACTTTTGAAATCCCCTTTGTGCAATCATGATGCACAATGCACGCGGATATTTTTCTCAAAAGGCTAGGGAACCCAGTAATATCCACATTTCATTAATTAAAATATAACATATATATATATTCTCAATGAGAGATATTCTCCCGATATCAATGTTATATGAATATCCATTATATTACAGAATCAGTTTACAAGAATAAAAATTTTCATTATAATTTTAATATATTTTTTATATGCTTTGTGTATGTATGAAAAAGATTTGTAAGAAAAAACTTCATGTTCTAAATTTAACCGACTTTTCCCTTGGCTCAATCAATCTAATCCCAATTAGTACAAGTTTAATGTAATTTTATACAAGTATATTGACCTGAAAAGATATCTTCTTATCAGTCTTTTAATGAAATGATTAATTAAAGAGAGGAGAGACCGCTCGATTAACTTGTTTTAACATTGTTTTCAACGTTAGTTAACTATGAATAGAGCTCTAACTGAAAGCCAAAAAGAGAGACTCAATTCGAAAATAGCACGATGCTTCCTGTAAACGGGCTTTGCCTGAATGTCATAAAAGTTCGATAGCCAAAACGAAATCCTATTTTCATGCTACTTCCTTTTTCCCTGATAATGTTCCCTCGCGTTTTGGTTATCCGTTTCTCGTCCTACAAACACTGAAAACCGGAAGTAAAAATTTGATTTCTACGAATACAGGAATATTTCTGATGTTATCAATTATCTAGTCGCGTGAATAAAATTGGATCCGGAGGAAGCGAACAAGCACGAACGAGCATGAATGAACAACTTGTTTCAATGAATGCGAACAAATGGCATTCAGTTGCCTCCGCCGCTAATTGCCAAATTCAATATAGAATCTTCTAATTGGTTGATTCAGTGAAAAAATTCCAAGTATCGATCGTTGTAAATGGTTATGATTAATCGCAATGTATTCAAACACGGCCAATGTGAACAACACGCGAATTCGCACTCGTTCACGCTCGCCCACTTGATTTGGATTCAGCTGAAACCGTAAAATGACAATTGATTTTACTTCGCGTAATAAATATGGGAAATTCACACTTTGTTCGTTCTAGGTATTGTGTATCAAATTATCGATTACAATTATTTCAAAAACGAATATGTCTCACGATAAATATAAAAATAATAGTTCAACAGTTAGACGTCCATCATGACGGATAGAAAACATTGACAAAATGTATTCGTTAGTGTAGACAATTTTTTTTAGTAAAACATTTAACATGAAAATAATTTCATTATTCCGTATCATTCCATAAAAATAATTAAAATATTTCCATTAATACATCTTATTCAAATAAAATCTTGATAATATTAGGATTAACAATTATTAAAATTATAAATAAATAAAGTAGCGAAATAAATTAATCATTCGAAAAATTTTTCATTGACACACACACACACACACACATACATGCGCGCGCGCGCGCGCGCGCGCACATGCGACGTACGCACGCAGATATCTCTAGATCTATCTAGAAAATTCGCAAACTTTCGAAATAACGCTCCAATGCTAGTTGTGAGACACTCTCTTTTTATTATAAAAATATATATAAGCCTGATTTGTTTTATACAATCATATAAACTAATAAAATATATTGTTTTTTATGTATTTGACATACAAGAAATAATTAATTAAAAAAATGTCGAATTGATATCGATGTATTCAGCGTTTAATCGACAAGCTATATAATCGACAATCTTTTAAGACATTATGATTATCAGGTTTTGTATTAGAAAGAGAAAGAGAGAGGGAGAAGGGTGAGTATTTTATTAGGGCGATGATTATATTGGTAAAAATGATGGTAACAAAATCAAAAACCATCGATTACTTTAGGGTGCGTTTGCAACGCTCGAGTCATTCGTCTTCGTTTATAACTTGCTAAACAAGGACAACAGAATTTTTAGGCGGTGCGGATACTCAATGTACCTTTAATACAACCAAATACCCTTATTGATTAAGATGTTCTCGAGCGGGATGCAGCTTGTATATTTTACACTTTTACGGAAAAAATCGGCAAGCTTCATTATAAAAGCACGTTTCTCGCAATGACTCATAGTTAAATCTAAAGAAGAAGAAGAAGAAGCAATGACTCATCGTTATGTTTCATTTCATTTCGTAAAAGTGTTTCTCCACGTTCTTTTTCTTATGTGGTGACTTTTTTATTGAGTGATTTTCCCGGCAATGGTTTATGTGAAATTCTGTGTGAACCTCGAGAAATCTTTTACCGAAATATTTAAAATTATGAAAATAACATGGGGAGTTAAAGACCTCGAGTGACTACGCGTGATTCAATGTGTGTGTGTGTGTGTGTGTATGTGTTTTAAAGACTACTTCATATTTCAGTGAATTAAAATTCTCGCCCCTCAAAATGATGTAAAAAACTAATGTATCGAAAAAATTCACGAAATCACCCGATTATTCGTAAGACTATTAAGAAAAAATATTGAATATTTGGAGATAAATGCTCCATTCATGACACGTGTTCGTATATTTACTAACTTTTTGCGAAAGACGAGAGTACGATCGTTCTACATATTCATCCGAACTTGCCCTAGTAGATTTTTTTTCGTCTCCTAAACCGGAATCGACGTTGAAAAGTCGTCGTTTGGAATCAATTGATGCGATTAAAGAAAATTTGCTGGCGATGCTGTGTAATATTCACGAGGAAGAGTTCCAGGAATGTTTCAAGACACGGAAGAAACGCTGGCGGCGATGCATACCGAATGAAGCGGAATACTCCGAAGGCGACAAGGCTGAATAGATCTTAGGTAAGCCAAGAAACTTCCTATTTGAAAAGTTCGAGCGTATTTGGCGGATGTACCTCGTATATAATTATTCATGAAATCAATCCGATAAAATAGATCAATAGATATCAATAGAATAAAATAGAGAAAGAAATACATCGCTTCGCGAAATATCGCTATTAATAATTCCGATTGCGCTCTTAATTAATCGCCAGCGCCAGCTATTTTGACGTCGGAGGCAAGATCATGAAATTACACTTCCCAGGAAGACCTGGAGCGACCAAAAAGTTGCCTAATAGCACATTCATTAATTGTACAAATAAATAAACATATTAGAATAGTATATTTTATTTATTACACTAACATTTAATGAAGTTTCAGTTTTTTTAAGTTTTAATTTTCCTAGCTTTTCAAACACAAAATTATTGATGTCAAAATTAATTCTGTTTGCAACATCACGCGTTCCGTGGATCCCAGTGAGAAATGATGATCGAAAAGACATCGAATCAACGTCGAATTAATGTCTTTTCGATGCAAAAGGCATTGAATCGATATCGATTCGACCAACCGTCTCACTGGGGTAATATTACGATCTATGCCCCTTCTGTCCTTGTCTCTCGCCGACTCTGTTAATCATAAGTGAATGTTATCCCAGCCAATACGGAATATACTGCAGCAATGCTGTAACATTTCAGTTATATTGCGATCTTGCTGAAATATTCCGAGTTGGCTGGAGTATGCCGTATTGAGTAAACGAACTTACCAATCGCCATATTGTCGTTCCAGCATATCCCGCCAAATCCGCCGCGCCGTTTCAATCCGATGTGAATCGTGACGCTTCGACAGCCACGGTGAATCATTTATCAAATAATACTCGTTCAATGGTCGCGAACGCGAATCTAGAAAAACGCGCGAACAGCGAGATACGCTAAATACACTCAGCCGGCCGAAATGCGCGGTACATTTGTCGAGAATCGAAACGTGTCACGTCTACTTTTCGCCGTAGCGTCGCGTCGACGTTCGATGCGTCGTGTCGCGTTACATCGCGGCACAAAACGGTCACGGCAGACGTAATTCTTTCATTATGTGTTATTATCTGTGCTATTTAAAAATCAGCGGTTTTTAGGCGGATATACGTACTCGAGTGTCGCAGTGAGACGACTCGTATCCTCGGACATCTGCTACTCGCGAAGGCCCCGACGATACTGTCGTTTCGCGCTACAGACTGAATGTAGCTCCGAATCTTCTATCGATGATCTCTCGATCGATCTGATCTTCAAAGGTTTCGCGCAACTTATTAACGCGCCACGCCATTCGAACATGTATATATGTCATCTTTCGGTTTATTTCACAGAGTTTATCAGCGTTTTTCATTATTATTGGAGATTATTGATGATTATTAAATTAAATAATTAAAATCATTATGTTCTAATAAAAAATTCTGTAAATATAAAGACAGGTGCATAGGTGTATATTTATATATACACATCTAAATAAGTTTTTTTATTAAAATCTTTATTTTTTGTGTTTCGTAGCGTTCTCCTAAACAATAATTAACGTAACTTAACGTGAAATTGTGGTGTAAGAGAGAAAGATAGAGATAGAGAAAGAGAGAGAGAGAGAGAGGGAAAGAGAAAAAGTATAATGCTCGATATATTAGAATTATGGAAACTTTCACTCAAATCAGTAATGGTACGATATACAAGTGGAGCAGATTTAAGATACGTAGAGTAATCTTAAGATTATAGATATTGACAATGAGACGACGCGACCGATTAACAAAAATTAATCGATCTCTCGGTTGACCAATGAATTAATTACGCAAATAGGTACGCAGACAGAGTAGAGACATAAGTTAACTTATGGGTTTAGACTCGGGGTGAACATCATCGTTCACGTCGAGAAAAGAACGACCCTAGAGATGACGTTTGCGGAAAAAGGTGGAGAGGGCGAGTTCGCGAAAAATATGCGACAGAAATTCTAAATAAAAATTAAGAAAATTCAAATCGCGATTTCTCTCGACGTGTACAACACACACTCAGCTTCGTACCGGAAGTCTATACCCTCGTCAGAAAATGTTATAATATGAGAGTTAAGTTATATCATATACTTAACACGATACACAAAGTCGTTATATCCCGAGTATCAAATGGATACGACCAAATACCACGGTTCAAGCGAAACGCAGATTATTAAACTTGTTGTTCTATCTTGCTTAGAATGCAGATCTGTAACCAGGTACACGTGGATGTAATAATTTCCATATGTATGCTTGTATCGTCTTTTTACAGTCGCTTCAGTCGCTTATTTATGTTCCGCGTGAACCGGGTGCTCTCCCTTTAAACAAAAAGAAATAGTTTGTCATTACATCAATTAATTATTCGCATTTACTTAACGCATAATAAACATATCCACGTCATTAATGAAACGTGAAAAGTGAACAAATGAGTTGGAAGAGACTTTAGACGACTATTTTTGCCACAAATACATCTCGGAATGGGATATGTATATCCACCTTCCCAATTGGCACTAATGCCTTCGTACGAAAATCTCAAGGATCACAATTTCATCGTGTTTTCATATTCACAAATACGTAGAAAGTCCCATTCGACGCGAATAATAAATTGCTCGAGTATATTTTATTCTCATGCTCGCGAATCCAAGTATCACGTGAAAGACACATTTTACAAATGTAACGTGGAAGAAAAGTATGTTCAAGTTTCTACTTTTATCAGTCTTCAAATAGAAAGATTACCTCGAATATATAACAAAAAATTTCACAACTACATTGCTGCACACAATCTAAAGATTTGAAAAATGCATTCTGAAGTAAATGTAATAACTGACTTAATTCAAACTTCCACTTGTTCTTTAGGCGCACATCTTTCGTCAAAATGTTTAGTCCGGAATAAAACCCGATACATGCCGCGGAAATATTATCTTATCTTATTACGCACCTCTCGTCAATCGTATCTCGTTTATTAAATGTAATTAAATCGAATGTAATTAATCGCGTGCGACATGTCGATCTTACATCAAGACTCTAAGATTTCTCGAAAATCGTCACGAATATCGGCAAGAGTCGAATGTCGCGTTAAGAAAAACGAAGAGTCTTAACGATATTTGTAGCAAAAATACACATGTCACGTTGCTCCTCGCGATCATACGCAATTATTACATTAAAAAAAAAATAAAACTTAACAGACGACACGAAGTTTTGGCAAAGAACATAACGTTTAACGACGTCGAACAACCAATACTCAGTGTCAAACGGGTGGCGGCTGTACAAATCGTGGTACCCGTTGACAACGAGCTTGATGATCGCATATCTATACTTAAGAATCTATTATTTATATGACGATACTGCTCATATGATTTGCTCACAAACGAGTTTAACTGTACCGCGAACGAAACTAGTGACCCACGCTACTCGATCCTGTTATACCAATAATCATGTGATACATTGTACATGCGTTATTGCCAATAACATATGTACTGCTCCATCTCCATACGATTAATAGGCGTTCAGATATATTCATTCATCCTAACAAAAGCAAATACGATAATTACGCGCAGACACGTACCCTAACATAATATTATAAAAGTAATGATACGGCTGAAACAAAAATCCCTGAAGTATAACAATTATGAATCGTCATAATTGGTTTCGATTGACAATATTTACAACGAAAATGAGATTTCCATGACTCTTATGAAAATAATAGGATTACTCGTGATATATTCATAAATGTTCATGTTTGCAAATGAATATGATGGTCGCAGAAACTACGCATTCGAGATTACGTAGGAAGATGAAGCATAAGGAACAGAATGCATATGTGTATGTGTATGTGTACATGCATGTATATGAATTAGACATGTGTATCTATGTATGTATATATATATGTATGTATGTATGTATGTACGAAACAAACTGTATAAATGCTTAGAAGTGCAATACGAATTTAAATAATACCAATTTAACATTCGTAATTTTTCAAGTTCGGTAACTCAACTTCAATGTCGTATTACAAAAATCTATTTAATACATAATTTTTATGAAAAATGGATACCCTTTACTGGATATAATCGATAGCAAAAATTAGATTTACTAAAATTACAAACGTTACGATATTGTTACATTGTTAATTCTAATGGACAAATTCGCTTTAGAAGTGCATACATGACACTTTGGCCATGTACAACTTACACAAACAATAGATTATTACCGAAAATTCGTGAAAATTGTCTGACAAAATTCCTTCTTGCGAGTTAGAAACTCTTTTGTATGGAACTCATACATCTTCAAAAACAAATTTGCACATAAGAATTAATTTCATACGGATAATGTTTAGCTTGCGCATCTCTTATTAAAAAAATTATATCTTGCATATACAATATATGATTTTACATCTTATAAATTGTGTCATAGAGAAAATAATGAAGAATAGATTTTAGAATGGATTTATATAAATGAAACACACAACCAAAACTTTTAAGCTTCTATTGCATTTATGCCCTCCGATAAAGACTCTAAAGAGTACTTGCATTATATACATCTATACAATTCCTATATTCGATTGAATATTACACACAACAGGATATATATTTTTATGTTATAAAACGCTATAAGCCGTCTCGATAATATTGCAAAAAAAAAAGACAAACATAAACTTTTGTAATATTTACTATTTTAAGAAAGAAAACATATGTTACTACAACATCTATATATTCGCATCTGATTCACTCTTACGTTCTATGCAAAAAGATAAACATCCACATTAATTACTGCATCGTATACAATACAAACATTGTGAGATCTACATTTCATCTAATCCAATAATGCTACGAAATATACTATTCGCCGAATGTAAAAAAATATCGCTTCTCGTGTCAAAAATCTGACTTGATTAATATTGATATAGACAAAATTAGTTTTACAAAACATACTTAATTGCAAGTCTGAAAAGCTTGCAGAGACTTTTGTAACTTCTATAATCGTACTCTCTAGAGCCTCCCGATATAAAGCTATACTTTTATATTCTATTTAGCAATTTTATTTTCGCAGTTTTTTTTTTAAGAAAGAAATGTTTTGGTTGTGTACTCACATAATTTTTGGATATCACTTGAGATACCTGACAAAGGATTTCATGAAGTGATATACATTTTTCTTCAAGAGATGCATTTTCACTACCATTATTCTTTATTTGTTTACGGCATATATCAGCAAAGAAATTTAGCTTTGTCATTAAAATGCACTAAACAGAATAATTTCTTTATAGAAAATAAGGAAAATGATACAATCAAATAAAAGAAAATCTTAAAAATTTGTCCAGTATTATATTCATCTAAAACGTTCATCATAATCTCCTCCCGTTAAAGAGACAGGAAGCACGATTGCGCAAACGCATTTTCCAAAATAGTTATACTGTTTCGCACGTACAACATATGTATCTTCGCGGAGTACATAAAATTACTATATCGCAATATAGTAACTGGGATTCTTGAAACATAAAAATCAATTTCAAGCGAAATGATACCTTACATTTATCGATACAATTCGCAATCTAACTACTAATGACCGAAAAAAAATATGGATACGTAACCAAGGTGTACGGCAGCTTTTTAGCCATCAAAGGAATTATATGTTAGATTAATTCAGTATCTTAAGTTACCTAGTTACTGTTGTGTTTGTGTATCAAATCATTATCATAACAATTACTTGTTGGGCACACACCGAATTAAAGTCTCAGCTGTAAGCATGTATCATATCTTCGGTATTTTTCCGCAATCCGGTGTTTATTAGCCATCCTCCTTTGGAGGTGTAAACCAACCTGTCAAAACGCAAAATATATATATTTTTTTAGCAATGTAACAATTAACACAATATAAAACAAGTAAATTCTCACCATTCTTTTCATGTATTTGTACAAGAGACTTGAATGACTGTTGGGCACGTGCCAAACTGTATTGGCCTTGTCCACCACACACTTTGCCAGCGCCACCTGATCCTTGGAACTGTATACGCGCTTTCCCCTTCACTAACGTCGCTGATATCTGCATTATAACAGCTTCTACTGTGTACGCCGAACTCCATCCCTGTTTTGTGAGTAGTTCCATACAAATGGCACCTCCCACAAGAACGTATCCACCAGATATGATAGGATGTACGACTCTTACAAATGGAGGTTCGAACGGATAAGTTTCCTACGATAACAAAAATTTAGAATAAAATATCTGAAAAAAAATTTAGATGAAATTGCTAAAAAATTACAATTAATACATCTTATTCGAAGCTTGCACTTTAAGTTTAATTTTATAGAAATTAATACCTTGAAAAGCATGTTGAGAAGAATACTGTCTTTGCCCTCTTTCTCTTTCAAAAGAATGAGATCGCTATGAAGTGGTGAATCGGGGTCTACACACATCAATCTGATATTCCATTCATACAAACTGTCATTTACTAGTTCTATGCTATACATTCCTGGAAAAGAAATAAAAAATAGGACATTTCGAAATTCTTTTGATAAATTTTTAGAGTAAACTTTTATTACAATATATTAAAAACATATAAAAACTTATGTTTGAAAGTTTACGGAATAGAAATTGTCATTGAAAAATTAAATTCAACAAAAATTTTAATCGTCAACATCTGATTCATATCAAGTCATAATTAACAAAAAAATATTCTGATTAAATGCAAACAATAGCTGTGCTCAAAAATTCACTGCCAGTACTGAAAAATTACGTCAGTTTACGTCACTATAACAAATTATAAATTTTCAGTACTTGCTGCTAATTCAGAACACATCTAATGACATGTCAGATCATAAACTACCATATTTTTTTAAAAGTCTCAGGAGAATTGAGAAATAGGTATGCTAAATGATAAAAGTGCCAAAAATTCCGTTTTTTTTTTGTATTAATAATATATGTCGCGCTTTATAACCTAATAAATGTGAAATGTATTAGAAAAATTCAGTTTACTTCTTTCGTCAACAATTATTGTTGACATAAGGTGTCGTTGATGATGAAGGATCTGCCGCAGACCCTAAAGTAGGCCTGCAGCCAATTTTACATAATAATAATTCTATAAATAGTGAACAAAGGGGCAACAAAAGGACCTATAAGATTTACAGTTAATATCGTTTCCAAGTTTTTTGTTTCCGCGAGCAACCAGCATGGTACGAAATGAGAAAAGTGGGAATAGCAGTAAGAAAAATCGAAAACTGGTCAAACCAAATCTAACCTAGAAAATGCTAAAAATATCTTAGCTGGATCCCAATAAATCATGTATCTGAATAAAAATATTACATTCTCGATTACATTATTTGAGATACATACTTAAGTCCTAAGATCTTGCTAGGTTTCTTTTCAATTAATTGACATTTTATCATCAAAGCTTTTATTACTTTTATCTTAATAAAACCGCTGTAAATGAAAATGTCTGAATTTTGAAAAAAATATTTGCAAAATTCCCACAAATTTTATTTTTGGCACTTTTATTGTTAACCATATTCGCTCCTCAATTATATAATAATTTTAAATCATTAAAAATATATTGCCACAAACCATCTCTTGACATATTTTCAATTGCAACTAAATATAAAAGATATTTTATATTTAGTTGCAGTTATTATATACAGTCTTGTATATAATAATATACTAATAACTAAGTATATAATAACTAAGACTTCGGTTTGACCGTAATATCAAAATTTAAAAACTAACATACCCTTTTTAAAGCTGTCACTTCGGTATATATCACGCAGTTCCTTCATGAGTCTATCAGTGGCTTGTACACTTCCACAAACAGAGCCTTTTAAATAATCTTGTCTCTGATTCTGTCTCAACCTTTCCAACGTCGCAAGATGTTCCAAATCCATTTCTTCGCTCTGTATTATTAAAAACAATTAATGACAAAGATCAACAATAGCGATAGTTAAAGTAGTGATGAACCACGTGCAAGTTTCTCTCTCCTTACCTTATTCTTAGAATTAGCGTCTCCTTCATCCATATCCAGATGAAGGTCTTCTTCAGTCTCACTCTCTTCATCCTCGTCGAGATCGTCTAGATCTTCGGCTTCCATTCTTTGCGCCACGGCTTCGTTCGAGCCTCCTAAACGTAGAGGATCCAAAGCGGTTCTCAGCCTTTCGACGTCCGGCGGTTCCGGTAACGAATGTAATCTGCATAACTCTTTCAACAGGATACCAACTTGATTGATTACGTGGTTGTCGCGGCCCGTCGTGTTACTTAAAATTTGTACAGCGTTCGTAACACTAGTCTCCTCGGATTCGGCAAACCAGACGGGCGGCGTTGAAGGATAGGTTTCCTACGTAAACATTTGCATATTCAAATTAATATTAATGCAGTCTTATGACGTAATAAGCAAATAATTCGTACGCATTAATGTGCGCAATTTAATACGTGCGCAATTCGATTATAACCGAGATCGCATTGTAACAGGAGAGTGTTACAAAACAAAACACGACAAACTTTCAACACAGCTCCAGACCTCTCGTATACGCGACACGCAAGTATACACGTCATACATCCATTTAAACACATACGCGCAAGAAAAACACCAAAAAAAAAAAAGGAAACTCGCACACCCCGACATCTACCGCGTAATCGCCAAATGATGCTGAAATATCCACACTGTAGTCGTACGAGCGGCAATACGCGTTGCAAAAGGATCGCGCTCGATTGCGACGTTAGTCCCTCGTGCTGACATCGCACGCGCACACACACATACACACAGAGAGAGCCAGACGGACACACGCAGATCGCGCGCCGTTGCGCCTCGACAATGCAAGGGGAAAGAGAAAAAAAGGAAAAAAAAAAGGAGATTGCCGCTCAAATCGTTTCCAAAATGCAAAACGCTCGATCGAGCAGCGCGAGCGAGTCTTCTTTGTCCGAATCCTCTCCTCTCCTCCACCTTTGTCTCTGACACGTCGGTGCAGGAGAAAAAAAAACAATGCCCGCGAGATCGCGGAACGGCGGGTCCTCCCCGGCGCGAGGGGGACAGGCCGCGGGCCCCCTCGATTCGCGCCCGTCAATCCTCGCCGACGAGGAGTCCTCGCGCTCGCGGGGAGGGGAAAAAATGAGGAAAAAATCGATCGCGTCTCGACGCGATCGAGAACGCGAGGGACGAGCGTGCGAGCCCCGCGACGTCCCGTCGTCGCCTTTGTCCGAGGACGGGATGAACGGGGGGGGGACAAGGCGCAGCGGCTTAACGTAGGGTACGCACGTCCTCGCGCACTCACTCGTTCACTCACACACGCGGCCCATAACGATCGTCCTAACAGAGCGTGAGCGGCGGACACAAATATCGGCGGTACACCCATCTCGAGCCGTACGCCAGCACGCGCGCGGGGAGGGCGGCGGGGGTGCAGTTGCACTTACTGTGATATTGGCGTGTATTTCGTACTTCTTCCCATTTTTACCGACGAATCTGCAGCTGAGCTCGTCCACGCTCGCAGACATTATCTGAAACCTCTCATGGCTCTTGGGGAAGACGGATTCGAGCGTTTTGATTTCCTGCTTGAGGGTATTCAGACAAGCCATTTGCGGGGGCGACGTACGGGCCGAGCGGCGCACGTATACGACGGGCACAGGCGGCGGGCTTTTTACCCCGTCCGAACGAGATACGGACGAAATAACCGTGATGACAGAGACAAGATGATTCCGATGACTACCCGAGAAAATGGCGACCGCGACCAGCCGCTTCGGCTGCTCCCGGCAGGGCTCGTTGCGCTTCGCGGCGGACCGCCCCGCCATCTGCCCGCCGTCCGCCGAAACGTCCCCCGCACGTGACGTACTTCCGGCAGACGCGAGCGCGGCTCAAATTACAGGTCAGTGGGCGCGTGACGGATTTGAAAATCCTTCCCGCGATCCATCCATCAGTTCTCAGACTTTCATCTTTTTCGCATCTGTTCTAACTTTTATTAACCTTTCTAGTGTTAGATAGAAAGAACTTTTCAATATATGCACTGGCGTCAGTTTACCACTTGCATTTTTGTGCCAAAATTTTCAACAACGAAATTGTTACCATTTCTCAACTTTAACTAAATCACTTTTTTACGATTTTTTAAATTCAGTTTATTAAAAAAGCTTATGATGACTAGGAAGAAATAAAAACGCGGAAGAGACTCAAAATTCTCGATCAAACTTTGGAAAAATAAGCGCGGGAATTTTAAATTTTTGTTTAAAAAATTGCTTATATGATATACATATACAAAATTCCATTATATTTGGGAAAATGCTCGTGTGCAAATAGAGCGGACTAAACTAAGTTGAAAAGTCCTCTACCTTTTTGCGATATTTGCAATAATTATCGAGTTATTAAATGATATAATTAAACAAATGATAGCACGCGAAGATAATAGGAGAGAAGCGACGCACGGAGCCGCTCGAGCTATACAGCTATAGCATCGCTCAGTATATCAACCATTGGCTGTCGGCACGCGGCAAGGAGAAGGAACAACGCGTAAAATGTAAAGGTGGGTACAGACTTGAGCACAAACGCGAATTCCACCTTAACACCGCTCGTGAATAGGATGAAGCCGGTTAAACTAAATTGAGAAAAGTTCTCTATTATTTGCAATTTTTGTAATTAATTAAAAATTAATTAATAAAGATCTGCGTATGCGTGCACCCATGTGATTCAGTCAAGCTAAATGAATTTTTGCTATGTATTATTCAGGTGAGTCACAACTAGGATCATCCTCCGGTATAGACAGAGTACTAGTGCCACTGCCAGTCTTCTTTATCATCTGGAGAACCAAGGTGAGTCCATTGTTTTCAAATAAAAAAAGCTTGAAATTTTAATAATATTAACGTTATTATATTAATAATAATAAACGTACGATGATAATTTACAATTAAACTATCTAATAACAATTTTAATCTAAATAGTGTAAGATGAGCGAGTAGGACTACTTCAGTTCCTAATGTCATCTAGATCTATGAAGATTCTCTGTGACTTCCCGTTGAAAATTATACGTGGGATGAGAGCCGAGATTTGAATTCGGGACCTTTCCGTTACTCTGCAGGTCTAACGAATGCTGTTTAGCTGGCACACGATAGTTCACTCAGGAACTTCGAAAACGCTGGCGGAGCTACTCATAGGCCGAAAATTACGTCACCTAGACTTAAAAAAAGTTCTTCTGTGATTTTCCGCTGAAAATGGAATATCTGCGGGATGCTGGAATTGAATCCGACTAGGGTTACTAATTGTCTGGTTTTGACCCGGATTGTCAGGTTTACAGGAGTCTTATCCGGTTGATAATTTAAAAACCGGATTGTATTGATTTCAGCAATGTTTCTTTATTCCTATTAACTATAAAGTGTCACGAGACGCAGTGTCATCTATTAAATTAATTTAATTGAATTTTGTGTTCAATGATAAAATGTATTATATATTTAAAAAATAACAGTTTATTATTTTATTCAACCAAATCTTATTTCTAAAACTGTTGGGGAAAATATTATTGTAAATAATTTCTTCAAATTTTGTAATTAATCCAGTGTTATGATTATTATTTCTACCCGGTTAGATTTTTTTATCAAAGAGGGAATATCCGATAATTTAAATTTTTGGATTTGGTAATCCTAAGTTCGATCTTACTAATCACTTAGCACAAACCCACGCATTATCCCGTACGCTCTCTGATAATTAATAATATCGTTTATGAAGATAGAGTGGAGGTTAATCTAAACAGAAAAGTCTTACATTATTTTGCAATGTCCCTAATAATTAATAAAGATCTGCGAACATTGGGAGGAGCGTGCTTCTAGTAATGGCTAATGATACGTAATGCTGGGCTATCTTTTGCCTTTTACCTACCTGAAGAAAAAGGGAAAGCGAACAAATTGCTACATATATATATATATATATATATATATATATATATATATATATATATATATGAATAATACAACTAAAAAAGGATATATTCGGTCGTAGAGATTGCAACGTTCTCTCTCGTCGGATTTTGAAATACATAAAGACGAAGGCAATATCATCTTTCCGCATTTCGGAACTCGTTTATTCTCAATACAACGGCCTCCCCCAACGCTATTTTTTTGTAATCTGTACTATTCATTCTGCCTGGCCTTACTTGAGGGATAGTAGGACGCGAAAAAAATACTGGCTTCCATTGATTGTATCATGAATTTATTTTGAAATATCTAATTGTCCTATTTTCTTATGCTCTATATGTACAAATGATAGTGTGATAAAGTATAATACAGTTTTAACAAACGTTAACAAATAAACGTGCTAATCTAATATATTTAAAATATTATACTCTAAACGTCTTGGACTGGAGCCATCTCTTACGTTTATCTCGGGAAGAATAAAATCGCGTATACGCGATGTTTACGAATCAATAAAATGGTATGCGTTGAAATAATTCAAACAATTCCAGACGTGATTTCCTTTGTCGCAATCACAACGTAAAACTGACGTATAAAGTTGACTTTCTTTCGTTGCAAGCATATGTGCAAGTCCTTCTGCAAGTTATTATTCGATTCGATATAATTACATCAAACTTATTGACGAACGAAATAAAATATGAAACAAAAAGTGAACGCGTGAACTATTTCGGACGGTAAATCCGCTAGATCAGCCATTATGTATATAACGTGGAACACAAAATGTAAAAACTAAAATTAGATAAAGTTTAGCATCGATTAAATTAAATATCACCGCTCTCAAAAATGTTTATTTAAATTTAATTAGGATACTTAAATAGGATACTTTCCAGCAAATAACACAGGCAACATAATGTGACACAAGTGCTTTCCTATAATGACATAATATGACACAACTCGACACAAAGAAGCAAAGTCGAGATAGTTGTGTCATGAAAAATAAGATTACCAATTTCAATAACTTTTATATGGATATTTTCTTTGCAGAATATGTAGTAAATAAACGTGTCAATTTTTTAGAAATATGCAACTTTTATTATTAATTTTTTATTGTTTAATATAATTTTCAAAATTATTTGTTGAAGAAACTTTATTCTTTGTTTAGTTTACTAATGAAGAAAGTCGTGTTGTAAGTATTGTTTTGTAAAAGCTAATAAATAAAAATAATGATTATAATTAATTTAAATTTATTTTGTAAAAATTTAATTACAATAAGTGATTAAACTATCAAATAGTTTGCAATGGTTTTGTGCATTACATTATAAAAGAGTAAACACCTGAGCTTTGTTGATATTTCACAAAAAATGTAATGAAATCTAATCCAACAATTTTAATTTTTTAATTAAAATCAATGCAATATGCCGAAATAAAGATATAAGATTATTTATGATCGAGAAAAAACTTTCAGCAGTGCAAACTAGTAATTATGTCGAAAATTACATTATTCCATCAAGCATTCATTCATTGTGTTCAATTATATGATACAGTGTCTCTCTGTGTCTCCTTACTGGAAAGCATCCATAATAAATTACCAGGCGGTTCTCCATCTTTGAATTACTACATTTTCTTGAATCATTTTTTTGTAATAGTAAAGATATACCAGTCCAAAGTCTCTCGATAGCACAATGCAAGGTGCCTTTCAAATCGTAATACCACAAAATATCGCTTCATAAATAATACACTATATTCCCTACGACAGAATATTCAAATTTCTGCCTTACGCGGAAGATCCACGTTCGACGCGAATCAGTCATTATAGTTATCTCTTTATATACACTTGTTTGCCATGTACACTTTTTTTAGAGCTTTCTTATACTAAAATTAGTAAGTGGCGAAAATATGTGTACACGTATATATATATATATATTTTTTTTTTCTTATACATATACATATATCCGTATACATACAGTATACATATATGTATATGTGTATATACTTATACATATATTTTATACATTATATATATATATATATAGTTTTTTTACACACATTTATATGTATATGTATATATATATATATATATATATATATATATATATATATATATATATATATATATATATATATATACATATAGCCGGTCGATAACTTTTTAATCCTCTGTCCCACATCGAGAAGAGATAAAATAGTATTTTATGCTGCTTAAAAAGAAGAGCCCCCTACTGCGTCCTGTATTTTATTAATATAAATGGAAATAAATGACAATTATCGAAGACACATTAATATAATGTTGATATTTCGAAATAATTTATTGAACTGAACAAAATTTGATTTGTGACGTATTTATATGAACCATATGTGGAAGACTATTTTAACGTGGCTCCAAATTCAGAATTTTTTTCATCAGATTTCTTTTCACAATTTGTGAACGTTTTTTTTTTTTGACGTATTTTCTTATTATATTCATATAAATATCTTAACAGCTTTCTACATAGGTTGGACATTTTTTTAATGTATACATAAATTTAACGCATCTGTGAAGTGGGTTAGAAATGTCATAATTGCATCCTTGAATGTGGCCTTCGCTTTGAGCGAAACCGCCTTCACTTTGTCGGACTACATAGTTTCTTTTTTTAAGATCTTTATCGTATATCAGTTACCATACTTGATGCATATAATGCATTTGGTATGAATAATCAAATATCGTTTGTCAACTTTTACGAAATTATTTTTTATATTTCCATTTCAATCACACGCAGTCTTTTTCATCTGACTAAAATCCATCACGAGATATTCGTCTTCAATGAACGCTTAAGAATTATTAAATTTAGGTACGATGTGTAACAAAGTTCAGAAAATTCGCTGCTTAAACCAAAAGTTTACAATATGAATATCTGAAAGATGCAGCAGCAATATTGCGAAAGACTATCCATATTTATATAAAAAAAATGTAATGTCATCTTTATTTTCTTGTCAATTATATCAAAGTATCAGATCTTGTACATTATTCATATCTCCTACAAATGTAGTCCACGAGATATTGCTTACTATCATCTTTTTACATTAAGTAGGCATTTGTTCCGCTTTTTCATTTCATTCAATCCTTCATCACATCCTTTGTATATAATATACTTTTTTTTTAACACTCGAAACGAAAATTGTTCAATAAATTACCTTAACGCTTTTTAACAAGTTTTAAGAAAGTCGTATAAAAACTCACGCAAAATTATCGCAATAAATGAATGGCCTAACGCATTTAAATTAGCTTGTAGCTAGTTATCAGGATACGCACTAGTAATAGCTAGGAACTTGAAGAAGCTTTACTTCCATTTTCGCTTTTTTTATTGATATACATTTAATATGCAAAATAGGTTATTCATCATGAATAACTCTATAGCACGTTATGCCCATACATATGGGATAATAGCATTTTCTTTCTCCGAATTTTCTTTAAAACAAAACTTTCACTTTCTTTGTATGTACGCAAGATACTAATATATAATAAGACCATTTGTAGAGCAAGTCGTAAAGAAATTCGCTATTGTGCAAAGAGGTAGAAATAAAATGTGTTATGTTGCACGTGTGCTTGTGTGTATGTGTGAGCGCACGTGCGCGTGTATATGTGTATGTGTGAAGAAAAAGAGACAAAAGAATATGTTTGTGGAATGATAGGACATTTAATTTGAAAATAAAACAGTTCTTTATCTTAGATCTATTTTGTCCTGTGACAATAGAGTGATCCTTATATTATAACAGGTCTCTCGAAAACAAAAATAAAATAAATCAACTTCAGATGCAATTTTCGACCCGATTCTCCTATCGATGTTTACTCGCGTCTTAACATAACAACCAATGGCAAGCGCAACTAAGATTCGCGCTATTAAAGCTAATATATCACTATCCTCGTCACTCATTAGATATATAACAAATATAGAATAATGCGTTGATTAGCGTTAATAACGCGCTCCCCGAATGCGCCCTAAGACGTATGACATTTTGTTTCTATAATTGTCGTATCGGAAAAATTTTGATTTGACAAAAGATGCAATCGTATCTTGCACTTCTGGCGAAATAAAGCACCTTAATTACGCGCATCTAACTCATTATCAAGACGCAAGAAGATGATGACCGTCGATCGACATAAAAATTTGACCGAGTTATTTATATCTAATGTCGATATTGTTGAAATAAAACTTTCTATATAGAAAGTAGATCTGTTAATTGTCAATCATATTTTAAATTACACGTTTGAATTTTATATACAGTTGTGTCCTCTTGAATACACTTTGGAGAAAGAAATAGCTCACCACTATGTCACGTTATATTTGAAGTATCAGTCCATGTATATTTTGTCGCGCATCATACGCGAATTATCTTTCGTTCAGATACGCCTATTTCTCATACAGGCGTTCTAAACGCAAGGAATATCGATGGGAATATCGATATCGGCTTTAAAATGCCGAATGGTAATAATCATAAGTAGGCCAGTAAGGCTGTAGCCAATCCTAGCTGGTGCGTTGACGCTTTTTGGCAGGGTGCTCTTCGGATGAATGAGCTGGGGAAGGCATGACCATATCTCCTCTATTGAACATATACTTGAATTGTGGCATGTATTTCATTATACTCCTAACTTGGATTAAAGGTAGATCTTCTGTAAGCGAAGAACATTTGCCTGCTTCCATTAGCATCTTCATTTGTAGTCTGTAAATTATATTTTTTTTATAAAAATAAAATATTTCATTGAATATAAAGTCAAATATAGTCACTATTCTATTTAATTTATTACTATCCTATTCGTTTACAATAGTACTATTTATTTATTTACTTATTTATCTATATATTTACCTATTTCCTTGATATAAGTCTATATGTAGCACATCTGTAAGAACTTGTCTACAACTCTCGATGTCACAGGCAGGAAAAAAATTGGAAACAAAGTCAGGAAGTGTCATCAACAATTCAGTATAAATATAAGGTTTGAAATTAATACAGGGTACCATCTTTTCTTCAATTAGTGCTTTTTGTATTTGGTATGGTGATACATGACAAGTAGATATATGTGGTTCCGATATTGGTATCAATGGTTTCCTCCCTCGGGAATCCCTAAAAAATAATTGAAATGTTAATGCTGCTCTTTATTATGAAGTACATTTATAAATGCTGAAACAAGAAATCTCTATTAATTCTCATATGTATTTATATGTATTTATATGTATTTATTTGCTTCCCATAAAACAAAAATAAGTAATGACATATACCTTGAACTACTACTACTGCTGCTGCTACCATTGACTGGTATCAAAGGAGGTGGATATTTCGCATGAGATGTGTTATGCACGGATGATGTATGCCTTTGTGGATGTAATAAATTTGATGCTGATGTAGGTACTGGCATTAAAGCTTGAACTTGTTCACTTAAACCAAGCATCTGTGGATATGTTGTTGCCGTAACTGCATTAGGTACACCTAACGTAGGTGTTGTATACGTAGTAGTTACCCTGAAATACAAAAATTATTATATTACTTTCTACTACTTTAAAGAATAATTATTATTAATTTTATCATTTATTTATTCATTCTGTCGTTAAAGTTTTTAACCTTTTCGGCATAAATATAAATATCTATCATTTTATTTGTTGTATCTTTCTCTCGTTTACATAAATTAATAAAATACTCAATACATTGCACAAAAATAATATAAAACTTATGCAGACACGGTTAAATTACATATTCATATATTTGCTTGTTACAAATTAAACAAAATATAATTTAATTTAATTTTTAATAAATACATTGTTTATAATAAATATATTAGATTGTAAAAATAAAATATTCATATAAAAGTCCTATATGAAAATATATACGGTGTCTGATAATAAGTATAACACCACTCGTAAATAAATAAAACGGGTTAAACTGTGAATAGAAAAACTCTTTTTGCGATTTATCTAATAATTAAAAAATTAATTAATAAAGATTTGCGAAGGAGCGTGCATTCGTGCGATTCAAAAAAGATAGCAAAGGACGATCCAGCATTACGCATCATTAGCTATTGCCAGAAGCACGCTTCTTCCATTTTACTGCATGGCGATACTTTTCTATTCAGTTTAATCTTTACCCCCCCCCCCTTCCCTTTCGAATGGTGTTACATCTAGATTAGACACTCTACATATCATATAAACGTATTTTATTAATTAATTCAAATGAGAAAATCAATTTTACAATTGGATTTATAATAATGCTGTCAACGTTTGTTTTATCCATTATTTACATTTTAGATTTTTACTTATATTACTCGGAATATTACTCAGGTATTTAGATTTATAAATCATTTCTAGAAAATAATATATAACATATTTTAGAAAATTGTAAATTATTGTAATGTCCTTTAAGGCTTTCCCTAGTCACATAATTAATGGACATTCCATCTTTATCTGAATACATCAAACCTTTTCAGATAAAAGAGGGTTTTTTTAACCTTTTCAGGTAACAAATATTTTTGACTTGTCTACCCAGGCACATATAGACATAGTGACAGCAATATAATAAATCATACACATTGATCATTATAAAATTTAGAATATATGAACACATTTTATGACAAATATAGTAACATTAATAAATTGTGACGTGGATAAAACTGATTCGCAACTAAACCAATGTAGTTTTATCACGTAAAGAAGCTTTAAAGACAGTCATGTAGATTAATTATAAATATTCAATAAATATTAATTATAAATATTTAAATTAATATTAAATTTATCTATATAATTTATCAAGTTGAAATATAAATTTATGCATGCTTATTTCTTATAATATAATCTATATGACAATAGTATATGTTACAAGGACTCACCAGTCATCCTTCCCATAGGTGGGATAACTATACAAAAAAAAACATATGTTGTATGTACAAATACAGAAAGCTATGGTGCAGATACTCTACATATAACAATTATAATTACTTTATATATGTAAACATAATTCAAGCTACGATAAGCGTATGGTTCTAATGCTCAATATTTCATGCTTAATGTGCCGTATACAAAAAGTGAAAATTCTCTCTCATAATTTTACTTTCATTAATTTATCTGATTGAGAAGGAATACACTTAACAATCTTATTTTATTCTAAAAATCAAAATTATCTTTTGCAATATACGATTTCAAAATTTTTATAAACAGAACAAACATACACATAATACGAAATAAGTAGGTGCAACAGTTTGATTGGATATTATGTACAATCTATACTAATTAATTTGCTTTATCATAAGCAAGCGTTCGCTATAAGGGCTGTATTCGCGACGCAGGTCAAAATGATCCGTGGACTGTGGTTAACTAAATCATATTCCTTGCTTTGATTGGTTCTTTGTTCAGGGCCGTGTCACAGAATTCTTGTATTTTTATATACTGTGAATAGCTGATGACTGTGACACGATCCTGAACAAAGAACCAATCAAAGCAAGGAATATAATTTAGCCAACTACAGTCCACGGATCATATTAACCTGCGTCGCGAACGCGACCAAGAATACATTGTTGCCAAAAAAACCATTGCTAAAAGAAAAACAAAGATTTTTTAAAAAATTATTTAAAGCTTTGTGAACTTCTAACACGTATATATGTACTAGCTATATCAGAAAGCTCTAGTGATACTTACGCGAGATTGGAGTGAACAGTTGCTCGTATAAGAGGTGGTGGTGGTTGGGCTTGAACAACCCCTTGCATCGTTGTTGTTGGGTATACAGGATATTGCGCTGCTGCACCACTATTACTCGCTCTACTCCTAGATTGTTGAGAATAGCTTTTGGGAGCAGTGTTCATTTGGGACTGAAAATAAAAAATTATATTTGATCCGATACATGACATAGAAATGTAAAGCTACAGTTGGAACGTAAAAATTCTCGTAGCTTCGGTTCGCATATTATAATTTATGATGCAAGGAGATTAGCTTACGTTGTGCATCACATTGTTCAGAGTCGCTCTTATAATGCTAGCCTGAGAGCCGAGTGACGTTTGAAAGGTTGGTTGACCGCCGACGAGACCCGACCAGCCATTAACCACACCTTGAACGTTATTCAGCATAGGCTGCGACACTATGTTTGATCTACCGGTGGGTATTCCCGATGGGGATGAATGCGCGGGATGTGTTGTCGCTACGGGTCTCGGCTGTCCTATTCGCGGCATCTGCGGTGCCGCACTTACGACAGCTCCCCGCTGCATTACATTAGGCATCGGTACGGCGGCACGCGCGTTCAAAGGTGGTACCACCTTGCTCGCGCTCTGCACCGAGGGAGGCTTGGTCGCCGGCGGTGTAGGCGGCTGTTTCGTCCACCCACCGCCGGTACCACCTCCATTGCTGTTCACCAGTAACTGCGAGTCCATAACTTTGGTCGGCCAGTAATCCTCGAAGCCGGTACCAGGTGGAAAGTAACTCTTAATATCATTCAGACTAATCACCGAACACGTTTCACTCGCGAACAGTTCGTTACGTATACCCTGTACCTTACAGCAGAACTTCAAATACGATAAATCCCAGCCCTCGAGCTTTTCTGCCTTCAGCTTGAGATTTTCCGTCTCGCCCTCGAAATAAAACAGCGGCACATACTGTAGACTGTCCTTTACCGTATAAGGTACCACGGATTCCTTGTTTATTCGTATGAAACCGCACTTCTCAGCCTTGCGGCCATTTGTCACATTTGGATTAGTACCGGCAGTCAGTTTGGTGTAACACACATCGAGAAACGTATAAAACTCCTTGGCGTCCGAGAGGCGCACTACCAGGTCCTTACACGTAAACGCGTCCCTCCCGAATTGATTTTCGCAGTGCCTCGTGTTGATCTCGTTAAACAACTTGCTCTCGGCCTCCGTAATGTAATAACTCCTTATACATGTGCAACTATAGATGTCCGAATGAAGAAAGCTCAGGTACTTGTTGAGAAGCTTAGATTCTAGAATGCGTACGGCGCAATACTTTTCGCCGGAGCGAAATATATAAGGTATGTGACAGTCATCAAAGCTCGTCCAACCGAATCGGCCCCTCTGGCTATCGTCATCAGGCGTCGGTACTTTACTTTCCAAACTACTCGTCGGCGTTTTCGGAGCGGACGCTCCGTCGGTCGGCCGTTTGTTTAAATATCCGAGAATACCGGGAAGATTAGGCTGCGATACGAGGCACTGCCTCTGTTGTTGCTGTTGTACCGCTGGCATACTCGCCAGCATTTTCGCCTTGTGTGCTTCCACCATTTTGGCAGCCAGTTCACGGATTTCCGCATCGTCTGGACGTTCTTGCTTGACGACGACTTTTTCGAAATCTGAAAAACGAGAAGCGTATAAGTCTCGTATTCTCGAAAATTGTTGTTTAACGCTTAGTTTTTAATTATACGTTCACGTGGCAACGTAAGAGTAACATTTCACAAGTAGATTTTTGAAGAGAACGTTTGGAAGAAAAAAAATCTTGATGTACATTGTATAAAAAAACTAGTATTTTTTTATTATAGCCAAAAGTAGAAAGTAGATTTTATTTCACAAATAACATTATCGATAAAAGAAATTCTGTGCTGATAGATACGCTCATGCTGTTTATTAAATATTATATTCAATCGACTATCAACCCCTGATCAACGCGACTAATAAACCAGCTAAATTTTATTTCCAATTGTTTACCAATCGTATAAATTTATCAATCATCATACGACAACATATCTTTAAATACAAGCGATAAATTCTAAATCGATTTAGTATGTAGGCCGATTTCTCGCGCGCCAATACAAAAATAACTTTTTTTTGTGTTGCTGCTCAGTCCGAACTATTACGTCACTAACGCAAAATCGTACCTCAACACGCAATCATTAGATAACAAAAATTAGAAAAATTAAGCAATTATACACTTTTTACGTATACTCTAACCAAGAAGTATGCGCAAGGGAATCAAATCAGGTGATAACAGAGACCAAGAAACCAAGAAAAAAAGAAAGAAAAAAAGAGAGAGATCGAAGAGAACTATTTTTTATCAGCGCAATTATTTTTGCACAAGCCGATTAATTTTCGTCGCGCGGCAATCGAAAGACAGAAGTATACGTCGAGTTTCGCTCCGATCGAATCGATCCATTGGCGCATCAAGCTCGTTCAAAGGCGCGTGAAAACAGTCGAAAATTTCCGGCGTGCAGCGTAAACATCACGCCGGATCGGAGCGGTGGAGTGTTAAAAGGGAGCGGGCAGGTAGGGTAGAGCCGAATCGTCGCGCACGTGACGCGTGTCTCGATTGAGGATCCTCGATCGATTCCGCGCTCGCGCGCTCGATGGCACGGCGCGTCGTGGCGCGATTAGCGATGTAAGTAAACCGAGTAAATGTAAACACACTCCTGACCGCTCCGGCGACGTCGAAAGGCTCCGAACAAGCGTCGACTCGTTGTCGATTCGCGCGTTCGGATTCGCCGAAACCTCCTTCGCGCGCTCGGATTCCGAAATCCGATCGAGATCGATACGAGCGATCGCGATAGCGCGAGTTCAATTTTCCGCGGGCATGAAAGAACACAGAATCTCTCTCTCTCTCTCTCTCTCTTTCTCTATTCATCGACAAGTGAAACAATTCTCGCGTCTCGGAGAAGAGCGAGCCGCGAGCGCGAAACCGATTCGCATTGCCGAGCCTCGCGGATCGCGAGCTCAGCGAGTGGCGTGTACGGAGGAGACGTACTGAGTGACATTCGCTCGGCTGCCATCCGCGACGGGCTGCTTTTCTCGAGCCATATGGCGTCCGTGCTACTGTCGGCACTCGCGACCGGTATGTCGGTGAAACCGTTCCTCATCCTCGACGTTCGAGAAGGATCGCCCTTGAGATCGAATGCGCGAAATCACATCTCGCAGCGCGGCTGAGGCGGTCCGACACGCCACAGTGTTCTCTCCCGTTGAGGTTATAACATGCAGCAGCAGCAGCAGCAGCAGCGGCAGCCCGTCCACCTACGTGCACCGCCGACGGTACCGCGCGCGACCCATGTTACACGACGGTACGGGGGAGCGGGAGCGGGAGGACGAGGACGAGGATGACGTATCAGCGGAATTGTGGACGACCGTGTGATCCGCACACGGGAAAGTTGTCCTTCTAGTTAGTGCTCGCGTCGACTTTTGCAGTTTTCACGCTTTCCCTGACGATGATGATGAGGACGACGACGACGGCGACGGCGACGACGTTTCACTTTGTACGCCGACACGATTATACCAGGTGGCGCGAAAGATCCTCATCATCATCACCAACACCACCAGAGCACCGCTGTCGCCGCCGCTGCTGCCGCCACCACCGCCACCGCCACCACCACCACTACCACCACTATCGCGCTCGATACGTCGAGGGTAAAACAGGGGAAGAACGGGCGACGTAGACGGTATCGCTCCACCGCGGACTACGTGCATGCTCGTCGTCCGGGTGTAGCTTCGCGGGCGGGCCGCCGGACCTAGGCTTAAGGACCGCGGCACTCTCGAGAACGAGGACAGCGCGTCATATTCGCGCGCGCGCTCGCGCGTACGTGTTCCCGGTGTTTCGGTGCGAAACCTCGATTTCAGGCCGATATCGTCGCAGCCGGATTGAGCTGACCGCCCGCGGCTCCGCGGGGACACTAGGCATCTCTCCGACGGTCTAGCCCCCGCCGCGGTGCGCGCGAAAACTCTTTGCGCGGAGTGTACCGCGCTAGATACACCGCGCCACGCTCTCGCCAGTGTCGTCCTCGACGGGCCGCACTCGAACCGGCCTCGGCATTCTCGCGGATTAGCGCGCGCGAGCGTTTCGGCAGCACGCGGCAGTGACAACGCGACGACCGTGCGTACCGTCGGCTTCGAAGGTGCGTCCGGATACTCCGGGTGTGACCCTCGGTGCATTTTGCCGATCAATGAGTTCGTTGCCGATCAATGAGTGGCCGGAAGTGATGCGCCGATTCCGCGACACCCTGTATATGGCGACGGAGTGCAGGACACTCACCCGCGATTTTTTTCGACAATTTTTTCTTTCTGTTGCCTGTGAGGCAATTCGAAATCGAGTACACTCGGTGAACGATGCGCAAAGCCGAACGATCGATAGATTTCGCGTAAATCGCGAGTCCCGCGACGGAACGCCTTGTATAGAATGGAGAAAGTACGCGCGGAATGAGACCGAATCTATTAATTTTACACTTTTTAAACTTTTAGAATCTTAAAATTAGCATGTAAGTTCTGTGATAACGATTAAAAAGTCCGGTAAATAAATGGACCCCTACAGTACTCGTATGTCATAGATATATCTCTATGACTAAATCCTCCGCTTTAACATTTAAACAAGATTTTCTTATGCTAATTAACACTATTGTCATTAAATACAACTAGTTTGACCACTCGATCTATAATAATAGAATTATGCATTATGCATGATCGTACTGTTGTGTATTATTGTATACAGTTGTACATGATCTGTCGGAAAAGAATTTAACGACGATGATGTACATCGGGTAAATTGTTGCTTTGCAAAATTCATGTTTGTAGAACAGCACAGTAATAAAAAACTAAAAATGTGGAATAACAAAACAATCCTACGTACACGTACATGACAATAAAATTGTTCATGTTGCTTGAAATTTCCAAAAATTTTTGCACTTAAAACGAGATAAATATATATTAAACATTAGAGAAAGTGAAAGCGAAGATTCTAAACGCAAAAAGTGCAAACAACATGAACAAACTTAATTTTACATATAATGTATCATCAGAAGCAATTATTGGATAAGATATCAGAAATCGACTGTAGAGCTAACTTCATGCCTGTGTCATTGTGGCTCTACTAAAAATTTATAGTGTATGTATGTAACGTATTTTGAAATTTCATCATTTTTTAAGTAAATGTGTCAAGCATACGTTGACCCTAAAAAAATAAAGACCTCGTTCATTTATGGTACGAACATTTCACTTTTGGTCGCCTCAGATTTTCTAAGAAAATGGGCGAAGGGAGGGGAAGGGGCGCGATAGCGAGATGCGTGGATAGCTGAACTAAACGACCGCCCATCTCGGATCGCGCGTCGTGTAGCATGGATCGGTTGCAGGAGCTCGGTACATACCGCTCAAAGAGTAGCCAGGACTGGCGTATAAGATCGCGCGGACGATGTGACAACGTCGGACGGTCGATATGCTCTTTCAGGCAAAGTGCCAAGATTGGTATACGCGGGGGTATATAGTCGTGGTTTCCAGGTATTACCCTCCCACACCCCCCATCCCTCTCGGCATCCCTCCCTCCATCTCTCCTCCCGCTACCCCTCTCTAATGCCCGCGTTTGATTCGTTGCTCTCCATCACTCCTGGAACTCACCCGTGGGATTCGTTCCGACGGTGGGGAGCATATAGAGAGAGTGGGAGTACCAAAGTTGCGCAGAACCCAGCCAAACGTTAGCTCTTGCTCGTGCCATTGCGCAGTTCTTACGTATATAGACCCGTCGACCGCCTATGTACTACATATGTATTATACTTATTATTTTAATCATGATTTACGAGTGCGGCGTTGCCGCTTCTCGCGCTCCGGGCACGCCCATTCCCTCTCTTGTCTCACTTTTCAGCCATATACGTGAATACATAGAAACGCGCGCGCGGAAAAGCAACGTCGCTTGATCGATACTTGAGAAACTTGCAATAAAAAAAAATGACTATAACGAATACGTTTCTTCGCGTAATTCCGCGCGTAATTGTATAAATTAGAAATTCTTTACACGTTTTCTCCAATGTCCGAATAATTGACTCCCATTGTCTCCATCCTCGAATAATTTTCAAAATTTTGCGTAATATCAAATACGAGCCTTTATTATTTTTTTATTCAACGTACACGTCATGTTTGCTAAATTTTGCAGAAACCTCTTATATAAGAAACGATAGAGTACGTTAGAAATTCTTGGTTGATTAGGTCATGTCGCATCGAGCAATGCGACGTTGCCGCTGTGGCCTTGATGGCACCTAGTTTTACTGCGCAGCACGTTGGGCCAGTCGTTTTGGCAACACTGGAAAGTCGTAGCGATCTATTTATAGTAGCCCTCTAACACCGCTGTTGCTATGCCGAACAAAAGGCATCTCTGATTCAGGAGGGGGTAAAGGATAGGTGGGGACAAATAGAGTGGAGGGGAGGGGAAATCGGCGAGTGTAGGTGGTACGAGGCATGTGAGCAGGGGGAGAGGGGGTCACTAAAAGAGCAATATGGCGGCGGAACAGATATATTCTCCTCCAATCTATCTGCACGCTGCTATAACTCGCTGCTTCCCCTATCTCTCTTCCGTGCCGCCGCTCTCTCGCTCGCTCTTTCTCGAACATTCTCCGGTCCTCTATCACCGCGCGATAGTGGCTCATCCTATTATTTCCTGTGCGTACCTTACGAAAGTATGATCATGACGATAGTTACGCAACGCGCCAGAACTCTAGTATGCGCGCGCGAGCGACGTACAAATTTCGCAACGGACCGTTAATAAGATGCATTTCCTTCTCGCGGTCGACAAAGAGAGTCAGCGGGACCAGATGAAGGTCACGCCGCTCGCGCCGCTCTGCCGCCTCGCCTCCCGCGGCCGATCGTGGAAAGTAAAATAGAGCGTGAAGGGAGCAAAGGTCGTGGCCGGATGAGAGGGAAAAAGATCCGGCGCGGAATGTCGCGCGCCGCCATCCATCTCGCCGTTCTTCACGCACATGCGTAATTTCTTTCTTTTTTTTTCTACATGGGCTCATGCGAAATTGCATATGGCGCCGTACAGTCGCAGCAGCTGACAAGGTTCATGGTGCGCCGCGCACTCCTACGCGGTACCAAGAGCACGCGTGCGACTTGCGCGAGCCATAGCGCGCTGCCGCGAACGGCCTTCGGCAACGCTCGGCTCTCTTCGGTGGAGTTTGCCTCTTTGTTACATCACTCCTCGTTCCTTATGTAGTACATACGGGCGGATACATTATGTATCGCGTGCGCTCGCGCGCAGGGGGGAAGGGGGCCCGGCACATGTGCCTCCCGACTCTCGCTCGCTTGTACATAACGCACACATAGTGCATACGCGCGGGCAAGCCGGTTGACGGATACATAGGCGCGCTCGTGGCGAGTAAGCTGAGCTCCGCGTTACACGATGCGTGCTTACAACAAACAAGTGCCGCGCGCGTTCCCGGCGCGCATTGCATTATTACATAGAAACACGGCGCTGCGCGAAACGATTTAACGGCGAGTGGTACGACGTATGGAAAATTCATGCTTTCGTAATAATAGCGCGGGAGACGCGCCGCGAGGCAATTTCGCGAAATTTAAGAGCGATAACCTGGCGTTTACTCTGCATGACAAATATAAAAGGAATCCCATTTCAGGATAACGTGCCATATTTTTTTTTCATGTCACTTTGCACACCATACTCGCGCTGTCTACAAACGTATTAATATGGATGGTTAAACAAGTTTCGTTGTATTCCCACTAAAATATTCCATAATCTAGACTATTCCACTTTTTGTATACATACATGTATGTGTGTCTGTAAGTTTCTTTATTCGAAAAACGCACAAAGGATATATAATTTCTTTATATCGATAACCGATGCACACTGCATAAACACATAAAAAAATACGTGTACAAAGACGCATGTTACGCGTGCATGTATGAGTATGTAAAATATATATGGAACACATGCGCGAGTCTAAGAAAGTACGATTTCCGCATATTTATTATTTTCTTTTCTCAGAGAGTTCAGAGAGTTCTTTTCAAGTCCAAACCCTTTTTTGCCAATCACAACGACGAGATAACGCTTCTATGTGCAGTCAAAGATCATCTTACGGGTTGATTTAAATAAACTATGACATCATCTTGCCAAGTAAATGCGCCTATTATATTAAATAAAGATCAGCCTTGTATGTACCAATTGGATACATGAAAAGCACATAAAAATAGATATATGAGATCCCATATTTAAGTTTTTGAAATTATATTAAATAATAATTATAATTTCATTCATAGGAAACGTTCCTGTCCGTTGCGTGGAATGTATTCGTCCCATACTGAATTTTCCGTACTGACGCGTTTAATATTTTCTAATATTTACTGAATGTAATATTATCATCAAATAAAAGGTTATGGTAGAATAACGTTCATATTTGTGAATATTCAATAGATAACATTGATATTTAGTAATATGATCTCTTAATAACGAAGTTTAAAGTTAATATTCACACTTACTGTCAACTTACATATTGATTTACCACGACAATTAAATAAGTGCCGAACACATCAAAATTTTTTTACAATTATCTATTTTCTTAATATAAATAGAAAAGAGAAAGATATTATTTATTTAGTCTGAATTCTTATAGCTTAATACACAAGTTAACTCAATATTAACTCGATTACCAGTGACTATCATGACGGTAAATGTACTGTACTAAATATAACAGACAGAGATTATTTAATAAAACTTAAATATTGAACATTAATTTAATAGTGTAAGACAGGCGAGTAGGACTATTTCATTCATAGAAAAGTTCTGTACACAGAAGTCTGCGACTACTTTACCACAGACGCTTGTCCACAAATCGCGGAAAAACTAAAGATATTTATTTTCCAACTTTGTAAGTACGAAACTATAGTTTTCTATAGTTCTATATTTTGCTGATTTTATTTTATTATTATTATTTATTCTTTATCTTTTATTTAATTTAAAGACTTGAGGAAATGTTATTAATATTATTTTATGAAAAATGTGTTCCTTATCTCAATAGTAAAATGCTCGAATAGGGCTGTTTCAGTCCCTAATGTCACCTAGATCTATAAAGATCCTCTATGACTTCCCGCTGAAAATTGTATGTGGGAACCCAAATGTGAGATTAGAGCCGGGATTTGAATTCGGGACCCTTCTGTGTCCTTTCAGATGCTTTCCATTTTTGAGCGAGAAAAAGCACAAAGCTAGAGAACAAGAAATAAAAGTGTGGGAAAATAATTAAACTCTAAGGAATAGGTATAAAAAAAATACATATTAAAGTCTATTTTTACTAATATTTAATTGAAAAATAACACATTATTCAATTAATTAGATATCCTACAAGTACCATCGAAAAAAAAGTCTGAATATTGTTTGTAATGAAAAAAATTCTTGAATATTAAGTCGAAGCCCAGTATGCCAAATTGAAAAGAGATTGCTTTAAATTAACATCAGGACTACTAAGGTCGAAATATTTTTTATATTCTTATTATTTTTTTCCTTTCATTTATCTATAAAAATGCCGTCACAGACATTTAATTTTCAGTTGTTTGAGAAGATACAAATAACAATTTTAAAAAATTAAATACGTCATTTTGATGTCTTAAGTTCTAGTATTAAACTGTAACACTTGACGTTGAGTGCGGCGCCAATTTCACGTGACTTTTCATTCAGCATGACCGAATTACTACTGGATTTACGTTTTTGCATTCATTATACCTACATATGTATTTATAAAATGACATATTCATGATTTATGATATCATGAATATGTCATGATAATGTTTCTTCTTATAGAAAATTATCAAAACGACCTAAATGAAAAGTCAACGTGTCTCATCAACCCACACGATACTCCACGTGTCAAATGACTCAACTATATTTTTGACACGATACTCGGAATGTTTCAATTTATATGTAAGCTAAATTATACCTCAATGAGGTAAACGTTTGTTAAAAATAGATGCAGGAAACAATATCAATAGAGATAAAACCAATGCAAATAAAAATCAATATTATCAATATAGATTGTACATCGTCTTTCATGGAGTACTTTTAATAAATAAAGATAAGTGAAAACAGTAGCCTAATCGTATCTCGCTATTGATTCTTGTTCCAAAAACTGCGAAATGTTTCGGTATCGTGACTCTGTTGAGATTTCTCCTAATTTTCCCATGTTTGATCCTTTCTGAGCTCGAACGTCTCTGCGAGCTCCCACATGCTACGAAACGAAAAAGGAAAGGGACCACACGGAGACTCCGATGGTGTTCGAAAGATATTCCAGTTTTCATTTTTGATGATCAAATAGAAACAGACGTACATCGCAGAGGGTAATATCTATAGAATATCTATAGAAAAATTAGTTTTCTCTTTTTATTTAGAAAGTGAACCGCAATTTCTGAAGTATTGACGACAAACCAACTCAAGAGGACACGTATTTTTTTTCGTGTTGAACGATGTTTCGCTCAAGAGATGTAAGATATAAATATATGATAATATAATAAAGATAAAGTAGTAGTAGTAGTAGTAGTAGTAGTATAAAATGGATAGTTAGGTATAATAATCCCTAATGTCATCTAGACTTAAAAAGTTCTTTTGTAACTTTCTGCTGAAAATAGGATGCGGGATAAGAGACTGATATTTGAACCCAGGACCAGGACCCTTCCGTCCTCAATGAACGGCCCGATGATCGCTTTTCCATAATCACTAATGCATCTTCTTGATGAAGATAATAATATCAGCACTGAAATACGTAATGACTCTCTGGATGTGATATTTCGCAAATCGGACTACACAATCTTGTTCTGAATTTCCGAATGCGATCATTTATAGCTCGATATAACTGAAATAACTCTGATTAATAAAAGGAATGTAAAACAATATAAAAAATAAGGCGTAAATATTTGGAAATGCTTTGCTATCGTTTTAGACACTTTTTCCATTAAAGATAAACTAATAGAGTTTTTATCTGGACACTAACCAACGATTTTTATCGGATATCTATATGTACACGTGTGTAGAGAATGAAGAAGTTTGTATTATCAGCGACTTTTAGTGAATATTGGAACAATAGAAAATTCCTTCCAATTTCAAATATCCAAAGAAATATTTTCGAGAATACACGAATGATATTCATAAATTTGCATTTGCATAATCTAAAACAGATTATATTGATCTATTCATTCAAGAAATTATCTAATTATTAAGAGATTATCTATTCATATTGACAATATAATGTTCCACGGACTCGAATTCATTATTGCGAACATATATACACATAGTGACACACCACCACATACTTCATCCACACTTAGTGTACACTCCAAATTACTTTCCTTAATTAGCTTGCATCGTGTTGCATCATCCACAGTTTAGTGTAGTATCAACCGAACGATAACGATTTCTGGCCGTATCGATTGTGGAGACAGGTGCTATATAATATAGAAAAAAAAAGAAGAAACAATACGATGTATTACATGCCCCCTTATAACGTCAAAAATCAAATTCCAATTCCGCCAAGCAACATGTATTCTTTATAAGGGCCAATCTTCGTTCGCAATTTTTTCATACTCGATACTACACAAAAATTGCATGTGTGCACGTGTATACATGCACGTCCGGGATTTGATGTGAAAGTAATATAACTGATACAGCGAGAAGTTCATACTGCATTAGAAACTGTATCACATGTTTGTACAAAACATTTGCAAAATTGTAAAAAAAGCCAAGATCAAAGCTGAGAATACTTCTTGAAAAATTCAAACAGACCAGAATCGAGATATTAAACTCGCGCAACAGAAGAAATGCAAACTCGAGAACGACTTTTCTCTCATGAGCGAGGAAATTTCCTTAATTAGATCAAATTTATAATCAATAATTTTATTTCATCTTAGTAATAAGAAATGATAAACATGTATCATCATATATCGTTCCTAGAGAAAACATGTTTTCTGAAATTCATCTCATAACTTCTCTTGTATACAAACATTTAATTTTTCAATAAATAAAACATATGAAGGTTGGACTTGAATTGAGAACTCTCCGACTAATAAATCTACTTTCGCACAGAGTCACTGTATCAAATTTTAAGATAAACCCAAAACATGTTTATTAAATGCCGATGGATATCGCGTTTATCTCATTACTATTTTTACCAGGCCATCTATTTAATGTATACTAAGCTTCTAATGATTTGCTCGGCATTTTATCAATATATACCATATGTCCATTTCTACCAAGGTAAATTAATTTTAATCTTCTGTTTAATCCTTCAGACATCGCGCGAAGTCTTTATATATCCAATGTTTACACTTACACATAAACATGGGTATTTCGTGACCGATCAATTTCTATCTCCATGGAAGTTTTTCGAAACTTCAAAAAGTTTTTCATTTCTTATTCCCTTCTTTTTTCCAAAACGACGCGCACTCGTTCTTGAAACATGAAAGTACATGTATGAATTTAAAAAAAATTTTTAACTACTTTAAATAGGCGAAAAAGTAGATCTATATTTATACAGATAAAGTGCTAGTTTACACAATGTACTGTAAGAATTAATAATTTTTTCGTAATAAAATTCAAACTTTGAATTTTGAAAATCTGAATAAATGTTTATCATTTCTATAAATATAGATATAAATTGATTTTTTATCTCAAAATCTCACACACTGACTCGTGTTAAAAAAATTCCGACGACTGAAGGTTTAAAAATCAGAAAAAAATAAAATTAAGTTAAATCGAGATTAAAGTTAATTTATATTGATAGAACTGAATCGAACATTTTTGCGACAAAGAGTGCTTAGTCATTGGCCTAGTTCACACTAAATGTTTACTATACATCAAGTAGTAAATTTTAGTTAAGCTAATTAACCAATGATAAAACTTCTTTAATTGGAAATAACTATTTGATACGCGAGCCTTATCTAACAAATAATTAACGTATAGAGGTTTTTGACAAAAGACAAGAGTAAAATCATAACAATTGGTGAATGATAGTTCGGCAAAGGGCCAAAAGAATATCATAGTCGATGAATTAATAGTTCAGCTGTTGGCACGTTCAATACTTCTAAAAAAAATTTAATAAATTAATTGCCGGTTGTTTCGCCGGTACCACACAGGAAAACGGGAGGATCTCGTTTGATCACGTTGCGATTGACTACAGCCATTCACAGCGATTGATGGTTAAAGCTTTTCCATTAGATCCACCAATTAGAAAATTTTATAACGAATTAACCAATTGGTTATGTGAGCAATCGGGCGCTACTCCACGGAAACCGTATATAATTTCAAATCTAAAAGGTATACACGAATCAATGTCCACACACAGCGTTATTTTCACATGCGAAAATTTTTCATACAAATTCGAGAATCAGAGCCCAGCAGTCTTGGTACCGCGTACAACTCTTAGATACCAGCGTCAAGTATGAGAGTAGTATGATTTAGTCGAAGTGGAAGGAGAGATCGCACTATGTATGCTATGAAGAACGAGGACAGTGAGATCGGGCGTAAAGAGCAAGCGAGAAAAGGGAGGAAAGAAGGATATACGCGCGAACCTCCGCCATTGCGATTGTCCCATTATTTGCCGCCGCTACCGCCGTGGCGCCAGTGGCACCAATACCGCCGTTTTCACTGCCGCTGCCACAACTAGCGCCAAACATATCGCCGTCACCGGCCACCGCCGCCACCTACCTAACCTCAAACCTCACCTTTGTAAATGTGGGCCTCGATGATCTGTACGTCTTCGTCGATGCTCTTGTCGCCCATCTTCTCGTTAAATTGGATATCCATGCACATAATTCCACGTCGTCGTGTGGAACTTTGTTCGCGACACGGCCACTATGCCACCGTGCACCCGTGACATTTACATGAAATTGAACGATTACGAGCAGAGAAGCGCGGGCGCGGACGCGCGCGAAAATTCGTACGAAGGCACCGAACGAAAGAGCCGTCGTCGCGTCGTGATCAACACGAACAAGGGAGCACTAACGATGATGATTCGTTACGTTTTATACACTCTTTCGAATGTACCAAGTTCGTGTATAATTGGAAATAACGAGAGAGAAAGAGAGAAGGAAAGAGAATGTAGTGTGAGAGAGAGAGAGAGAGACGCCAAACGTGTCTCAACGTGTCTGTGTATTCAATATATCGATGTATTTCGGTGTGTCCGACATATCTAACCGCGTCTCACACATTCACATACCACACACCGCACCGTAACACCGTCGATGTCGCTGTGATGCGCACTACGCGTCTCCCTCGCCGGGTATGATATTACATAGTGATGGAGATACACGCGAAGCAACACGTTCGCTCGCGAGCCTCTCCCGTTCCGCGTTTTCTACTGTTTTGCTAAGAAGCCGACTGGCGTTCAGATCAGATTTGAATGTGCACGTTGCCAGTTCTTTCTCATACTCTCTCCTCTTCCTCTCATCCCTCTCGGTCCCACTCTTTTACCTCCCCTCTTTCTCTCCCCCAGTCCCCCTCGGCCCCCCATTTCCGTCTTATGTACTTAACGGTTGCGACGTTGCCGCACATCCGGTATCATATGGTGGGGGGTCGAGAATTTCGAGGAGTGGGAGGAAGTACATAGGTGCCGACGGTCACGTGGTGGGGATTTTGTGCGTTGGACAACGAATGGCGTAGCGGGGGCGAAAGAAGAGAGGGGATGTACATAATATAAACAAAAGAGTGGGGGGGAAGTTTCCAGCTCAGAAATGGGAATTTTCCATGAAATGTCGGAGCAACCGCGACCGTTATTTGATCATGTGATCATGCCGGAAATCGTAAAGCCGATACGCGACGCACGCGCCCTCATCTTTCGTAGTCGAGAACGTCGTTTATCGTCCATCTTTAATTGAAGATATTGATCTTTTAATTGATCTTTGAAAAAGCTATTTGCAATTATTATAAAAAAAGAGAAATATTGTTAATTGGCCTTAATAATTAATCATCATATTACAACTAATATAAAATTATTTATTAATTGATTGATTAAATAATGCATGATACAAATGGCAAGTTTGTACAATGGTGCAAAGTGCTATTAACACAGCCAAAATAATTATTTTATGTCACCAATTATATATACATTATTTATTGTAATACACATTGTTCGTCGGATGTTCGTTGTAAAGAATCTATGTCCTTGGTAGCTAACAGTCCTTTTGTACTTTCCGCTTCCTTCATCCAAATCTGTATCTATTAATGAAAACATAGAAAGCTATGAGTGTGTATACATAAACATATACGTATATCGATTCGAAGAATCAACAAAACAATATAAATATCTAAATGTTTAAACGGTCGTGCAAAAATTTCAATAAATATTATGTCGTATTTTAATTTAATTTATAAATAATAAAATAACGTAACAACAATTTAACCCTTCCGTAAATAGCTTTCAATAATTGCTTCTGGAGAAGTCGCCTCGTGTAACATGTACTACTACCAAACGTTCAAACTTATACGATATTCTCTGAGTAAATTGCTGCTCACGCTCCTGTGTTTTATTTTCACAATACAATATTCACACTGTGTAATTAATGCACAATTTCTGGAGAGCTTTTAAATCTTTTTTTATGTTCATGCAATACTATTTTTATATTGTTCATTTAGGCTTTGTTTGAATGTGAAATAGAAGAATACAAGAAGATATCCTTGAAGAGACGGCGGCGTAAAACTATTTCAACTATAAACTTATACACATTGACTGAACGCTTTAATAGAAGACTGTATGACAAGACCAAAAAAGAAAGAGGGGGGAGAGAGAGAGAGAGAGAGAGAGAGAGAGAGAGAGAGAGAGCGCGAGCGAGCGAGCGAGCGAGCATGTGACATAAGCAATATATCTTCGTTTTTCTTTTTCTTAAAACTTTCTTTTTTTTCTATGGATGAGGATAGCGGAGAACAAGAAATAAATTTTTTGTATGTACAGGTGCTCTCTCTTTCTAGTTAAATACAACTTTTTATTAGTAATGCCAGAACGTAGACGAGGTTCATCCAAAAATCGGACGATGGAGATACACACATAAAGAGAAAGCACGTACACAGGGGTGTATAAATGAGGACCTTTTTTGGTGTAGCTAGTATAAATGGGTGCCCCATCTCTAAACCTCTTAAGGCCATCAAGGCGCATCCCGTTGGATAAAGAAATAGTGGAACGGAACAGTAACGGAATCATTCTGATTGGGTAGCCCTCCATAATTTGGAAAGCTAACCAATCAGAATGATTCCGTTACTGTTCCGTTCCACTATTTCTTTATCCATCGGGATGCGCCCTCAAACCAGATTTATAGAGGCCGTAAACTATTAACTTATGCCAAAACAGTAAAATTTTGACCAATGCGTGGTTACGCACAACGGAATCGAATGACGTGATTGGTTGAAACTTTACGGTTTCGGCCAAAGTTAACAGTTTACAGCCTCTATAAATCCGACTTCACACATACATTTCCGTAACCATAACTGGCCAAATCGACCAATCGTGTTGCTCAATTTCATACATAGAGATATAAGAATAGAGTACGCAAGAGAGCCAAAAATGCGATAGAGAAATAAAAAAAGAATGCTGCATATGGATCTTTCTTGTCCTTGTTCAATCACGCGACAAGGAAAAGGACAAAAAGGGCCCATATGCAGCGTTATCTCTTTTTATTCCTCTATCGCATCCACTTACGGGCTAGCATATTTTAGTTTTATATCACTATGATTTCATACAAATTTTTAATTTTAGTATAAAAAAAGATAATTAATTAATAACACTATAAATTCTCTCTATTTCTTATTTCACAGAGTTAAAACCGTTCGATTAAAAAAAAATTCATATATATCTACGCTTGGAACGTGATTTTCTCTTCAAATGGTTTTCCATTACTTCAGTTTGTTTATTTTCATATTAAAATTTGCAGAAAAATACTCGAAGAGAGAGACTTTGGAAACGAGTCTGTACTTCAGTAAAACGTAATATTCTGATTCATTCAATCACCTGCTTATGCAGCAAATCTCTTCTTCGGCCTATCGGTTCCTTACCCAACAGAGGTACAAGTACACTTAGACAGGATTGAAATTTTTCTAGAGCTAGAGCATAGTTGCCCTCAGCGAGGTATTGCTCAGCAGCTTCTCCTATTTCGAGCGCGTCCACCATGCTCGTAGTACTTTTGCTAAGAATTCCTATCGATAAACCAAGATTATATTACAGATAAATTTTATCTATAAATTGAAATTTCGAGCTATTATCTTAAATATTAATATTTTTATTTAAATATATTATTTATCTTGTTACGTAAACAATAAAAAGGCAATTATGTAACACTTTATTTGAGATGAGTATCTTATTGTGTAGAAATTTTAACACGATACAAACGTAATTCATTGTAGGTGAATGCCGAGCTTTTCTCTAAAGACGGTATCCTTTGCAGAGACGTAACGTTCCCTTTACTTTCGGGCGCCGGGCGCTTTTCGTTATTTCCATCTATAAATGCCACTTTAAGTGTTTCTGCTCTTCTTATGTAATCGTTCACACGATGACGTAACATCTCCTTTCGTTTCAGATCACTCTCGTCTAATTGAATGGTGTATAATTATAATAAAACATTCATAAAAACTCGAGAAATCTAAATTCAGACATATCTGAACGTTTAAGGATTCACGAAACAATCTTACTTGTCAAAATCGGAATGAAATATCGGAGCGCTTCGCAGTAAAGATAAAATGCTTCTTTTACATTCTTCTCGGTATCCATCTCAACGGCTTTGTGTACCAACGCGGCTGCCTTATCGTAATTTTCCTTCGTGGGCGCGTGCTCCAAGTCCAGAAAGTCATGCGCGAAAAATTCATCGTATGTTATTCGATCGGCAGGATTATGCTTCAGCAGAGCCATAAGTAAATCTTTACACGTCGCCGACACATGAGCCGCCTTCGGCATCTACGATAAACAATACTAACACTCACACAAGCGATTCGCGTTTGAATTCGAATGCGCATTTAAACCTGCGCATTACTTATAATTACGTCACCAAATTAACGATTTTTGCGAATCATTGAATTATTTATTTCGCGACAATCATAACATTATTGGAATCGCAAGAATTGAAATTTAATGTGATTTGTGCATTTAATAAAAAGAATTATTCAAGTTATGTCGAAATTCTTGAAAGCTAGACCGCGCACATTTGCAAAATGTAAATAAAACAAATTTCAACGATGCGGGATCACCTCTATCGGTCGGCTGTCCTTGATTTTTTCCGCTAGTTCCTGAAAGCTACTGCTGGAGTAAGGAGCTTTTCCGAAAAGGCACTCGTACATGATCACCCCGACGCTCCACAAATCGACGCGAGCGTCGTACTTGTGTCTCAACAGCATTTCGGGTGCCATGTAAAGAGGCGACCCACGTATCGTGAATTTATGTTCCGAGTTGGTGAGGTATTGCGCGAAACCGAAATCTGAAACGGCGCGGAGATAAATCGTGATTCAAGGGCGATTGTGCTGTTAAAGCGCGAAGACCACGAAATCACCCCGCAAAGTAGAAATGTGCGAATCGAGAATTTTTGAATCAAATCGTATCAAATTTCATTTTCTTTTTCAAATCGAAACGAATCGAATCGTTGAAATATAATTTTTACTTAATAATAAAATTATTGCTACATTAAGTTTTAACACGTAGATAAAAAGAAAATATTTTGATGTAAAAAAATAATATGAGTGCCTCTATTAACATGATTGTATTATTTTATTATTTATTAATGGGGAATATAATTTTATCTTAAAATTAACAATATACATGTATATTTCGAACTATCTAGATTCGAAATTTTCAAATAGTTCAGACTCGAATCATAAAAATTCAAATTTGAATCGAACCTAATCTCTTTCACCCTACTTGATTTCGAATAGAATATAGTATTCAAATAGTTCACACATCTCTACTCGAAAGGAAGGAGGCAGAAAAAGAGATTACCGACCTCCAACTTTGAGCAGTAGTTGCGGTTTCCTCATCAGCAGCAAATTCTGTGGTTTGAGATCCATGTGGCAAACGTCGTGATCGCGCAGATATCTCAACGCTAACGCGAGCTGCTGCAGAAATCTGCGACACACGCTTTCGGGCAGCTTGTGCTTTTTTTTTATGAAGCTTGACAAATCCCTTCCGTCGCAGTACTCCATGACGATGTATATGTGTCTGTTTATAGGTATAATAGTAATACGTACATATGTATTTTTGTTTTTTAGGAAGAGAGATAATGTCGATTGAAAGTGATTCCTTATCGGATCGATCGTTCGCGATTAATCTAATTCGCTCATCCGCGCTTTAACAGCGAGATAATGTTATAGTATCGTAAAATCTCAACGAACCCTTCGTCCCAAAAAAAATCTTTCATCTCCACGATATGCTCGTGTTTGAGGACGTTTAACAGCTTGATCTCCGTCACAAGATTGTCAACCGCCGATTTCGAGAGCGAGCCTTTGTCCACGCACTTGACAGCGACTACCTCTCGGCTTCCATCCTAAGAAGAAGCGGTTTATCACAAAGAGCGGTGATAAATTTTGAAAACTATGTGATTTGAAACGCGCACCGAATTTAAATTCGAATTTCTACCGAAAAGTAGTCGTGAGAATTTTTTGATAAAATTAAAACTATATATTTCGCTAAATATTTTCTAAAAAAAAAACAATGTCAACACACAACAATGAAATAACGTGGATGTAACTGCAACGTGTAGGTCACAATTAAGACTCCTGGCCTCTCACCGCAGTCAAACTTATATATCAAGAGACACAATAGTATCTTACGCCAAGTGTAATAGTAATAATAAAGAAGAGAAATTTATTAACGCGCGAAGCACGCATAGCACGCGAGACAAACCGGGACTCTTATACGTGAGTCAGCGATTCTAGAGATCCTTAGATTATCGGATCTCACTAACGGCTGAACTGATTAAATTCTAAGTACCCAGTAAACACAAATGTAGCAGTTACATAAAAATGTTATATAGTAATGTAACTATTACATCTATGTTATGTAACTGCTACATTTGTGTTTACTGGGGTAGGCTCAATCGAAAGCTGAGATCGAATTATATTTCTTAAAAACGGTTTCCTCTATCTACAAAAGCAGTGATCGAAAAAATTGCGCCAACTCTATAAAAAGAGATTTATACAAAAACTATCAAAATTTGAAAACAATTTTAAATAATAATCTTAAAAAGCGAGTAATTATTGAGTAAAATTAATTTCATCAGTAGCATTCTTTAGTTAAAAATGTATCAGTGAGCCGTACGCCCAGTAGTGTGCGTGATAAATCTAGCAACAAAACACTCACATCGTTCTACAAACTTGGCGTTGCTGACCCAAATAAATATTATGTTAATTGCCTTAATATAAATTGCATACGTTTTGAAATAATATAAACCTATTTCTTCCATATTATACACAATACCTTACCCGAGAAAAAAATATATAATTACATAAGAAATGATGACGAATATCCCCGAGAAAAAAATCATAACTTATGTAATTATATAAGATCATATAAAATTGGCCATATATAATTAAATCCAAAAAGATCTGATGACATATGTAATTTTATCTGATAATATATAATAATATAATGATATTCAGATAAAATCATATCGCGCCAAATTTCGAATATTATTATATACAGTCATATAACATGACATAAGATCTCTTGATATCTAATTATATATATTTACATCTGATTATATTAAACCCATTTTTTCTCGGGTACATATATTCAACTCATTCTATACTTAATTTTAATCGCTTATTCTACATTTAACTCTAATCGCATCAATTAAGCGATAGATATTTCTTAGGAATTTTAACCCGATTCCTGTAAATTTCCGGGGATCGAGTCGACCTAAGCAAAAACTCCAAATGTTAATTACTTTGAAACCAAGGAAGAGAACGGATCCTATCCTCACCCTAAAAATTCTGCTCTGGAGGAAAACCCTCAAGTAAAATTTCAAACTGCCAGTTCGCAGCAAGCCATCGTGGTGAGCACATGAAGTTAGCGTTGGGTTAGGTTAGGTTAGGTTAAATTAGGTTGGGTCGAACAACCCCCGTTTACAGAAATAAATTGCGTTTTGTCAACTTAAGAGCAAATGTAAGTTTTATCGTTTTTATTAATAATCGAATTAATTAAGTCACATTTGCGCGATAGATTGCAAAAACCAGGCCTTCATAGCAAAATCATTGAAGATATTAAAAAAATAATATCAGAAGACATTTTAAATGTGGCTCAACAACTTTTTTTTACTTTTTAACCTTTGTACAGCATTGGTGAATAAGATAAATACCGATCCATTGCAAGATAAGTCGACTATTCACGGCGCGGTGCGAAATTACGTTTTCGTCGCTAAATTAACGCTTCTGAATGGCTTTTTAACGCCCTTAGATTTACCGAACTGCAATTATATATGTTGTGCGTCGCGTTAATTGCAGCAGCAATAGTCACTTCGGAACAAGCTCTTTTATAAGTTATGATACTTGTTTGTAATTTTACACCTAGCATATCTGATTTCACTACAGCATATAAATGAGTAATTATCGAATTGGATTGTGAACCATAACTCCTTGTTTTCGTCGTGATGGCCGAAATGTATTACTTTTTCTTCGTGAAAATGCCGCCTGTCATTAAAGAATTATCATGATACTCGCTGTTTCCTTTGAATTCTTCAAGAAGCATGTAAAAATAGTCGAGAAACATTCTAACAACGAAGAAGTTCCTTTGGTATAAATTTTATTATATTTAATTTTTATCTTAATAATAATAATAATAATGATAGTAAGGGAGACGGTTTTTAGCCCTATGGCACTCAAACTCAGATTAGGTCCATTGTGCCTCTCCTTTTCTAGCTTACCGATTGCGGAAATCGATTCTCCTCCAAAAGAGGAGTTGATCTCCAATTGGTAGGCGTCCAAAAAAATGGGATATATATGGGATGAGGAGCCATTAAGATTTGAACTCAGGACCCTTACTAATCACTCGCGTTAGCACGGAACCACGTGTCATTTCAACTATTAAATTTAACTTTAATACCGAGAGTCTCTTTCTATATTTTTTATTTTTTTTTTAATTTTAATACCGAGAGTCTCTTTCTATATTTTTTAATTTTGATTAAAAGTTTTATTGTCATTCACGTGTAGTCAAAGCTACGTGGACCAGGAATGTCCACCTGAAAGTGATCCACCCTTAGGAATAAGTGGTCCCCCGCGAGATGGCGATGGAAGAAGTGGAGGAAGTAATAGCTTCTGCAGAAGAGCCCGAGCAACGATTTCAGCAGAAGAGATAATAATGGAGGTAGCAACAATTTTCGAAGTCGCAAGGATAGAGGAGGATCTAGGTAGAAAAGTTCATTTCATCATAATCATCATCATTATTATATCATTGTTATATGTCATGTTTAATCACTTGTATTTCTCCATTGTACATTCGTAATAAATTAAATTAAGTTATCAATGGTAAGATACTCTCGGTGGTTTATCTATCTTCCATTATTTTATAATATAAAATATAAACTCTAATTATACTTTTATTACGCAACTTTTATAACATAAATAATCGTTTGGAATAATTTTTACATCTCAACAAGTTTTAATACAGGTCATAAACTCTCTTCGAAAGTTGTTGCTTTTTTCATCAAAATATACAGCAACTTAAGCACATAATTTTTACACAACATAAGCCAGATTTGTATTACGTACGTGTATGTACATGAAAAATCATGTAAGAATGTTAGTTCAAGTTCACGCGCGTTTCGTTTCCGTAAAAATCATTCCATAAGAAGCCCGGCTATTAAAAATCTGAACGGAACGATTTTAATTGGTTGACCGCCACTAGTCTACCATTCCGATTCCGTTCCGATTCCGTTTTCCGAGACCCATGCATCGACGTAGAGCATAGATTGCGCCATTCGTATCTAAATAGTATACCAAATGTGGTCAGCAAAAATGAGAGAGAAAAAACATGAAGATGGCCAATTTCTCTCTCTTTCTAACATATGTGATTACGTTGAATAGAAAGTGATAGAGATTGGCCGTCTTCGTATCCTATCTCACTCATTTTTGTCAACCATTTTTACACATGGATGGCGCAGTCCATTCTCTATGTCGATGGACCCATGGGATCCTTGTAAGGTTTTTGGTTGGACTGCACTGTATTAAAACCCATGTACACTATTCTAACCAAAAAGTGCAAATACCTTAAAATGCCACTATCTACACATTTATGTGGTATTTATTTATAAATGAATGTATTGAGAATTTCGGTTTAATCTGTTTATACAGGATGTCTCAGACCTACCGTATAAACCGTTAATGGTAGATTCCTGAGATCGTTTTGAGACAAAAATTCTAATGCCAAAATGTCGAGGCTATTATAATTTTTGAACAGGAAAGGTTCAAAGTTAGCCAATTAGCTTTAGCTCATTGCTTCATAAATACTTAATAATACGTACATTTATACGTATATACACATAATACGTATTTAAGATGGGATAACGCGTGGCTCCGTGCTAACGCGAGTAACGGAAGGGTCCTGGGCTCAAATCCTAGTGGCTCCACATCCCGTATACGGTATGGGAGTCCGGTATGAAAGTTCACACCCGGAAACTGGAGAGAGAGTGGGTCAAACTGACAATGAGAAGAAAAGTCCTATACCATTTTGTAAAAATCGCATTGGTTCTAGAGTAATTAATTAAAATGTCTGTAATTGTTATTAATTTCAGACGCTCCGTTCACGAATGTAAATCACATATTTCTTTTTTTTTTATTTATTACAACACGATATTTAACGCCGCGATTGATCGCAAAATTTCAAAGTTAGCCTGCGGAAAAGAACTTTTCTCGAAGAGACATCATATAGTAATTGGGCGAGAGAAAGCTTTAATTTAATTAATTTTCGCCTTTAAACGATTCTTATCTTCTTCTTTTATCAAGTATATAAGTTTTTAAGATTTTTAAGTATATAAATATAATATTTTTTATATAAGTATTCAAAATTCATAATAGTAAATAAAATAAAATCGATATATAAATTAAAACAAAGAAATGCTATTTTCGATTCGGTTAAATAGCCTAATAATAATATTTTTGTGAATGTTATATATACTAATGGTGTTATACGCGCGCTTCGCGCGCGCTATTAATACAATTTTTTAATTTTTTAAATCTTTTTCAATAACCTAACTCGTCTACTATCTTTTTCTTTCTTTATTTTATCAACCAATTTATCAATTATAATACTTTCATCCGATTAATCTTTTATTCAACTTTCGAATCATTAATTTCATTTTCACTACACGAGATACTTTTATTTTTGTATAATCAAATGCACAAATTTATGTTAACCTATGCATGAACTATTACAATACACACATTTCCGCGATGATAGCTACTCTCGCAGTACGAAGTGTGGAGAAAAGTGTAGAGTTTCTTTAAAATAAATGTAAGTAGGCGGGGATATTAGTATATTTGTCAAGTCTTTTCTAAGAGACGAAATAATCTGACAAGGGTCAAGTACATTTGGTACAGATTCTATTATTCTATATATATTCTATATATCTGGAATTCTGTTTTAAAGAAACTTTTAAAGAAATATTGAATAGATGAATGAAGAATGGATTTTCTTTTGATTCTCAGAAAAGTGAAGGAAAACTTTTCTTTCTTCACATATTTATAATTCTATGTATAATCAATTTTTTTCCTCAAAGTATTGTCTGTTCGTAGTCCCCTGTCGAATGTCTTGAAAAGAAGTTAGAATATAGAAATGAAATTTTAACTTTCATTTCTATATTCTAACTTTGAGGAAATACTTGACCCTTATCAGATTATTTCTTCTCTTAGAAAAGACTTGAGACAAATATACTAATATTCCCGCTTGCACTTATTTTAAAGAAACTTCTCTTTTCTCCACAAACTAAGTTCGGTCTCAGTTTTAAAGGATTTAGTTTTCACTCGTCGCTAATAGCAGCTACATCTCAGGAGCTGAATCCTCCTTGTAACTTCAGTCTCGCCAAGTCGCGCGTCGTGAAGCTTAGTCAAGTAAGAGGTCAGTATTTCTATTTACTTCACGTTCTTAAGAATACTACATCGCGTCGCGTGTGTACAAACAGTGTGCAAATTGATCCGTGATTCATTCCTCGCAACGTACTGACGGTCGCCTCCGAGTAAATATCCTAAAACTTGATTAACGATTCGCCGTGACGCAAACCGTTAATTCATCAATTATAATATTATTATCACTTTCGAATCATTAATTTCACTCTTACTATGAGATATTTTTATTTTTGTACAACCAAATATACAAATTTATGTTAACCTATGCATGAATTGTCAAAACTATCACAATACACATCTCCGCGCTGATAGCTACTCTCGCAGTACGAAGAGAGAAAACGAATCAGCATCGCGGAAAAGCGGCAACAATTAATTCTCTACATCTCCTTCTTAAGAGAGGATTTTTCCAAACTCATTGTGTGTCAATAAATTGCCGCTCTATTAGTAGGTTCTATACAGTTGCTATTAGAAAAATCCACATATTTAAATCGGTAATTGACTAACTTAAAAGTATATTAAAATCACTGTAAAAATTTTATTGCAACAAAATTTACACAGAAATATTATTAGTCTATCTTATCTATCAAGATTCAGTTCGAAAATGGCATCTTCTCTAATTGATTGTAACTTTTAAAATGTAAAAATTACATCAAATGTTTGCGAAGAAAAATCACATAATTATTCTCAAATTAAAGTTGGGGGCACCAAAGTAAGCGAGTCCGATCCTACACCGAGCGCGATGCAAATGTTATCGAGTTTCCGACGATAGCGCGGTATTTACCCTCCGGTAAGTTGTACGGGGGTGAGGAGGGACATGCGTAAGAGAAAGCATTACATGTAATTTAACGCGTGAGCGAGCGCCGTACGCGTCTGCTTTTGCGACAAACAAACGATCGATGCCTAATAGGTAGTTTGAGAACGCTCGAACCTAACCTGAATTTTTGAAAGGGAGAGAAAAAACTCCCTTTTTTCTGAGAATCCGCACATACCTTCTTAAGCGCCTTGTACACGGTCGCATAGCTTCCGCTGCCGATCTTTTCCAGCATACAATAGTCCTTCACGTTGGGCAGACTCATCTTTTTCACGGAGCTACGCTAACTCAACGTGGCATTCGTAGTGAAACGTCATAGGGTTGATACGACCTTTGCGTCGCTCGTGCGCGCCGGTTTCCTCGCACATAGGCGTAATCGGCAGAAATTATCGGCGGTAATTAGATCGCTATCGCTGTCGAGAAAGCGGATCAGAAGATAGGAGAGATCATTAATGATTTTTTTAGGTTAAGGAAACTCGCACGCTTTTCTTTCTCAGGTAGACGAAAAGTACAATGTCTATTATGAAACACGTGTATAGGCGGATACACAGAAAGTAACAAAATATTTCTCCTTTATATCACTGCATGTCTTAATTAAATGATCCCTCGGAATCATTTAAACTATTGCTCCAAGTGATGAATTTTGAAAAATTAAATCATATGTACCGATTTTAGAAATTCAATTGTAATGAGATAAGATATAAAGTTATATACTATATAATACAATTATTCCTTTATTTACTAATTTATCATAATCGTGTTTTAAATTCAGATATGATAAAAAGTATGCAATAAAATTATTAAAGCCATTCATAAGTGACGGGGACCGAAATGACTCTCGTTTGCTTCTTCTTCTTCGATGGATTTCTGGTTTCTGATTTCAGTCAAGATACAATACGGCCAAATAACTAATTCTTAAGCTCTGTTTGGAACTGGTATACTCAATGCACGTAATGTGAAACCCATAGCATATAGAGATAGCGAAATGTGACTCGCGCAGAAAAGCCGACGCTTGAGCGAACTTCTTCTTGATATAATTGGCGAGCGAAAGGAATGAATGAGCAGAGTGGAGCTGGAGGCGCTGGAGCAGTGCTCGGAGGAAAGAATTGTTTGCGTGGAGGGGAGACTGCGCGCAACGACATGTCGCTCTTCCTGGCGGGAAATGCAAAGCCAAAAACATCAAATACAAAAGCTGCAAGTCTTGCAGAATGCTGAAAGAACTCTACATAATTTTTGGGTGGGTTTGGCTAAAGCAGCAGAGATACGCGAGTGTCAGAGTTAAGCAAGCTAGCCAACGTCCTGTGAAGCGCAAAATCTTTTTAATGTGTTAGCGGGAACTTCGTTTGTGATGCGGTTCAACGTCAACGTGCTGCAAAAGAATCGTTTCTCTGTCGACGAAAGGCAGCACGAGACGTAGCGTCCAATCAGAGCCGTGTTGCCTGGGTTGCGTTGCAAAACTTTACTCTGTCAATTCTAAAAAAACCTAAAGTAGTGGGGAGAGAGTACGTTACTCAAACCGAATGATTTGGAACGCGACGTATTCGTTTAGCTTTTTCAATTCACCTCAACAGCAGGGTTTATAAAATTAACTTTTAGGGTACTTTACTCTTATTTTTGGAAGGAATAGACTCCGCCTATATAGTACGTTACTTCATGTTTTGGAATCGATAGAATTAATTCCTCAGAGTAACGTTTTGAAACGTAGCCCTGCTAGTTTACAAAGAGCGCTGAACAACACGGCGCGTACCGAACGTACGCGCAGACACGCTTCGTGTCCGCGTTCGTCAGCTGTGCGCGCGAAACGCAGCGAGCGTGGCTCACTTCGCGGCGCTGGGACGAAGCACTTGGCGCGACTCGGGCTAGAATCACGGAGTCGTCGTCGGGATCTTCGGGAAGCAGTTCGCGACTGTCCGTCGATTCGCTCGCGCGTTGGCACGAATCGCGCGCACGATATCCCGTAGGATTGTCCCCGCGTAGCTCCCGGTGCGACCACCCGGCCTGGGGCCCTACGTCGACGACGACGGCGGAGAACAGTGGCATGCTCGTCGTTCGATTGCTGAGGGACTCGACGTCGCGCGTCGTCGCGGACGTGACAGCAGTGCACGGGCTATAGACTCGTTCGGGATCATCTCACGCTCTCTTTTTCTCTCCAGCCAGTCCTCTTTCTCTTTTTCTCCCTTTCTCGCCTCCTTTCATGGCAAACAGTGCGTTCTCCGTGATCGCGGACCCGCGGATCTTCTTTGTGCATCGTCGCTCGCGACAACAACGCGGCAGCCGTCGCGATGGGCGAGGATAAATGCCCGCTGCACGCGACGCGACCTCGTTAAGTCCCCGTGGCGACCTGTGCGCGCTGGTGCGACCCTCGTGTTTGTGACGGTCTTTGAGCGAGCGATCCTCCGCGCTGGAAAGCTACCGACGGACTCACCCGATAAAAACGCGCTTACGAATTGTGTGCCTCCTTGAGTGACAGGCACCCTTGACCACGACGAGGGTAGACGAGCAACGTAACATCGCGTCCTGTCAGCGCTGTGCGTAATTATTCGCTTTTTGTTTATCATCCGCGGTTGGAAATTTCACGCGGTCAGAATGACTCGTGAAATTTCGTCTGTCCTCGCGCGCGCGCGCGGAATCGATTGCCCTTGAACTAACGTATCGTCGTGCCTTATTATAAACACGCGCGTGTGCTAATTAGCGGATCGAGTTGCGACACATATACACATACGCGCGCGCGCGCGCGTACGCAGGCTCGTCCTTCGCGCGTATATTTATATCGTGTGCAAAATCGAAGTCGACTCCTCCGACGCGACCTCGGATTTGTAGCCTCGTGGCGGCGCGATTTCGGGCCGAGGCCGACCTTGGCGGAATCCGACACCGTGCGGAAACGTCATTCTCGCGCGTCCGCGCGTCGCTCGGCCGTCAAATCGCATCGTCCGTCCGAGCGAGTGTCACAATCGGCCGACCGAGCGCGAACGTCTTTGCTCCGCCGTGAGACTAGCCGTTTGCGCGCGCACGCCGCCGGAGTTCATCTTGGATGTTTTGGCAGCTGACTTTGTTCCCTTTTCTCTCCCCGTAACGGAAACGTCGGTCAGATCGCTCGGACCTCCGCGCCGCCGAGAGGATCGGACGCTGCCGCGGCAGTCGGTATCGCGACGCACCGACGATCGCGCGTGCGTGAGCGAGCGAGCGAGCGCTCACCACAAGACCGTCTCTCCGGATGCTTTATTCGGGCAGCATCGGAGGAACGATGACGTCACGTACCGAAACATAAGCTGTTTTCTCGCGGCAGGTGCGCGTCCCTCGTATCCTCGGAACCCGCGCCCCCTCGCGTCGCCCCCGAGAGAACGATCTCGGAGTGAGTCTCGAAATCCGCTGGACGCGTGTAAAAATGTAACTTCCCCGACGCGTTCGCCGACATCATTGTGCCGTATTAATCATACTGTTTTATTCAGGACGATACGCTGATCGAGTAAACGCGACACGATTCCTGCAAGTTCATTATATTGCGCCACGTTCACAAGTGCAATCTGATTGTGCAAGGAGAAATTTGCTGCTGAGGAAAGCGTCATTGTAAAAACCTAGAAGTTGGTTGATTGAACACACACACACACACAATGGATTCGGAGGAGGAAACGCTGTACGACGATGTCGACTCCGGTAATGAGTCGAGCGGCGATGACGTTGACTTTGCTATGGAAATAGAGTCTGGTAATCCACGGGAGCGAGCCACTGATGTCGATGAATATCCCTTCGAAGTACTTTCCACGGAAGAGATTGTGCAGCACATGGTTGACTCCATAAAGGAAGTCAACACTGTTGTCGAAGTAAGCCTCGTAGCTTATGGATAGGATGCTTCTCAAGATAAACTGTAAAACATGTTATATGCATACATTTAATGTTAATTTATAGATACCAGCTACTACCACACGTATCTTGTTAAATCACTTTAAATGGGATAAAGAGAAATTGATGGAACGGTTTTACGATGGTGATCAAGAGAAGTTGTTTGCTGAGGCACGTGTAATTAACCCGTTCAGAAAGGGCCCTCTGATAAGCAGGAGTCGATCCTCCCAGAGTTCTTTGGTAAATGTACGTGTATAATTTATTTTGATCATTTATTTCGTTGCTGACGAATTACCAAAAATTATATTATATCCGTTTTTAATACAGCCTAAAAGACCGACAAATGGAACGGAGGAATGCGGAATTTGTTTTATGATTTTGCCATCTTCTGTAAGTCTAGTTTATTCACTGAATCTTTAAAGAGTAGCAGTAGAAATGGAATTTTATTAAAATAAAAACACCATTAGATGATGACTGGTCTGGAATGTGGACATCGTTTCTGTACGGGATGCTGGGGAGAATATTTGACAACTAAAATCATGGAAGAAGGAGTTGGACAAACAATAGCGTGCGCTGCTCACGCTTGTGACATTTTAGTTGATGATGCCAGTGTTATGCGACTTGTCAAAGATTCCAAAGTTAAATTAAAATATCAACACTTAATCACCAATAGCTTTGTCGAAGTAAATATTTGATACGTAGTTAAACGTTTATTGAATATTACAAGTATTTATTACGTTTCTTTTTTTCTTGCAGTGCAATAGGTTACTGAGATGGTGTCCTTCGCCCGATTGTAATAACGCTATCAAGGTGCAGTACGTAGAAGCAAGACCAGTTACTTGTAAATGTGGACATATCTTCTGTTTCCACTGTGGCGAAAACTGGCACGATCCCGTAAAGTGTCATTTACTCCGTAAATGGATCAAAAAGTGCGATGACGATTCCGAAACTTCAAATTGGATCGCTGCTAACACGAAGGAGTGTCCCAAGTGTAATGTTACTATCGAAAAAGATGGCGGATGTAACCACATGGTTTGCAAGAATCAGAATTGTAAAACTGAATTTTGTTGGGTATGTCTCGGACCTTGGGAGCCACATGGTTCTAGCTGGTACAATTGTAACCGTTATGATGAAGAGGAAGCTAAAGTAGCTAGGGATGCACAAGAAAAATCCAGATCAGCTTTACAGAGATATTTATTTTATTGCAATAGATATATGAATCACATGCAATCACTAAAGTTTGAAAGTAAATTATATGCCAGTGTGAAAGAAAAGATGGAAGAAATGCAGCAGCATAATATGTCGTGGATTGAGGTATAATAATAATTACTATAATTTAATTTTCTTAAGTTTGTTTGGTCACAAATTTATATACTATCGCTATTATTTTTCAATATTTTTCAGGTTCAATTTTTAAAAAAAGCAGTTGACATTTTATGTTCCTGTAGACAAACTCTTATGTACACTTACGTTTTTGCTTATTATGTGAAAAAGAACAATCAATCTGTGATTTTTGAGGATAACCAGAAGGATTTGGAGAGTGCCACAGAGTGCCTCTCTGAATACCTTGAAAGGGATATCACGAGCGAAAACCTTGCAGACATTAAACAAAAGGTTCAGGATAAATATAGGTAAGGATTATGCATTATTCTTATGAAAATGAGATAGCTTGTTTTTTTGTTATGTTTATGTTTTAAGATAACGTTACATTTGCTTTTAAAGATACTGCGATAGTCGAAGAAAAGTGCTTTTAGAACATGTCCATGAAGGGTATGAGAAAGAATGGTGGGATTACAAGGAATAGAGGATTTTTGCTAGTTTCATTTCTTGGGGTGACACAAGTCCTCTTCCTTCCCACCTCTGCCCCAGCTGTGATAAACCAAGAAAGAGTTAACAAGAGACAAAAATGGAGCATGTCACAAAGTGATAAAACGTGTTATATGCACTTTATATAATATGCTCTGTGGCAACACGTATAATGTCGTTTATGATTAATATTGAACTCAAATTATTAAAATTCAATTCCGATCATGAACAAGATTGGACAATATTTTGATTTGCGCTTGCTGTGTGTTGTATATCATTGTAGATTCTGATCCTTGATAAAAAAAAGCCCCATTGTTTTAGGTAATGTTAAGAAAAAGTTATATTCATTAAGACGAGCAAGATGTGTGTCATTATTCGCAACGTATTTAGCATGTTGCGATGTAAAATGACTTGGTTAAAAATTTGCTAATTTAACATATTTTAATGGCATCAATCGATAATCGAATTGAAAGCTTTCAAATCATGAGACCTTATTTTCTTCCCCTTAATTTTAAGAGAATAGCTGTTTAAAATAAGTCAGGTACAATTCAAATAAATCATCCCAAATGTTTTATGCTATTTTGGACCACAATACGTCCAGGCTACAACTGCCAATGTTTAAGAAAAACTAAATTATCTATATACATATCGTCAGTGCTATGTATTTATATTTAATAGTTGAACTTTTCTAATCCTTGCTTGTATACCGTTTCAAGAAAGCTATGTAAAGCTTAAGTACAAAATCTTTTCCAACATTGTGAAAATATAATGTTTTTTTTCTATGTATATTTTGTCTTTTTTTATTATATGTATATAAATTATATATAAACATCAGTTAATTACTCATACTGACATTGTGCAGATTAAAGGGGGCCAAGTTTGTGATATCCTTCACATGTACCATATTCCATCTCTGCATGTAAAAGTAGAACACATTACAATTGTCAACTTGCAAGAAAATATTGTTTCAATTCATACTATTATCATTTTTCTTCTTTTTGAATTAATATTTGACGTGTGATATAAATTGCATTAATTATATATTTTATCTTGCATTTATCGCATTGTCTCAATTTTAAACAGAAATATATAGCAAAAAATTTACAGCATGTCTCGCATGTTCATACACGTATTAATATATCTTTAAATTTTATTTTTGTATATTTGTAAAGTGATAATACAGTATGATTAATAAAGACTAGATTTTATATAAATTTTATTCAACTATTTTTCAATTTAATTGAAAATATCTTTATTGTCTTTCTGTTAGTTTCTTTTGTTATCATTGTTCTTTATCTCTTTTATTTAATTTAAGTGCTATTCATTTGCATAACGCTGACGATATGTTTTATTAGCTAACTAATTAAAGGTTGACTACAAATAAAGTAATCACTTATAATTGTCAATAAAAATAAAGTGGCAGACGAAACTAGTTTTCCGTTTGTACAGTTAATATAGTATATATATCCACACACAATGCATAATACATATAATTAAAAAACATAGTAATATCGATGATAGCAAAGTAGAGAATTTTGAAGATTTATTAAACCAAAATTGTTGATTCATGCTATTATGCACATTAGAATCTGAAATAAAAGTTGAAATGCAGTTGTTTTCTGTACAGTCGCGAAATTGAATAAATATAAGAAAATTGTTAGATATACTCGCCAAAAAACATTTCCTCTCTAGTTTATGATTTTATAATCTACATTCACACTCAATTCGTAAACTGTGTAATGACGTATGAAAAAAATTCTGTATAAAAGTAAAACTCATAAATGTTCAAAATTTCTTGTATATGATCCAAATTTGAACTTTTAGGCCAAGAAAAATTCTTCGTATGAAAAAAATGTGTGGCATATATGAAGTTAAAATGTTTAGCTGTCAAACTATCAGACATATCTGAAAAAGCACCAGATGCAGGCAATTTATTGGACTTTAGTTGAAATAGATTGCAAATTATTGTGTCAAGGATTTCATTATCCATTCATATTTAGTATTTGTGAGTATTTCAATGGCAAAACTTATACAATAATAAAATAAACTATTTTACTAGTAAAATGTAATATATAGAAAGAGCCGTGACTTTACTTTTGTAGTTATAAACCGATACGTACATTATCATACATTATCATCTTTACGAGAATCCTTAGGGATAGATTTCTGATCATTGTTCGGTGTTGCCTTTTTGTTAACGTATATAATTATAAATATATGATATATATTGTAAATATTGCAATATATATTTATATATATATATATACATACATCCATCCATCCACATATATACATACATACACTGTAAATTTTAAGTGATTTAGATCTCAGTAGTCTCAATGATATGAAAATATGTACGAAATTTCGACGCTGAAAATGACAGTTAATATATTTCCTTGGCAGAATGTATCCTCCTCTTTAGTTGTAAGAAATAAAGAGAGGCAAATTATTATCCCAGCACCCTATTATACAATACATACTTATCGTGTACAAAAAGTTTATAATTTAGATCGTCTTTGCGTTCATGCAAAGCTCGATAAGCCGCAGTTCTAATACACAATTTTTTTTTAATAGGTATGTTATTTTAAACAAAATTTTTCGCATGCAAATAATTGCTACTTATTCGAAATCGTTAATTTGTATCATCGTAACACATTTTACAGAAAAAAAATTGCATTTCTTATTTTCAAGCTATTAATATGAATGGAATGTCAAATATCAATATCTTTTATTAGTCTTCATTAATTATGTTTTAGATTACATAAATACGGTTAGTAGGATTGTGCTCACTGCAGTAGGAATGATTATTTTACATGAAGATATTTTTGATTATTTGCAAACGTATACATCAAAAGTACGTCGTTATGGTATTTCGTAGTGATTAAGACTGACTTTGGGAGAATGTGAACCGCGGGCAAGCCTTCAAAATTAAGAAAATAAAAATAAAAACGTGGACAACAAAATGAGTTGGATAGACTGCAAAGACGGCTAATCTCTGTCATTTTCTATTCAACGAATCACAGATGTTAAAAAGAAACAGATTGGTCGTCCTCACACCTTCTCTCATTTTTGCTGACCACATTTGGTACACTATTTAAATATGGATGGCGCAGTTCATGCTCTGTGTCGATAAAAATAAAGAACTTTAAGGTCCATTCTACAATAATTCGTAGTCTTGAGATTCTAAACAATTCAGTCAATCGAAATCAAACATTTTTAAGCTCATTCTACAATGAGTCGTAGTCACAAAAGTCGTCCCCTTTGTCGCAACGGTATATTAAAACTTATCGCTTATAGTTTATGATATATTTTAAAGATCCTCTAACAACGTTTTGACTCAATGTCTTCTCAGAAAACAAAAGTACTTGTACCATGTAAATAAGTCTTTATATTATTTTACGAGCGTTTTTTGTAATAATACAAACGCTTCATAAAACTATATTTAAATTTTCATAACAGTAACTTGTGCTCTACCCTGTAAATTTCCATTGATACGCGATAATATATGAGAAATTAATTTTATAGCAAACAATGCATACCTACGTGTATTTTAATACTAATGGGAATCGACAGATAAGAAATTACGTTAAATTTTTTGTGGAATTGCGGAAACTGATTGATAATTATCCTTGTAGTAGGTATTTTTAAATCTCCTCCTCTTGTTTCAGTAATGATTACAGGAGAACGATCGTTATTTTATAAAAGTATTTATTCTGAATATGCTTATAAAATTTTTGCAAGTGTAATAGAATATATCAACATATAAAAAGTAGCCATTATTTGAATATACATGATGGTATAGTTCCGTAGCCATCGTTTTTTCATCGGTATTACATATATGCCTTAAAGTTTAAAAAGTGTGTGATTGCGATCGGTTCTGTGACCAAAGATACTCGAAAAAAATTTATTATTTAATATATTCTCTACCTAAAATAAATTATAAATAAATAGATTGCGTCTACCTAAATTCAATACAATTTCGAGATTCTTGTTTCTTGTTGCGTAAATTTCTAAAATTTTCTTTCATTTTGAGTATTATTATTAGGAATTACTTTAATATAAAATGTCTATTGTAGAATTAAATAAGATAGTCGGTCTATACTAATTTCACTAGTCTGTTATAAGGTATTGTAATAGGAAACTAGCGTCATTGTCTGTCGCTCATGCTATGTATGTTCGCTGGAGTTATATAAAAAGTAGGATGATCCTCTAAGCCGAGTGACATTGATATGAAAATTATGTGTGTCAACGCGTTGATGTATCTTTTGTTAATTTTCCATATTTCTCGTATGGACGTAGCAAGCGCTCCGTTAGAATCGAATCGTTCCGATGTCCGTGTGAAATGTAACGTAGTGCGTACGTTTATAAAAGTCGGTTTGCATTTCTTTCGAGAGTGTTTTCGCAAAACGTAAGTACGCGAAGGCTTCTTGAACAAAACGTACTCAGGTCGCACGATCCCGTGAGGTTCCATCAGGAAGTTACCGACAAGATCGTGGCGATCAAACCAAGAGTGGCTCCCGTCATTAATAGACTCCGCCAAACTGCTCCGCTAACTTCCTCGGCCACGGGATATTCGACGCATAATTGCTCCTGCAAAACGCCAGGTTTGTACATTTCACATGAAACATTTCAAAATGTCCTTTACAATAGTTGATGACTGCGCGTACTTACCCATCCGCCATAGCCCTTGATAAAGTGCGTAATGTTTTCACCAACATATCTAGAGACATACAATGGCAATTTCTTTTTAAGACTGTGCATTCTTCTGTCTCTGGCCCATAAAGCCAGTCTGCCCATAAAAGCATATAGACAGACAATCCTAGCCCATGTGATAACGCCATGCAAGAACAGTTCGTTGGCGACTCCCATAAATGTTTCATAAGCGGTGTCCGGAACGACGTTCAAACGATTAACCATACTCGTAAAGAGTATGCTATGTTTATTGAGCATTTGATATACATTGTGCCTCATGCTGCGGGAAACTGGATCCTGGGATAAGAGATAGATATCCTCCTTCAGCAAGTACCGCATTACGTCATTGGCCAGGATCTCTGCAGTCGATTCTACAGAGTCGTCGTGAATGTTGTAACGTGGAGGTGGAGCCAATTGCGGGAAAAGATACTGGAGTCGAATCTAAAAGAACAAGACACCTCATGGGTCACCATGGACGCCAATCACTGTCTGATTTTTCCTCTTGTAATTGCAAAAGTCACAAAATTAAATCACAGAATTAAGTCCGATACTGTAAATTGGGACAACTTTGGGCCACCATAAGAAAATGTTTATTTGCCATGTTGCAGCCGTATATATTGTTCGATTGGGTTGATTTCGACGTAAAAAAAAAGTAGCTGGCTACTTGAGAAACATTTTCCGATTTCGGGTCAAAATTTGGAGGATCGCGGATATTGACAATTGGACCGGCGCGAGTTGACCGACAAGCCGTTAACCGCCGCTATACGATACCTGGCACATCTCGAAGAAAGACATAGCGCGGTTAGCAGCGCCGACCGCATATCGGCAGACACCGTCCTCGTTGTCGGGAGCGGCGGCGGCGGCGACGGCGGCGGCTCGCTCGTTCGACGAATTCCTGTTACCGGGGGGATCGCATTCCTTCTGGCCGCCCACTCTGGAATGCAGTTCCCCTCGCGCTGACGTACCCTGCCCCTCCTCCCCACCCTCCGCGCCGAGGATCTCATTGTTCGTCGTCGTCCCGTCGTCGCCGGCCATCCTCGTCTTCGCCGTACCGGACTGAGCGAGGAAGCTCCGTTCCCACCGTGCGCCGCGCCTCCGTTTCCGTTTTTTCCCAACGTCCTCGGGAGTCTCCTCGGGTGATCAGCCGCCGCTCTCACATCTCACGCTGGTCTCCGGAGATCGTCTGGTACGCGAATCGATCGCGCGCGGCTCCCGATGCGGCCGGATGAACGAGCGCGCGGCGCGGCGCTCCGAAAACTTGGACCGACCGCTCCAACCCGGCCAACCAGCCAACCGACCGACCGACCCAACCAGCCTGCCTGCCAGCCAGCGACGAAACGCTCCGCTCTCTACTTTCCCGCGGCCATTTCCGAAGCCGATGCCGAGAAGCCGAAACCGCGCCGTGCCGTGCCGTTTCCTCCGCTCTTGCTCCGCGTCTCGCACCTAACGTCTACTGTACCGCTCCCTCGGCCTGCCTGCTTGCCTGCTTGCCTGCCTGCCTGCCTGCCTGCTTGCCTGCCTGCCTGCCGATGCCGCTAACCAGCCCCTCCGACCCACGAATGTTTCACATCACTACCACTACCGCTTATCTCGAGGCTCTACCCCACCGCGCCGCGTAACGCCGAGTACTGTATGACATGGCTCAGCGTTTCTCAGCGTCGACGATCAGCCGGGAAAGACGACCTGTCGAACGGAAAGTTTGGCCAGGAAACACCGAGCAGTTCATATTACATCAGTTATATTACATCTATCCTAGCAAAGAATATTTTGAAAGAATTGTTGCGTTATTGCAACGTTCCTTCAATATTCTGCGTTTTCCGAGATGTTATAATTTCTCGCTCAACGTGTGCTATGTTGCGTTTACATTATTGAGTGAGAAATGGTAACATACATGTAATGTAGCTGCCCATGTAGTACAAAATTTGCAATTACATTATAGCAATATTACCGCAAGATTACTATAACATATTGCTACAACTTCAAGTTTTGTGCTGTATGGGTGATGGATGGTATGCACGGTGTTTTTTCGATGACGGCGTCCGACCTGTATTTCTGGCGAATCGAGAAATCTAACGGCAATGAGTTTTGCGTATTGCGGACAGTGGAAAGATGGTACATCGATTACCGTGCCTCGCGCTACGCTGGGAATCGAGCGCAAACGATTGAGAGCCCGTGGCGCGAGCGCGGCGCAGCGCCGGGCGATCGCCGACGGCACTCTCACGCGCGCACCGCGCGCTACACCTTCGCACACCACCGTAACGACTCTCTATGGATCATTCACGTTTCCGCCCCACCACCGTGCCGCTCCGACACGTGCACCGTGTGCATACACGCGGCCGCCGCGCAACCGTGTGTCGGTGCGCGCCATCTCGGTCCCTCCTTCGCGGGCCACTCGCCGATAACTTCAACCCTTTCTAGCGAGCGCGAGCGCGAGTGTGCGCGCGCGCGCTCACTCGCTCGCTCGCTCGCTCGCTCGCTCGCGCTCTTCTCACGCACGTGCGTGCAGGTTTACCTGCGCGATGCACTTGTGTGCGAAGGAATGGAATTTTCGATGGAACGCCGAGTTCGTTCGTGGCATCTCGGTGCGCGATTATTACTCCGGTCGAGAGTATTTCGAGAGGGCTCGAATGAATGACGGGATTCTTTGTTGCTCGAAATGTCGCGGCAAGCCGATGCTAAGGACCGCGAGTCGGTAGGCTCGGTGTGTCGCGACGCGTATCTCCTTCGCTCCGTGTCGCCGCTTGCGCAACCGTCGAGAAATTTGTATTCATTCAGCTTTTCCGCGCGCCCCTCTCTCCCTCCTGAATTCCTTAGAGGATTGTGCGCGCGCGCGTACACACGTATACTCGCGAGAGATGCATTATTCGCTGTAGCGGCGCGGAGAAACGGTGAAAGTCTCGGCCGCAGTTACGGTAGACCCTACGAATAACCATAGACAAAATCGTCTACATAATGAAGCTGGCTACAGAATTCTTTACTTGAATCGGAAGAGAAATGAAGATAATCGAACATCGATAATGACCTTGCGTTTAAATTGGATTTAAATCGATATTATATGTATTATTGGACGGTCAAATCTGTGAAGAACAGATTTTAAAAGTGTTACAAGTTTTGTCGATAGAATGAAGCAGAAATATAACAATATAATAGCAGACATATTCCATAAATGATATATTCCATTTAAATGACAGATTCAATTTGGTTTCTGCCGATTTGCTGTCAGATCATATCAGTAAACTCTACCGACAAAATACGAATTTAATCCTCAGTTGTTGCGCTATTTTTCAAATATTAGTTGATGCATCAAATTTTGAGATATCCCAATAAAAAATTAATTTATATCTTTTGGAAATAATAATTATTCAGACTTTTAAAATTCAAATGGCGAAGCCTGTATTTTGTGACGAAAAAATGTGTTTTACTAAACGCCGGATATAAAGACGCCACGTGATGACTGGAGAATTCTCTAGTAGCACAATGCATTGACTATACATTGGCTAAACATTAATTATGTTACATTGTGCATTGACCGATATTTTTCAATACAAAGCCAATCCACAGAATAAACGCATGTACTAATGGTTTTTTTTTGCACGTTATTTTATACATATTTAAATATAATATTAACTTTACATTATTTCAATATTGCGTCAATATATTGTGCTACTAGAGTTAATGTGTACATACACAGACGATATTGGATCTGAACAAATCTGCTACTAATCTGTTGTCATACGGCAGGCAGTTTGTTTATTAGGCATATATTCTGTATGCACAAGCCTCCGGACGAATCCCTAAGGTATACGACGTGCGCCCGGACAAGTCCGTGGTATAATGGGACGACGCAGGACATATTTGGTAAATATAACCGCAAGAGCGTGATGACATTTCCACGAAAGGATTATGCTGAAACTGGTCCGCGTTGTCGTCCGCGCACCCGAGCAGTGACGTAACCAGGTGAGCGCGCACCCGTGTCGGGGTTATCAATGAATCGGCAAGGAATGCGCGGAACCAGCATTCCGTTGGCGAGCCGCGCTCGGCCAGTGCCTTTCTCGCCCGTATCCCTTTTCCACTCAACTGCGTCAAATGGGAAAGTTCCCGAGCGGGGCTGCACGGGCCCGCGGATGTGGGATTCCGCGTACAACCTCGAAGGTGTCTGCGTGCGTACAGTTCCCATACGTGTGCGCGTTGTATGTCGCCGTACGGCGCGGCGGCTCCTCTCCCGCGAAGTTTCCCCCCTAATTACGTCCCTGCCCGCCTCCCCGCGCGCGCCACATGCCGTGCCGTGCCGCGCGGAGACCCGTGCCCACCACTCCTTTCCGCGGTGCAACCTTCAAAGGCCACTGAATGCGTCCATGAATGAAGTAGGAAAGTTGCTGGAGTACAGATCGGCCGGATGTGTGCATACTAGGTGGATAAGAAAACGAGAGCCGTCGCCGCCGTCGCGGCTCTCTACGTCAGAGAGTCGCGCCGCTGTCGATCCAAACCAGTTTCAGATCGCTGCCGGTGATACGGGCTAACGTACCGTATCCGCGATCGTTTTCCGCCCCTTTGCAGATATGACTTAACTTTAGAACCGGCTGAGTACTCCGTGCCGTTCCACTTTAATTGCGCTAACGAGCTCGGTTCCGGAACTACTCGAGACAGAGAGAGGAAGAGAAATTGTCGCTGGCGAGGCAAATTTAAGCGATCGAAAGAGAGTTCAGGGGATTCTTCGGGTCTGCGCTTCACCGGTACGCTCCATCCGGAGCGTCTCTCCGCCGAGTCCAAGTGCCTTTCACATCGCCAAGTAGGATAGCGGAGCGTCGAAGACGTTGAAATATCGCCACCGGACGCGAATAAATTGACGAAATGAGTCATGAGCGTAAATGAGATTTGATAGGGCCAAATTATTTCCGTGTGTCGCTTCTTGGAGCGACGGTAAATCAGGGCGGCGGGGGAGGAGAGTATGAAACTAGCCGTCGTGTGGACGACGACTCATAACGGGGGAGGAGGGTTACCGCTCTCACACGCCGCGCGTTACTACAATAAATTATTATTATTATACAATAGTAACTTTTGAATTGACGCATCGTCGTTGTCGTCGTCCTCGTCGTGCGAGCGCGATTTTCGTCGCGCGCAACGAACCGTGGGAATACGACGACGCGAGTGAACGGGCGCGCAATATTTCAGGGGAACTCGCGTGGCGACCGCCTGCCTCCCGGTAAGCGTTTTCTTACGGTCATTCATGATACTACAATCCGGCAATAGGATGATTGCTTGACTGGTCGGTGACTAAAGTGGATATAAAGCCTTCTACAGCAATCTAACACGAGTCAGGACGCAGGAGCGCAGAGGCCGGGCCCATTCGCGATCACTCGCGTCTTCCTCTTCTTTTTTTTTTCTTCTCTTTCAAAGAAAATTGTCGCTCGTCACGTTGATCGCTGTCCACCAATCGTCCGCCGATGGCACCCCAAGACCTTCCGGAGAATCCAATGTACCGATGAGGATCGAACGTGCCGATCGCTTCGACCTGATCAACGTTCTTAGATCAATGCCGCGCGTCTCGCGGTATGAAATATATTTATTCCCCAAGAAATAACGTTTCCCCGAGAACCGCTCATACTTAATTTGCACTCACTAAGGGAGATTTTTTTCGGGAAAATTTTTCAGTTACACGGCGCGAGGTAGGAGGATTTAGGTCCGCCCGATTCCGACGTCCCTGGGATGGCGGTAGTACTAACCCTGCTGAAAGATTGGCAGACATACTCACCGCGAACTGACCCCTCCGTGATTTAGTTACGTCTCTATGGACGCGTCGCCAAGTCGCGCGTGTTTGACACCACCGTAGAAAGTAGAAGTGACAATCCGCCACGGTGGACGAGATGCTGGGAGAGTCAGGTCACGCCGTCTGCTCGTGCCTCTTCCTCGTTGAATGAGCTTCTGCTGGTTCGACATCGTCCCGTTTCGAGATATTATGATTAGGTGAGTCCGTTTGCACGTCGTAACTCCTTGCGAGAAGATCTAAGATGTCCCGGAATCATATTTTATAGACACATCCTTGGAAAATCTTTCATAGATAGATCCAGAGAATTGACCTTTTTCTTGAAAAACGTTAGGCTAATACTGATGATTAAATCATTTTGGAGCTTTTCAAGAGAGTTAAAATTCGATTTGATACTTTACGGAAAAAGAAAAACAATTTTTTGAATATTTGTGTTTTTTTTTATTGAAATATTGAAAATTTTATTACAAAAAATCTTCCGCTCGTCAATATCTCGCGATACTCTTCGGTGGAGTTATCTTCTGGGGATATCGCTCGATGTTTATTACTATCGATTTTTATTACTATTTGACTGCGCTCTTGAAATCTTCGCCGTAAATATTATTTTTTACGACAGAATCTTTATGGTGAATCTTTTCTCTTCTCAATGGAGAGTTGCGACGAATGACAATATCGGTAACAGACATTCAGTAATATCGTCTTCCACGCTGAGCGGAACGAAATTACGTTGATAAAGCGATTCGAATCTAAATGGATGATTAAGCTCGTAAAATCGGCAGTCCAAATATTTGTTAGTTAGAGACACCGTTTGCCGCGGTTATCTGCGAAAAAAAGCGCGAGCAAATTAGAGGACAAAGTCCGAGGACAAAGGATGGCGTGGTGTCGGCGCGCGCACGAGCGCTGGTTTCCCTCCGAGCCCCTTCGGAGCTCGCGGGCGGCGATCGTCTCGCGCCTCTTCTTCGCCGCGCCAGGAATTTCCTGCACCTACTCCTCTGGCGGATCGACGCCACGATACCCACGCGATGGTACGGCGCGCTCGCGCTTACGCGGCGCTTGCTCGATCCGCAACACGTTTTTGCATCTCTTGCCGGTTGATTGCCCCTCGAGCACGCCGATGATGACGTCAGCATTCTGGATGAGTCACTGCGTTTAATTCGCGCAGCACGAGCTAACATAACGATATGTATGCGCGCATAATTCGGCCCGTACTCGCGAACGCGCGTACGTACCCAGCGTGCGCCGCGGGAAAATACGCGGAGATTGACCGTGGATGTGTCTCTCGGCGATGTCCTCCGACTCGCGCTCTTCCGATTTCAGCTGAATCGGCGCCGGATCGGCACCGATATGTCGCTCCGTCTCCGAGAGATATACGGCCGCTTTTATCGTGACACGCGATTTTTTTTTTATTTACAACGCCGAAGTGCGACGAGGTATATAACGCGGAAAGCTTCGCTCTCGTTTCAGGACGAAGCGCAATAAGCGAGAGTCGCGTTGCCAGGCGTGTGATCCAGCTCCATCGCACTTTGATCCAGATCACACTGGTCAATATATAGAGCGTGCTATTACAATTAATTAACATCTATTCTCATAAAGACGGTGACATTATTGCCAACGTTTTCATTTATCCATATATCGCTCATTTATTGCAACAAAAACACAACTAAAAAATGACAATTTTTTATTTTGTCAATTTTTGTCAATTGTCATTTTTTAGTTGTATGTAAAAGAAGAATGAGAGTTCAATACACTGATTAAAGAGCTTACAGCTTGATATTTTTGTTTCTCTATTTTGCGCCAACGTCATATTTAAAAACGATATTGTCGAATTTTAATGATTCAAAATATTCAAATTCAGCTTCTTGAAAACTTTGTTTTTTGAATTATGTTATTATTGCAGCAAATAAGCGATATAATGTCTCTCTCTCTTTCTCTCTCTTCCTTTGCCTCTCGTACGTGTCTTCGCACGTACTTTTAAATAGGAAAACGGTCTCAATCCGTACGCATCGTGCTTATATGCGCCACATTCTTAAGAGCGCGTGTAACCAACAAGGACAGACATGCTGTTGATTGCACGCATGAATAATACGCTATCTATTATATAACGCCATTGTAAATAACCGCCTTTACATTGCAAATTGAAATCTTTCCGCGCATCACGCTAGTGATATAATTTCTAAGATTTTGTAAAAGAATCGCGCAAAACGAAAATTAAGAGAAAAACGCGCGGAAGATGTGTGAGGGATTTAAGAGGAGAAAAGTACAAGGATGATGGTTAATGCGTATGTTGATACTCTGACGACAAGAAACGACACGGTTACATATATACAATCCATTACGCGACTGTCGTATATCAATCGGCATGTGACGTCAAGAATAAACAACGTGCAACGTGATTTTCAGCAAATTTGACGAGGCGGTGCTGTATTTAATTTCGGTATGGAAATTTTTGAGATGAGAGAGCACGCATTTTCGCACGCAGTTATCTTGATTTGTCAAATCAGCGCGCGAGTTAAAAGTCGTTCAGTCGACAAAGACAATTGTAATCGTAGATGCGATCGGACAAGGATGAACAGGTTGATGAACTGTTTGCCGAACACACTCCGAATCCCTCGAAAAATGATTCCTCGTGCGTGATTGTGGAGTCAGGATTGCAATCGTATAAGAGCAATCGTGATTCACGAGAGAGCAAAGAGTAGCTCGGGAAGCTGAGCTTTCCGGTTTAGCGCTCTCGGTTGAGCCCCGCGGTTAAGATGTACGACAAACACTCGCGCAATTATCGCGATTTCCTTCGGTGCGAGTCTCCCGTATCAACGTACATCTTTTTAAACTCGGTAAACGCAGATGATTAATACCGCTACTGCGCACACGCAATTAACTATGTTTTTTTTCCTTCGAGTTTTCGATTCGCGTTCTCTTTCTTTCGTTCTTATATATAAATCAATTGTGTCATTCACGTGTTTTTAAACAAAATTCCAGAAGAAGTTTAACGGAAGACATGTTTTATAATTGTCGACGCGCTTTTTGTAATCGTCGATATGAATTCCGGAAATACGAAGCGATTGACAAATTCGCCTTTCTTGCTTAAACCGAACGTGTAAAAACGCGAAATACGCAATGTAAAGTGATGTGAGGTAATTAGCGCGGCTCCCGACATGTAAAGCAAATACGAGGTAATCACTTAATCGAGCGTTATCATTGATTTATTATGACATTTCTATTTATAGCATTTCGTTAACGAAATAGCGGCGCAGTTTACTCGAGAGAATCGAGAGGAGCAAAAACACAATGTATAATAGTATCACCATGCATGCGTCATGTGTATTTAATGGTAATCAACATATATCCATAAACACATTAAGTACATCAAATGAATCCGTGAGAAACTGTGCATACAAAACTTTTGTACGTTATATTCTCATTATTATACTAGAGTTATATTCTGGTTATACCAGAGAGAAATTTTAAACACGCCGAGAGATACATGGAATAGCACACGAGTCTTAACGATACTCGTCAAGTCCCGGCACGATTGCTCGTTAAACATAGAGATTGGCGCGGCGAATGAAGATATTAATTTCTCAAGTGTCAATTCATCAATACGATTTAGCATAGCGAAATACACGTGCGCACGTTACGATGATATCACGTTGACACGTGTGTGTTGTCGCACCGTGTGCGTGTCGTACGAGGAGGCGCGTGAACGCGGGATGTCTTCGCGGGACGCAAAGATTGCGCAATACGACGAAAGAGTAGAAAACGTGGAATTAGGCGTTAACACGGGCCGTCACGCACGAGCGTCCACGCACGTGGAACACACGTTTCCGTTAACCGGAACGAAGAGCCGGACGAATGCACGATAAAATGATGTTACACGGAACGGCCCGATAATTGCACCAGGTCTCATTGTCCGATGAAAGATTCGACGAATTCTGTGGACGATGCTGGCTTATCGAAGAGCAACGTTTGCCGATGCAACACGCGAACGCTCCGTTTTCTCGGGATAAAGGATGCAGAACAGCCGACCACGAGAAGAATCACGGTTCTCTCCTTTCTTCTCTTATTTGCGACGATATGACACTACGCGTCATAGAAATCATTCTGATGTGTATTCTGCTGTGATCAGAGTGGGGGATTGTCTTAGCGCCACCCTATATAAGCTTTGTAATTTCTCGTGTCACATTGGTAGTTCCCCAATTCGGGCGAACACTTCACGAAGCTTGGCAACTTCTCACATCGTAAGTCCCATTTCGTTTCTCGAAATTGTTATTATTAATTTTAGAACGCGCCACGCCTATGATAGATGCATGAACAACGGAGTCAAGGATTCTGAGACAACTCCTCGGGAACAAATTTTCCATATATAATTACATACGAAATATATGTTTCTTTTCTCTTGTGTTATCTCTATTCGTATATGTAAGAAAGTTAATTAAGAAGAATAATTGAAAAGTAATTGAAAAAATTATTTTTGCAGTGTTTTTTTACAAAAAATAAAATTGTGATTAGATTATATAATATTCTATACATAACAAATACATAATAAAATTTTGTATATACAGAGATTATAAGAAAAAAAACATATTCGAAAAAACATACTTTATGTATAATGAAAATTATGTAAAAAATTTTTTCCAAGTAGAGTTTGTTGCCTATCAAGAATATTATTCTACTAAATAACTATCCGTTTTGTAACTATCCGTTTCACAATAGACAAGATTTGAGTTAGCATTTTTATTGTATTTTCTTGTAATATAGTTTTTTTTATTATAATTATTTCCACGGTGTAAAATTATTATCTAAAAATTGTCGCGCATTCGAGTATCTTAACTCTTATTAACGTCGAAATTCTTTATTAGAGATACGAGTAGAAATGCGAGTTCCTTGAATCTGATTCTTAATGGGTGTATAATTTACATTGGATTTAGAAGAATATGATAATATTATCTAGGGATTCCTTATTTTTTTATATTCAAGGATTATTTTTCTAACTATTATATGAATTACGGACTATTAGTCTATGTGAATAAGGAGGGAAAAGAGATAACGGAAAGATTCTGGGTACGAATTCTAGTTGTCCGTCAGTTGTCTCGCATATATCCCACTTTCAACGGAAAGTCACAGAAGAACTTTTTAAATCTAGGTGACATTAGAGACTATTATACCTAGTTGCCTATCTTATATTACTAATGTGAAATAAAAAGATAAATTGTAGTTAAATTAAATGACAATTAAAAATCAAAGTGTTAAACTTTAATAATATTTAAAGCACACACATAAGTTTATTACATTTACAAATCCAAAGACCAACATAAAGCTAGTTTATAATCTTCGGTTGATAGTGGACTCTACGTGGTCTCTTTGTCTAAGAAAGGCATTTTCTTATAAGTTTCTGAAATTTCATATATCCATCTAAACTAGTTAATTAAAATAATGTGGCTCGTCTATTCGACTTACTTGTATTATCGGAATTTATTTTCGAACAACGATATACATACATATATATATATATATATATATATATATATATATATATATATATATATATATATATATATTGTACTTTCGTTTTATATTATATTCAGCAGGTATACTCTCAATTGACGAATTCTCATTTTCTTCTATCTCGTAATCGGAATATTTCTCTAACAATTAGTGGCAGCGTCTCTGATGGTACACCCCTATTCCTTTATTCTCATACAGCTCAAATATACATATACAACTGTGAATAATTATTGAAAATATACGTATCTCAGTAAAAACATAGGAAGAATTAGAGAAAAATCAAAGTATTGACAAAGAATACTAAATTAATAACGTAATCGCGAACCTGATAATGCGCTACGGATCACAAATGCTCCGCAAATCATGGGTTGGGAATTACCAGGAATACTTTAAAGCAGTCAATTTAGTCAAGTCGTTAATAATAAACGCGGTGAATACACTTTTCCAAAGAAATCACTCTTTACCGGTAAGATCAATAAGTTGAAGTCTGTGAGATAAGTAGAAAATATTGACGGTATGTGTCGTCCCATTTATTCGGGGACCACTCGCCGACTGTATTAACACCGATTGTTTGGCCGAGCGCGTTAGGAGCTAGTCCCAGATGAAAAACCTTTCGTTTAGCACGGAAATCTAAAAATGTCCTGCAAACAAGATTGCAGAACGCCAAAAGATTCGCGTCATGTGATTCCCCTCCCCCCGTTCACCCTCGCGAGGCGACGATGCAGACGAATCATTTCTTTAAGTCGTAACCGGTTGAAACCGCTGTCACAGTTTATTCCTCGGCGTTTACGTAACCGGTTGAAACCGCTTTCCGAGGATCTTGATATCGCTCGACAGAGGGTTGGATCGCGCGCTCGCGCGACAACAATTCGTTCGATCGCTTATGAGCGCGCGGCGACACGCTCGCGCTTATTCGTCACGTCCTCTTTTTCCTTATTTTTACACTCCGACACCTTGATCCTATAGATACCGGGTCGCGTCCGGTATTTTTACGACAACCTTCGATCTCGCCGAGGAGTAGTGATCCTTGCTCCAGTCACGCGGCGAGGTCGGTACGTTACGACTGTGTTGCGGTCCGTGTACATCGGCCGCACACCACTCTGCTCGTCGGTTACTCTTTATCTCTTTTAGGCGCACCGTCTCACTGGTAATTGGACGATATTGATTTCGCAAATAAGCTCGCTCGCTCGCTCGCTCGAAAAGAGACTCGGCCCGCGAAGGAAGCGCTCTTCCTTGCGGACGTCCGCCCCTCCAGCGTGCCGCGGTTGGAAACGCGATGGCCACTACCGTCGTATATTGTTCATATTAGTGGGAGACAGCAGGTAGTTCTTCTTTAGCGTTTCAACGCACTCCGACACTCTCGTTCGCGAGCATCACGGGTCAAGCGTCACTTGTCAAGCGACACACAAATGCCGACTTGCGACTCGTCTCAATGACACGATCAGACTAGGAGCCAGCGCGCCCGAAATCCCGATATTCCCGATCTCTCGGTGGTCCACACGCGTTACCATCATCTCGCAGATGTATCCAGGTGCGTCGTCGATCTAGGAACACGTCGCGAGTATCTCTTTCTCGAATTGTCATCGATGTCGAGTGCCAACACTCGGCAGATATTTTCCCATGTTCGCCGACAAATTTTGACAGCGATTTTTAATAATCTTCGCAAAAACAGCTCGTGGAAAATGGACGTGCGCTACGATTGCCAGGAATATTCAAATGTTTCGTGATTGTGACACGCTTGCTCGAATAGTTGAGTGAAATAAAATGCCTTTCACGCAAGACGGCGGAAATTTGCGAATATTGTAAGTGATTGCAACACGTGTCGGATTCAACATTGGAGTAAGACGTGCCATCCCTCGAGGAGTTTGCAAATATATGGGAAAAATCGCATGATCTGTAAAACTCTTCGAGATAGGAAGTGTTTTTTTTTTTTTTACGGAAAAATATCCGGTCGAATCCTTTCGAAAAGGAGATACATGCGCAAGACTTGATTAACGCCATACTGAAGTAAGTTTTTAAGAACAAGTATTTATCGCGTGCCTATAACATCGAGATACAGACTCACAGGTATCTAATCACTCATGCTAATGCGAGTGATTAGTAAGAGAAGGTTGCCGAGTTCAAATTTCAACATCTTACATACAATTTTCAATGAAAAGTCACAGAGTCTTTTTAGATCTGGGTGATGTTATTAGGGACTGAAATAATCTACTCGTCTATCTTACACTACACTAACAGAAATATAACAATAACAATATTTTACCGTTCCTATAGATCCATCTATTCAAGATCCACATTATAATTTAGAATAAAGACATTCCATCTTGTTTCACTTTCTGAAGGTGAAACTAATAATCTAATATCTAAGCGTTTTTACTAGTTGCTCTTATTGCAGTTTCAAATATAAATGATACATTATGAGGATATAAAAAACTTGCTGGTTTAGCTAATTTAGACCTAAAATATATTGATTTAATTGAAATAATTTCTCAAATTTGGAATACTCATGATGGAACGAATAAATTTCCCCTCCGAGACGAATTTGAAAAAGAATTTATCATTGTCATCAATCGTTGTGCCGAGTTGCCTGAACTCGTTATAATCGTGTACGATAGTTCAATCACTTGGGCGAGCGATTGACATTTCATTTAGGATTGTAACAGAAAACGTGTAACTCGTACGTACGTATATATCGTATTCGTGTTAGAAGGAATTGTATATATAATATTGATTTCTTTTAATCGAATCTTTTCCACATTCTGAAAGCGTTTCCCCACGATCTTCTTGATTAATGGTTCCTGCATGTAACAACATGTTCCTCGTTTGCATAATTGTGGAACTCGTTTTTTGGCGTCGAAGTAGGTATCGCAACAACATGCTTCGTAGCGTCAAACATTTATATAAAAATATAAAAAATTGAGATAGTAGTGGGGATAGCAGTAATCCAAACGTAGTAAGTCCAAGCGTGATAAGCAAGATCCTGATGATGATAATAATAATAATAATAAAACTTTGGTGCAGCGTTCTGTACATAGGTAATGTGCATGCCAATTTGAGCTTTATAAAACGGGCTTGACCTCGTTCCGTCTTCGCGTATTATTAGCATTAAAAATTAGTATTATTAGCAGGGAGTTCGAAGATGTTGATTCAAAATATAAGACGCAGTTTGACTTTCGACATAACTTTTCAAAACAATTGCTTAACAAATATAAGCATAAAATGCATTGTAATGATGCATACTCGGGAGTGCATCGTTACAATGGGATAACGCGTGGCTCCGTGCTAACACGAATGATTAGTAACGGAAGGGACTTGGGTTCAAATCCCAGTGGTTCCTCATCCCGTATATATATCCCATTTTTCGAACGCCTACCGATTGGAGATCGACTCCTTTTCTGGAGGAAAACCGAACTTCCGTAATCGATAGGAAGGAGAAGGGGAAGCACAATGGACCTAATTGAGTCTGAGTGCCACATGCAGGCTTCGCTGAGAACCCCCCCCCCCCCGACCCTCTTAGCATTATTATTATATTATTATTCAAAACACGCTTGCTACATAATTCGAGAGAAAATTCCAAATGACCAAATTCCGTGAAATAAGAGTGCAATTAAACGATCGACACATCGCTGTATTTCATTACTTAAATTATTTTGATCCTCACACTCCGTCATACAGATCACATAATCCGTCGATCCGTGCTATAAAAACAATGGTAAAACTATTTTTAAATTAATTTATAGACTTGATAAGCGATCGTTTATATCAAAGATAATATCTTCGAGATTTATATTCGATTGGATATTAAGCCAGCCACGTACGCGATATTCTTGTGATGGATTTGCCTTATGTGTGAAAACATTTCGTTCTCAATGCACTTTCCAAAAGTGTGCTGAGCACAGAGGACAAATTCAGCTTATCGTTCCACTATCGAGTCCCGCACTTAGCGCAAGCTCGTCATCGCCATAATCGCTATAGTCCGCGAACAAACGCGCTCTCAGTATTTCCCGAGGGTACCGTTAGGCCTTTGATTTTATTTGGAATCCGCACGTTAGGTGCGCTTATAGACGCGCTTCGATATGATGTTTCGATGATTCATGTAGGTAATTCGCGGTCGAACTTGGACGCGGGGACCTGGCGCGACGGTCCGGGACTCCCTGGTATCCGCTTAATGCCCGGCTCGTGTTATTCACTTCCCTCTCGGACGGTTCAAATTCAAAAAAGTTCACCTTATATAAAATGTTTTCTTACGTATGCTATTGCATTAATCATTATAACGATATATAATTTCAAGGTAATTATTTTCATTTTTCTTCTTTTTTATTTAAAAAAAAAATATTAAAAAAAATTAATCACACTCGTTTTTATATTCTTGTGCAAGAACTATATAATATCTTATGTTAGGAAGAATCAAGCTAATAGCTTCTCTTCTTCAGGCCCGACATATAATACATGTAGCATATTTAATTTAAATGTATATACTCTTTTAGTTATTTTTTAAAATAATACAGATACACATTAAATTTTTAAATAAAATTATTTTTTTTAAATATACATAATGAGTTACATAAAAGTTTTAAATTATTATTTTTAATGTTTAAATTAATTTTTTAATGACAATTAATGATGACATTAATTTTTTTTATGAAATAATATATCTATCTTATTACAGTTTTGTAAGATGCTTTATGATGAGTTCAATATGTAATAAAATGTAATTTTCAGTAGTTGTTCATAACATATATTATTATTAAATGTATTGCTTTGTCTTCATTTAAATTAATAAATTACTACTACTTAATACTGCTAATACTTAAACTATTATTACTATTATTGCTAAATACTGTTAAATTAATAAATTTTTTAAATTAAAAGTATTTTGTTTTATTGCTCACATCTAAAAGCACTGATTTTCGCTATATAAAAATTAATGCCTAGTATATAGAATTTGCCTAGTATATAGAATTTGATACACTACTATTACTACATATTTGATATAGTGCTACTATATGTGTGAAAAAATAAATTATTATAAACTATCTTTATATGAGGAAAAACAAGCACATCTTTTTTAAACTAATAAGTTGTGCAAATATTTACATTTATTATAAAAATACTAAATAATAATAACTTTATTAATTTATTACCTTAAATTAAAATTAAAATTAAAATTTATTAATTTAATTGTTGAGAACTATTTCGAAATGATTTGCATTTGTACTCAATCAGTTATATATCAATAATATAAGAATAAAACTTTAATTTATGTGTCATATATAAATACACAAGTACGCAAAATACGAAGTTTTTTCGTCTACTTTGTAAGTTCACTTAAGTAAGTGATAAGTAAGTTCTTTTTTAGATTCTAAAGTACAAAAGACTATACACATAATAATGCATAATTGCAAATATGTAGTTGCACATCCATTTTCTGTTTACCTCCCATTACTTGTATTTTCAATAATAAGCTCATAATCAGTCGCATGATACGTGGAAAGATACTTCGTCATATAATGTGTTCAAGAAAAAAACCTAAAATACTAGAAACTCTGTATAAATAAATCAACATATATAATATACAATAAATAATATAAATAAATATATACATAAAAATAAAAATATAGAAAATTTAATGTACAATTTAACAGTGTCGATTTTTATTTTTATCACGAAGAAAAGATCGAAAGATAGTTTGAAATATAAATGTAAATAATAATTTATAATTTCATATTGAGATCTTTCTTCATAAACATCGGTTCGCAATAGCCTCATTTTCGCAGTTACATAAATATCGTTTCAATGTTTCTGTTATTCAATATTATGTTATTCATATGGAAAGACTTTTTGTTACGCATAATTAATCTCTTTCTATCTTTTCGATCAGCGGCTATTAAAACTTTGTTGCAACGTTCATGTAGTTAAAAATTTAAAAGAAACTTTAAAAAACAATTAAATTTGCGCAATTTAAGTCAAGTCACTTAATTTTAAAAGAAGTATGTCTTATGTAGCTGTTTAATTGCTCATATATATAATTTCAAAACTGACACACAGTTTCTTACATAATTCACATTTGTAATAAACTATTCCAATTTATATAAAATGACTTATCAGTTAGTATTGTCTGTCAGTATGAATATTCTCTCATTAATAACAGCTTTTTCTTTCAAAATCGATTTTATCTCAACAAAAACGACAATTAACTTTCAAATTTAAACGATATATTAAAAAAAAATTTTTTATACATTTTTCTTATTTTATGATTAAATTTTTGATCAAATTCTATCAATAAAATTTCTTGAAGCAGCGTCTTACATCTTGAGTTACAAAGATATAAAACGCAAAAATTTAAAAGTTATAATAAATAATAGCCTCCCGACATTTTACAAGAAAAAATAGATATTGAATCAACTAAAGAATCTACCATTGAAAATACATCCAATTTGATGGTTTTCTTATATATGTATAAAATACTATTTTTTTTATGTATAAAATAAAATATTTCTTTTCTAACCAAATGTAAATTATAGTATATCAACCGCAACTTCGTCGTTCTCGATAAAAATTATTATCGAGATATTAAAATGAATAATTATGATAATTACACAGCCTGATTGTAATTATTGCAGACAACATTCTCAGAAATACTCAGTTTGCTAGATATTAGCAGTTTTATACAAAAATAGCAAATTTTTTTTATCCGAAGCTTCAAATGCGAATTACTTAATGGTCAGGTTCGCAAACAGCCAATTTTAATCGCGCAGGAAACGATTCTGTGTCGCGGCGAAATGTCGCGAAGGGACGCGCGTGATGTTCGTTCATTAGCGAGTCAGGATGTCGTGTGAATCGTGTCGTTTTCTAGAATGGCGTTAAACCGCGAAACGCCTCCTTCGCAATTACGTCGTTGAGCTCCTCTCTTTTCAGGATCAGCGGTATAAACGGCCGACCCGCGGTATAAACTCCTCAAGTAAATGCAATTCCCCTACAGTCATTAAACGTACAACATTATCGTATTAAAGCGTCTGAAGAGATACATTATATATATCATTAATATATTAAATCTTTTAATGGGACAAGAAATGCGAGAATGATAAAGATCTTGATAAATATGAACTTCTCTATATATCGTTCGTATGTTATATGTTAACAATGACACAATAATAAAAAGTAAAATTTTTCAGAAAGAGTTTGAATCATTAAAATTGCGCAATATTATTTTTAAATACGAACTTGGTATCAGTAACTAAAATATCATGTATAAATCGTTATTATCAGCATAGTACATACATTTTATATATATTATACTAAATATTCGTTTACTTTTGTTACGTGAAAATATTTAAACTCCAGAAATTCGAGCTTTAACTTTTGTCGAACATCCGAATTAATCGATAACGGCGGAGGGTTGAAATGTATTCCGAGCGTGAAATACGTATCCTGAGAAACAACCCTTCAGCGAGACCGTGTGGCCTAACGGATAAGGCGTCGGACTTCGGATCCGAAGATTGCAGGTTCGAGTCCTGTCACGGTCAATATCTTATTTTTTTTTTTTCAAGCATTCGGCCTGCCTATCGTTGTTAAACGATTCCATATATTGAATAATTTAAATTATCAGATAATTAAGACGTTATTTTTTTTCTGCTTTGCTTCTCTCGTCCTTCTGATACGAGCGTCGACGCTCGTGTCAGCTCTTTTTGCCCTTCAAATAAAATGATTCGTTTTATTTTATTGCTCGTACAATTGGCTTCGTCGTAAACATTTTAACGTTACTACTTCAAATTGTCTTTTGTGACTTCACCCTTTCGCTATCTCTTCACGACGGTGACTCGCTGAAGATTTACAACGTCTGGTTCGCCACAATCGTTTCGTCGATAGCTAGTGACCACTACTAGCAGCTGACGATGTGTACCGAGCAAAGATTAGCGCGCGAGACGTGTTACGTGCGATCGCTTGTAACGCTCGCTCATAATAGAATTGTGGGAACTAGTAATAATTCAAACGATCGCGAAACATAGCGTGGATTTAAAACGTGTTCGATGTTTTTTTTTCCCCGAGTGCATCAAGGACATTCGAAGTACGGCTCTAAAGGCGATAATCGCCTTCGAATGTGTAATATTATTCGCTATAACGTATCGCGCGCAATAGCGTATCAGCGAAGAGCAAGAAATAATGCAATGCAAATGATTTACATATGATGCAAAGTAACGTGGACGTTACTCATCGATTGCGGTGATTCGATAATGGGTACGAAGAAGAAAAATGCGATTACGTGAAATCGAATGTGCGGTACAGCCCGGGACCGATTTACTTGATAATATTGTCATTAGGAAGGAGGCTGTGGGATCAAGTGGCAGCCATTGGTCCCGGGGACGACCGCGTATTCGTACATGTACGCTAGGTCACCGTTCGAATTTACCGAGGTCCTATTTTCCCTGATTAATCCAATTTCGTTCGAGGCTAATCTCGCGAGGCGAATTCGCGCGCTTAACGGCGCTAACAACACGCGACAGCGCTTCGCGTCGCGAAATTACGGGTTCAGACGCGCGGGAATGTCGACCCACTGGTGTGGTCGAACTAACAACTAGTACTTTACGAATATTGCATCACACACACTCAACGTTGTTAGATGAATTCGTATAATTTCGTCCGCGCCTCTCCTCCAGCTCTATTACGAATAAGCCTGTAGCGCGACGCAGCGACGAAAACAAGCCGATGAAAACGGGATTTTTTTTTGTAGGATCGGATAAAATTGCACTCAAGCGGAAAAATTTTTAATTACCGTTCGGTCTGTTTTAGTTCACGAGCGAGCGCGAAGCCCAACCCCGCCGACGAGCAGCACATCAGCGCAGATTCAGCAGGAAGACTTCACCCGTTCGACCACGCCGGCTTGACACTCGACGAAGCTTCCTGTCGAACGCAAAGGCTCGTTGTCTGATTCCTTTAACCAAGGCAGCTTCACCCACACGCGCCGACATCGTAGAATGGTAGAAGGTGAACCCGACACAAAGCGCAAGATTAGTACGTGCGACTCTGAAAATCTCCTAGACTTCCTTCTTGATGGTACGTTACATTAGATTCTTAACGATCTCAATTTCGCATTGCAGAGTGTGATGTAAAAGACGAGCGGCTAAACGGTTGCGGTTCCAAGGAACTCGAACTTGCCTGTAGGTATAAATTCCAGAAAATGAAGTCGGTGCAAAGTCCTGAAGAGACATAATCCCGAAAATTGGAAATTAAGTAATTACACCGTTTTTCAAATTTCGGCACATTTTTTCGGGACTTTATCCACCAATTGGTCTTCCCATCATGCTAAATCTATTAATTTATCGTTAATTGTGCCTATTCTGTTATCAGGTATCGGATTAAAAGGCAAAACACTCGATCCAGAGAAGGGATCCTATGTTCAAGCTGATTTCGAGAAGGCGATCGAACTAAGCGGTGAGTTCATTTTGTTCGAAGCGAAAGTCTTTTTTATGTCGCTTCATTGTCGGTTCATTGTTTTTACAGAATATGGCAAGTTTCATTACTTCCTGCTCGCTGTGTGCGGCTTCGTCAGCACGAGCGAGGAGATGGACGTGATCTCCATGTCCTTCATCCTGCCGAGTGCGCAATGTGATCTGAAGCTCGACACCCAAGCGAAGGGATGGCTCAACTCGATCATCTTCATCGGAATGATGGCCGGGGCGTACGCCTGGGGCTCCATAGCGGATGCCCTCGGTCGTCGGAAAGTCCTAATCGCCATCTCGTTCATGAACGCCCTATGCATCGTCGCCTCTAGCTTCAGCCAGACGTACGAGCTCTTCATGCTGTTCCGTTTCCTGAACGGCGCGGCGTAAGTGTCCAATCGCGTAATCACTGTGAACCAGCCGCGACGTAGCCGCGTTGCGTGTGCTTGCTCAGCAACGAAAAGGTTGAATAATTTAGTGACGTTCCAGGCTAGGAGGTAGCGGACCGGTCATCTGGTCGTACTTCGCTGAATTTCAGCCGAAGTCCAAACGCGGCTCCATGCTGTCGTTCATGGCGGCCTTCTGGACGTTGGGGAATCTTTTCGTGGCTGGTAAGACTTCAGTTTTAATATTGATAAATACATTTCTCTATACATCAAATATATCTCGATTTTTTATCCACAGGCTTGGCATGGCTAATCATTCCTAGACAGATGGGTTTCACAAGTCCATCGTTCACATACAATTCCTGGCGAATCTTCCTGTTAATCTGCGCTATTCCGTCGTTCGTTGTAACGGGGTTGCTTCTGCTGCTCCCCGAATCTCCTAAGTACCTCTTGTCTTCCGGAAAATACGAGGAGGCACTCGAAATTTTTCGCAAGATATATGTCATTAACACCGGCAAGCCGCACGACACTTACATGGTAATTAGATTTTAAGAAATTTAATCTCTAGCACAGGGGCCAAATTACGTATTAACACTTTTACTGCTTAAAAATTATTTTGTTTAAAATATGTCTCAGTTAATTAATTATAAATAGAGATAAAAAAGTCTGTTTACATACGTAAAATATAAATTAATTAAAATTAAAATAGGCAAAAAATCATGTATGCGTTTAAGATGATCATCAATTGTATAGATAGTAAGGGTTTTTAAATTAATTTTAAAATATTTCTAATTTGTCACACAGGTAAAAGAATTGATCCTCGATGACTTTCAAGAATCGAATCCGGTGAAGACCGAAGTCGAAGAAAAGAGCAAGTGCAAGACTATGCTGGGTGACATTGTGGAGAACAGTAGACAGCTATTCGTAACGCCCATCCTTCGCTTCACGATAATATCGATCGTTATTAATTTCACCTTCCATATCGGTTACTACGGTTTGATGATGTGGTTCCCGGAGCTGTTTAACCGTTTCGACGAGTTTCATCGCGATCAACCGGGCGAAGTGGCCTCGATATGCCAGGTCACCGATTATGTCGTTAACAAAGGTTCGCACAGCGACGAGAACGTTTGTACCGATAAAATCGGAGCGTCCGTCTTTATGGAGTCCCTCATCACGGTAGCGTCCGCCATACCCGCCAATATTATCGCTGTTTTGGGGATGGATCGCCTTGGACGTAAATTCTTTCTAGGTATTTATTTTGATATGAAAATAATTAAAAACAAGAGAAAATTATTGCAATAACATCCGGCATTTTGCACCTTGTTCAGTACTTTTTCTAACAATATCTTATGTGCGTGTGTGCGTTTCCCTCTAGTGTTCAGCACGTTTTCATCGGGACTATGTTCGATCGGTTTATACTTTGTGTACAACAAATATCAGAATTTAACCGTGTCGGCTATCTTCAGTGGCGCGATAAGTTGCGGTAACGCAGCGCTGGATTGTCTCATCACCGAGGTGTTTCCGACGCAGTTGCGTGCAACCGGGATCGCCATATCGATGGTCGCCGCTCGCCTTGGCGGAATAATTGGTAATATCGTCATAGCCCAACTCTTGGACGTGTATTGTCCAGCACCGACTTTCATAGTGGCTGCTCTTCTAATTGGTAAGGGTATTTTTTTCTCAATTTCTTGTTTGATTTGGATTCTCAACTTTCTCACATTCTATACTTCATTTTGCAGGAGGAGGCTTGCTGTGTTTATTCCTACCAAACACAACACGTGAACCACTTTCCTGACCTCAGCGAAAATCCATCCCAATCGGGCAACATACAGTCTAGCGATCATTTATATATTTCTATCGGGTATACAAAGTGAATCTAGGAATCATGAAATCCTGAACATCCCGTGACGATTGCACAAGCGTTGCAAAGAAAAATTTACAGTTCGAAAATCTCATCTTGCAAGTAGGAAACTAGAATCTCTGCTGTTTATAATAATCCATATTATAGGTAAAAAAAGAAAACCTAGAATTGTAAGCAGAACGTTGTAGCGAGAGTTTAGTGGAAGCAACAAAACGAGAACGCAACATCTAGTTTGATATATGATACACAAATTAGGTGCCTTAGTCGAATTTTATACTTATACTGATATTATTCGCAGTATTTAAATAATTAAATCCTCAAATTGCGATATATAATAAATATATTTTCCTACCCTCTTCACGATTTTCGATTGAAGATCGAGATCGAATAAATTTGTTATCGCCTTGTGTCGCAACGGACGTAATTTGACATACTAATGTAAAAAAATATTAAAAAAAAAACATTCCTCAAAGCTTTTGATATTCATCAATTTTTTTGTTCTTATTGAAATTAAATCCAAACACTAAAAATTTAATACATTTAATAAGAATGGGTTTTATATAAGAACAATCAACTTGTAATCGATCGATTCCAATTCCAATCCTCATCCCATAAATATACATCTTCGTTTTATGAGATATTAACTGAAAAGTTGAAAGTTATGAATAAAGAAGTATGAAGGAAATAATAATCCGTTTCAGGAATCCACATTTCATTTATAATACATTTCAGTATACGTTGATCTGTTGATGTTTGGGATAGTAGAGACGTGAAAGTAAAAGTAAAGACCAATCTTCATTGTTTACGGTATATTCACAGTATACGTCCATTATAAAGTATGAAATTATTCCCTCATCATTTTCTCCTTTTGTCTAGCGAGTTTTTTCTTGCTAAGTTTCTTTTTCGATGGCTCTTCCTCTGTGGCTTTCGCCACAACGTCCTCCTTCTCTGTCAATATCACCTCAATGTGACAAGGTGAGCTCATGTACGCTGTAAGAGTCATAAATCTGAGCATCTCCACTATCTACATGCATTTTTAAAGAATCAAATCTGTTACAAAATTATAAACACTTACGATTAATACGACCATGAGCTCTATATGTTCTTCTACGAAGGCAGGGCGCATGATTCACTTGAATGTGCTCAATTACAAGGCGATCTACGTCGAGTCCTTTGTAATCAGCATTGCTTTCAGCATTTTTCAGAAGCTGCAGCAGAAATTCTGCAGACTTCTTAGGCCAACGGCCTAAATAAGTCGTCAAAACATATAGTTAGTAATTGAAATAGTTGTCATAAATCTAGTTAGATTCTATTTGGTTAGATTTAACTTTCCGATAACTCAATTTAATTGTCAACATTTCTACAAATTGTCTTAGGAACAGTATATACATAGAAATTAGATGTTGACATACCTTGGGTGGTGCCAAACTGCTTGGCTTGAGCGCATCTGCCAACGCCACCATTAAACCTGCGGAAAGGAACACACTCCTTATGGTCCATGACATTCTTCAGGTACTTCTGCGCCCTCCGCAGGGTCATACTTTTGACAGCACGTGCAGTCTCATGGGTATTCTGTAATGTATGAAAGACGATCGATTGTATTTACATTCATAAACATTTCTGGGAGGAAATTTTTTTTGAGATATTTGAGATAATGTGCCAGCAGCCAAATTATTATGACACTACGCTCTTGTCTCAGTCTAAACTATAGAACCTAGCTTTTCTGGTCTATCCAACTCTTAATCTACAGTCTTAAATATTTAATTTAATGAAAAAATACGCAGGATGAAGGCTAGAATTGAATCCAAGACTTTATGATTTCTAATCACTCACGTAAATACGAAACGTCATCCCGACTCTGGGAAGAAATCTTCTTTGTATTTAATGAACAATTAATTCATAACCATTATGACACTATACTCTATTCTTTGTCTAATAGCTTTACTTTTTAACTCTTTTTTTAATCTATTGCCTCTTAAACTCTCACTTCTTTAACGAGAAAAATACGGTATGAATGTCGAGATTGAATCCAGGAGCCTATCATTTCTAATCACTCGCGTAAGCATGGAACCACGCGTTATTTCAACTCTTGGATAAAATGCCGCATTTGAGGTTAGATTTTAAAGTGGCATATTTACCTTGAAGTGCACGCGAAGATTGGAGCCGCGCGCTTTGCACGACTTGGTCTGGTTGACCGGCTCGTGGGAATAACGACCCATTGCGTCCTGAAAACACAGACAGACCGATCACTTCCTCGAAATCGTGACTCGTCGGCGACGTCCGCGGCCAACAGCGGGCCCCCAACCTGTCCGCGACATGCCGCGCTTTTCACGCGACTTCGCGGCGATTCTCGCGGACGGACGTGACATTTTCCGCGTCCACGTTGCGGCACGAGGTCTCTTGCTCGAGAAATTATATCTCGTGAAACGAATACCTCGACGATGAGCTAGATGCGGACGGATTTGAGAAACACGACGGGTCGGCTCATACATACCTCTCGACACCACGATTTTAAAGGAAAAGCCGTCACCTCCCTAGCGTCTCACTTCCTGTGTGCGCGCAGAGAGGCCAACTGAAAATGAAGCAAAATCCTATGCGCGTGCACGACTGCAACCTGACGAACTCAGGGGGCCAATTTCACCAACCATGGCTAGCTACTTTGGCATTAAGAACAAGATCATGCATGAAGCCCTCTTTCAGGGACGAAAAAATTTCCTAATTACACATTGATCATACAAATAAATAAACTGTTGAAAAATATATATTTTATTATATTAACTTTCAGTTTGACAAAGTTTGATTTTTCTTTTGCAGCTGCAAATTATTGATGTTAAAATTTATTTTTTTTTTTGCAACATAATATCGCTAATTTAAATAATTGTTCTTGATTCATATATATAAGAATGTTTAATTTTTAATTCATTTAGTTTGCAAATTTTTCTTCGGATGCTTAAAATAGATGTAGAACAATTTTGTAGCATATTTCTAACATAAGTTGGGATACGAGATGCTCATGTTCTGTTTATGAATAATGTTTAAAATATCCAATGTTATATTCATGTTATAAGAATACTTTCTTTGGAAAATAAAAATATATCTTCTTTTAATATTATTCCTTTTTTTTGGCGCTTCTATACAGGAGTTTGTGCCTTTTTCGCCGGCTCTGATTGTCGGCTAACCTGCAATATTTTTTTTAATCGATGCGCATGCTGCGAGTATGGTTATAACGTATCGAGTACTCGTGTGCGAAGAGGGGATCAGGATCCACAAACAAAGAAGAATACTCGTGTGACGGATGTTGTGGATCCTAAATAAACGTGTGCCGTGTTCTAGCTTGAATTGATTGACACTGAGATGTTAATGTAGAGATAAAGGTACCAAAGAAAAAAAATTAATGATACACTTTTGCAACAAGTGCTTGTGAACAATATTATGCAAGCATATATCAACCATGACTTGTCAATAGCAATAGATTGCGATTATAGTGGGATTGAACAATCTTATTATAATGCAATTACAATTTTTGACACGTGATTGATAGGATATTTTAAACTCAACTTAAAGATGTCATAAATTGGAGCATAAAATATTTTAGAGTGACTTCAAGCATTTAATCAATGATTAATTCAATTGGCAGAATTATTTAAAGTGAAATTTCTAACTATATATAATTTGTCATTCTTAACATAATCTTTTCTCCATTTGTTAAACAATGACACAATATCATTTGATGACTAATAACCGATTAAATTAATCATAGTTTGATTGAAAGTCAATAAAAAAAAAATCATTTTCAAAGACATATCAATGGTTTTTTTCTACAGTATAAATTTGTTTTTAATACCTTTGAAATCTTAAAATGTTTCTTAAATGACATCAAAACATAATGTTCTTTTGTCGCTTGTTAAAGTGAAAATATATTTTAATATTTCATTAGAGTGATATAGCTTGTTATTACCAATAGTTACAATATATATTTTCTTTCCTGTTGTGCCAGAATTTCAACTTAACATTATAACACGCTTTTATCCATATAATGGCTGGAAGTGGCAAGATAGTAGTATTATGCAAAGGATTTTCTGAAAAGACTGACAAGCAAGAACCGTATGTTGAAATCTTGGAATCGGCTGGTTATAGTTGCGAATGCTTACAGACTTTAAGATTCGAATTTGTGAATATCTCGGAACTACGAGCGTGTCTGTCAGTAGCTGACAGATATAGTGGTAATATATTATATTACTTTTAATATTAAGCAAGTTTATATGTCATCTGTTCATTAATTGTAGGCATAATATTAACAAGTCCTCGTACAGTTGAAGCTGTTGCACTGGCAGCAAAAGAAGATGCTAGTATCTTGTATCATTGGGAACAGATGCCAGCGTATTGCGTAGGACCCACGACAGATTCTCTCGCGAGAAGTCTACTTAGCTTGAAACATTGTGTGGGTAGTGAATCCGGTAATTCAAAGCGACTGGCTGAGAAGATCGTTCTTGATCTAAAGAAAGATTCAAAACCATTATTGTATCCATGCAGTGAAATAGCGCGTGAAACTATATCCTGTATCGTTGGAGATAATGGGATTTCAATAGAAAAAATTGTAGTTTATAGAACATTAGAAAGCGAAACGCTTGAACAGGAATTGCCAAGAATGCTTGACAAATTTCCTAGTATATTTGTTTTTTTTAGTCCGTCGACAGTGGAATATATTAAGGCGCAACTGAAGAAAAATTTTTATAATGTCAAAGACATAAAAGCCGTAGCAATAGGACCTGTAACAAGAGATGCGTTAATTAATTCTGGTTTCAATATATATGCCACTGCAGATAAACCTGAACCAGCAGCTTTGATACATGCGATCACAACTGCTGAATCTATGGAAAATTTAAGTGAGAATGTTTCATGAAAATATCATGTACTAATTCAACTTGTCAACATTTTTAATATTTTAACATTTGTAACAATGTTACAATATTAATGCATAAGTGTTTTAAATTATTTTACTTTGCAATAAGAGGAATCTTCTTTCTCTTAGTTCACAAGTTTATTAACAATTAAGATGTAAATAATGTATATATATTTTAGAGAGCTATAAAATCAGATGTGTATAAAAATGTGTGTTTGTACATATGTATACAATATTCTGTTTCCCTTTGGAGTGGCTATCATATGTGCACAAAGATGTGCATTATTCTAAGAGTCAAAGATTTCAGTTTAAATTCGATGAAATTTCTATTTAATTGCCGCTTCTCGGATGGAAAAAGCAATTTACTTGAAAATATCTTACCACGAGTACACCTCTATAGAAATCGACGTTAAACTAAGATCCATATGCCTGACGCACAATTTGCAGAAGCGCATGAAAGATTGATCCGCATAATCTTTTGGGGTTAACAAACATGTATAATATATTGTTGTAGTTATAATTTTGACTGAGTTTATTATATTTTTTCAGATTTAAAAGGATAATGTGTTAGTACTGTATTAATACAATATATAATTGTATTAATAAAAAACCGCTGTTTGCAAGTTTGTGCGCACATGTATATATTATATTAATAATTTTTATAATATAATATATATATTTAGAAATAAAATATTAGATAGATTTAGAATAAAATATTTTAAAGAATTATTCGAAACAAAATAATGTAAAATATATATTTTTCATACACATTTTATATAAATTATAAATATACTTATATATAAAAAATATATTCATATATAATTATAAATATTTTATATGCAATATTTATGAATTATATATAATATATAATCTCTTTTTGCATGTTAATCCAAATTTTGTATATTATAAATATCAATAGAATTTTTGATATTAGGCTTAGATTTAGATTTCATATTTCATTAAATTTAATACCTATTACGGTTTACACCCAGCAGGCACGAAATATCTGAGCCAACTATTGCGGACTGATTCGCATAATAAGGCTGATTGTGAGAAGCGTTTCCACCGTTGTTATATTTCATTTGGATCGCTGTTTCGTAATCGGGCGCTGGTCTATATGACGGTAATAACGCACGCAAACTATTTATATCGGTTGCTGAAACAGACACAACAGGACACGGTGACGGTACTGAAAGATCATTGCAGCTTGTCCATCGCGTATGTGTGTCCGAGGTTCGATGTCCAAGATTATCTGAATTCACGGACACTGCTTGTTCAGAATCGTTTGTATCATTATCCTGAAATGAGATATATTAACATTTATAATTAAAATCTATACGCATATTTCCATATATAGGGTATCAGAAACAAAAGTATCAAAACGAAAGTTAAAGGTAGATTGGGTCAAACCAAGAAGAAGTCATGTACCATTTTGTAAAATTCGTAATAGTTATTGAGTAATTAATTGAATGTCTGAGCGAATGAGCGCGTTTCAATTAATTACTCGATAACTATTACTACGAATTTTATAAAATAGTACACGACTTTTCTCTTCAGTTTGATCCAATTTATTTCCAATTTTCGTTTTGATACCCTGTTTAACAGGTGCTAATTTACGCACACAGCAGCCACTAGATCTTTCTTGTGGACGGCGTTCTTGATACTGTATATAAAATAAATGTTGTGCTATACACAATCTCCATATATATTTTGCATCTCGCGACTCGGTAAATACAAATTGCTTCGCTTCTTCATCCGTTTTATATTCTATTCTAAATGTTTTCTTCTGATTTATAACATTACTGATATCTTTCCACCTGCAAAGTATAAATTTATTCATTTTTTTATATAATTTTTGCAATAATTGTTAGCATATATCTAAAATAATATATATACAGTAAAAAATAACCTGTAAAATTGCGTTGTTTGTGTATTAGGATAAGCCACCATAATTCCATTGATAGAAATTCCAAGTATAACTTTATTGTTACTGGTATCCTAAAATATATATTTCATAGTTGCAATATTTGAAATTTATATTAAAAAACAATTTATCAATTATCATGTTATGCTCTTACAATCAACACTGTGCAATTTGTACCTTGGCAGTAAACGTTTCGGTACCATATCCTTCCAATTGCATGGCAATCGAGATATATAGTTCTTCTGCAGTAGCTTGCGTCATATTGACAAGACCCTTATATTGGCATATTGCTGTGTGTAAAAGAGAATCCTGTCCTCCTGGGTCTGTCTTGGTTATATCCTAAATATAAAAATATCAGAATTAGATTTATATATTTGCTATTAGAGCAATCTAACTTTGAAAATTAGCATTACATTTGGGAAGAAAGTGCACTGGTGGAGAAATTCCATGGTATGCCTCTCCGGGCTATAATTTCCGAACTCGGCTTGCATAGAATAGCTCGCTAATATGCAAGCTTGTCTGTAATTACAATGTATTTTGTTCTCTAGTACATCGTTTTTCAGTTGAAGATAATAGTGATATCTGCGGAAGAAAAGGAGAAACTTGTGAAATTATATTCGCATTTCCTAAAAGGCTTACTTCAGTAAGCCTCACTATCACTTGAGCGAACGATAAAGTCAACCTTGTCAATTCGTCTTGAATAAGCTGTACATCCACAATGTAGTACATAACTCTCAAGTAAAGCGTGAAGCTTTTAGCATCTTTTTCAAGCTGTCTCTTCAGAGGCTTGTCCATGTCTACCCATCGAAGCAACGACGTACTGCGGCAAACATAGCGCAAGCTAAAATACTCAGGCTGCCCCAATCCCAAGCGCTGCATCACATTGTCCAGGCACTCCTGGCCAACGCTGTCGATACTGAGGGTGCATTCTATAGAAGTGGCGTCTAACAATTCAACACAGATCACATACTGATTCTTGGACACGACATTGTACTGCCGGCTCTTCTTCAAGTGGAACTTGAATGGCATTTTGGCAGCCGCAAAGTAGCTAAAAGAAAATTATAGCATTTAAGAGATATGAAGGTTCGTTGTCTTGTTAATGTTCATTTCTACTAATGTAGATTAACTTTAACCTTGATTTAACTTAGTTTTATCTTTTTCTAGTTCTAAGAATTAAAAAAAAGATAAAAAGCAAGTTAAATCGAAATTAAAATTAATCTACACTACATACATTGGTAGAAATAGACATTAAACAGATTGAAAAAATTAAATGACCAGTAACACAAACATTTATAAGTTGTTATAAGAAAAATAATTTTTCTTTCAATAATAAGAAAACAATATATACGTTTTGATTATACTCAATCTTCAGTACATGTAAATAAATTAAAGAGGAGTAGAGAGAATAAGAGTGAAAATAAACAACACGCAAATTAAATTAAGCATTTTATTATAATTGTGCTAAAAAAGACAAACAAGAAGCGAATAAAGAAGCGAGTACATGGCAAGAGTTAGACACAATTATCTCGTGTGATAATTGTAAAATGATAATTCGACAATTCGAAATTGAGTCATATTGTAGATAAATGTTTAACGTCAAAAACATGTAATACGACTTATTTTGCGTTCCAAGGCGAGAATATGTCCATTTGTCAATTTGAGAATAAAAGCATGAAGCCAAGCCAAGAACTTACTACCTACTATGCAGAAATCGAGTCTCAGGATAAAAGTTGTTTAAAAAGTAAGTTAATATCTCTAAAAAATTGCCGTCAGCCTCTTATTTATACCGAGTCGAGTAGTCAACTTTAAAATTATAACGGCTGAACAAGTAGTACGTGATTCGGGCGTCCAGTAGAGGTCGAAAGTACGAGCAACAACAGATTATAGGTTAGGAAAGCTCCGAGGCTCACGGCTGCATTAAATATCGCTTTCGGCGAAGTGACGTCACCCCGAATTACGATAAAGCGTCGCAATAACAGACTGACGGTGCAACAACGGGCCGAGATAACGACGTACATTTCGAACGGTGCGCGCACGCACACTCACCCGATGTCCTAAAATACCGTACGCCCATCACTCCCCTGTGTAAACATCACGTCACACGTGCGCGACGGACGTGTGCATTTTGCGAATCCGCGGCACCGCTATCGGCGTCCATATCAGTCAGATATCGGCCGATATCAGACGACGATCGTCGAGTTCCTTTTATCGCTCCGGTCCACTTTCCGCCCCCTCAACGTGCGTAAACTCGGCAAACTCTCCGACGGGAGGGAGATTTCCTGCGCGTTTCTCTGCTGCTGCTGCTGCTCTCCGGCAGTCCGGCCTGTCCGGCGCGAGAGTATCGATATATACTTTCGCCGCGCGTCGACGCGGCCTGAGATATCGAGAGGTCGGGCAGGCGGCATCGATATACCCACCCGTCTCGGAGTCAACGGCCATCGCCGCCGGCTACAGCTGGTCCGCGCGCGGTGAGTCCGGCGGAGCGAATTCGAAAGCGTTGGCGGGCCGCCGTCAATAATGAGAAAAAGGGATATCGCCACGCGCCCGCCCGCCCGCGCCACCGCCTCCGCCGCCGCGTCGCACGCCCACCGAATGCTGATAAGGAGCCGCGGTTAGATCCGCGTAGCGCTCCCACGCCGCTGGGATCCCCGCTCGGTGTCACATGTGCCACGCGCGAGGAAAATGAGCATCCTGCGAAAGAGGTGAGCGCGAGAGAGGTGTCCCGTCTGTGAGCGACGCCGCGTCTCTCTCTTTGTTTATATCTGTGGATTCTTATTTGCAGATTGAGCGAGTTTGACGACATTCTCGACGCGGACGTGATTGACACGGCCAGCCTCAGTAAAATATGTTTCCACGGTACGCGCCTGTGCCACGCACGACCGACTCCTCGCTTCGTCCGCTCGTTGTGGACGTGGTTCTTATGTTGTGTTTATGAGTCTGTTGGTCCTTTCTAATCGCGTCTCGTTTCAGGCGTTCCCGACGAGCCCGGCGGCCTCAGGCCCCTGTGTTGGAAGCTGCTGTTGAACTACCTGCCGTCGACAAAGTCAAGCTGGTTGGAGACTCTAAAGCGCAAAAGGGAGTTGTACGATACCTTCATTGGTGAGAGGCTATCCTGTTACTGTTCTTGCGATGAAAATAATTTAGGGCCTAAGCAGAATGGCTGACTTATCATTTCAAGATAAGTTTTAAGTCTTTGTCTTAAAGTAACGTATAATACTGTCTTATGTCTAAAGTCTTGTGAATACAGATAGCGCAACGCTAAGACTTTAGACATAAGACAGTATTGTGAACTACTTTAAAACAAAGATTTAAATCATAAAGTCTTGATGTCTTGAAATGATAAGTCAAGAATTCTACTTAGACCCATAGACTCAACTCGAAACTTATGTATGGGATTTTTAACCGTTTCGCAGAGGATCTCATTGTTATGCCTGGAGAATCAAATACTGACGACAAGGAAAGAGTCGATGTAACGTTACATGATCATCCACTCAATTTAAATCCAGACAGCAAGTGGCAAACGTACTTTAAAGATAACGAGGTTCTACTTCAGATTGATAAAGATGTTAGGTGAGTATTGAATTATGTAAACACTTGGAGAGGTTTCCCTCTGAGTCATTGATAAAGGTGGGAAACCAGGACGGTAAATTTTATTTGTGCAGGCGGCTGTGTCCAGACATATCATTTTTTCAACAAGGCACTGATTATCCATGTCAAAAGATAGTGAACGCCAACAGCCAGCAGCGTTTACATCACAGAGTTCAGCACACGGTGCTGAAAAGCGCGAACGTTGAAAGGAAGGGCTTAGGGGTGACCAAGGTAAAAAAAAACTACAAACGGTTCAAAGCTTCCATCGCTAATTTCCTTGTTAAATTTATTAATAGATTTTACTTGTCTTTGCCCTTACGTTGACGTGGAAAGCAGCAGGTATTATAAACGATGCAAGTAGAGTAATATGTTCTACCTAAAATAGCATTTAAAAGATCCTTTTTGTATCTTGCGCATTGTAAATAGAGATTGTGTCAGTGACGTAGTTCCCTTACATTTTGCAAATATGGTACAATTTATGTTATCACATTGTTATATTTTATCTGTTAGATAGCGGTTTCTGTCAGAAAGGCTACGGAAGATTACGCGCCATTGGCCGAGGGTGGTGAAGCGCACTGGGAAGTTTTAGAGCGAATTCTCTTTTTGTACGCCAAGTTAAATCCCGGTCAAGGTTACGTGCAGGGAATGAATGAAATAGTCGGACCTATATATCATGCATTTGCTTGCGATCCGGATCCTACATGGAGAAGTATGTATCGTGATATGAGGGCAATTTAAAGTTAGGTATAAACGACATCTGCTGATAGCGATATATCTTTCGTTTCGCAGAACACGCCGAGGCAGACACTTTTTTCTGTTTTACTAATCTGATGGCCGAAATACGTGATTTCTTTATAAAAACATTGGATGAGGCTGAATTTGGAATTAATTCGATGATGAGTAAATTAACTAATCAAGTTCGAGCCAACGATCCCGAGGTTTGGCTGCGTTTACATCAGCAAGAACTATGTCCGCAATATTATAGCTTCAGGTATATAGATATAATATATAGATTGCTGTCATTATCATCAATATTTGTAATTCTCATTGTTATCATTATTTCCATGCTCGAAATAAGATGGTTGACGCTCCTCCTTTCGCAAGAGTTTCCCTTGCCAGATGTTATGAGGATATGGGATTCCTTGTTTGCTGATGAGACCAGATTCGGTTTTCTCATACATATCTGCTGTGCCATGATCCTGTGAGTAAACAAATTTTATCGTATTTTTAGCGATAATCTTCGTTGTTCTCTTAATATGTATGTATATATGTATTTTTATTAGATTACTGAGGGACCAGTTACTGGCCGGCGACTTTGCTGCAAATGTTAAACTTTTGCAGGTGAGAGATATAAATATACTTTATTGCATATATGTGCATTTATATTTATTATTATTAGAATATAAGATGCATCACGACAAAATAATATATTCTATATATGTATATATCTAGAATTTCCCCTCGATGGATATCCAGATTGTGCTCTCTAAAGCTGCTGCCCTGGCAGGCAAAACTTTATAATTTTCTTAATTATTAAGAATACGGATGCAATGATACAAGATGCAATGATTTGTCGGTATGTCGAGTATCATGATTCTTTTCCTCTCTCTCCGTTGTTACGACCACATACGTGATATATATATATATATATATATATATATATATATATATATATATATATACAGGGTGAATTTTAATGGTTTGAACAGCTTTTTACCATGAGAGCTAGGTTACCGATTCTACTACACACACACATACTTATAATGACCGTTTGTGTGACTAAATGCCTAAGTGTGATATAAATGTGTGAATAGTAGAATCGGTAACCCAGCTCTTATGGTAAAAAGCTGTTCAAACCATTAAAATTCACCCTGTATATATATATATATATATACATTAAAGTATTTTATATACCATCGTCATTCCCAAGGAGAGAAAAATGCAATATAATATCAATTATACAATATCATGTAGATGTTTGAGCTGTTAGCCAATCTTATATCAAATATTTGTATATACGATACAAACTTTCGTAGCAAATACTGAGATCTGTAGTGAGAAATGATTGATGAAAAGATGTCGATTCGGCGTTGATTCAATGTCTTTTCAACCATTATTTTTCATTAGGTATACACCATTTTGCCACATGTTAAATTTTTTGATATATCTAAAATGTATTTGTGTATATACATGTTATATCGGAATGTACAACATTTGGCTGGATCAAAGTATAAATTTATACAAAGGATACGATAATCATTTCGTAAACGGCAGGTAACGATAAAATGAGAATTAAGTCGAAGAGGGAAATCTGATTTCAGCTTTCCCGATTGTGCGATACAATGTGGAATTTTGCAATAATCGCATCGCAATAGATTAGTACCATTTATACGCGCCATAATAATTACATGATACGTTAAGAGGAGAAATTACATTTTGTAATCTTATTTTTGTAATAAAACGCGCCGTTCGAACTACGTTTATAAAATAAAGGGAAACGTTATCAGTTCCATCCTATATGTATCTCTACAATTGGATTACTTTGCAAACGGTCGACGACAACATGAGCCTCCTAGAAATATGCTTCCTTTATTCTACTCGCGAAAGAGACAGAGAGGGAGAGCGAGAAAGAGAGAGAGAAAGCGACGATCATTATTGGATTAATAAAGCCGCCGCGTTCCCTAGCAGAGTAAACCGAATTTCCAGATTTTATTTCATCTCGTCTCACTCTCTGCAGAGTAGAATGATTGACCCGAACGACGACAGGAATATTAATCAGAATACATCTTGGTTATTCGCGCCGAAGCTATGCGAACATTTCCGGACTACGTAATGTGATAAAGATATATTAGAATTATTGTCAAAGAACAACGAAGAACTGAGAAAGAAAAATGTTTCGTACATGATCAAGAGGACAAAAGAAAGGTTTATATCACGAAGTTAAAAAATAACGTAAGGTGATATCCTTGCGTGTAAACAGCATAGAAAATTACGGGGGCTGCGGTTCAACCGACCACCGACATGCTTTGTTGGGGGACCGGACATCCAGTCGTCGCGGCTCGGACCCCCGGCGTGGCGAATCGCTGCCGTATCTCGAGATTTCGAGGATAGGACGCGATCCGAATGCCGGGCGTAAAAGTCGCGCGAGGTCCCGGAGAAAGAGCACCCGCGCTCGTGTGGGTGGACTTTTATGGCGGTTGATTACCTGATTTATAATCTCAGTTCGCGCGGGGGCCCGTGCGAGGCTTGGCGACGACGGTCGGGCTCCGATCGAGCCCGCAAATCATCGTCGCGTTTTGAAGACGGAGGATACTTTTTTCTTTTCGACCCTTACTCGCCGAATATCAATACTTGGCTAGAATCCAAGGCAGAACATCAGTGCAGCGAGTGTTTTCCAAGATCGGAAGCGATGCTCATCTTTGATGCGACGACAAGTAGAGTGACTGTAATAGCGACCCGATGGCAATCAGGGTTTAATGAAGAGAATCCGGGAGCAGCGGGCTCCTATAAAATCGCACAAAAACTAGGCAACAGTAGATACCTACCGTAAACGCTCCCGTAGTCATTAGGGTCGAAGCTCAAAATTTACTTCGGCCATCCCTCTCGCCGCCGCCGCCGCCGCCGCCTCTAATCAGAGATCGCAGATTTTATGATCGTTGATGCGATCGTTAAAAGATGTACGCGCCGGAGAGACGGCTGTCTTCTGGTAGTCAGGACGACGTCGGGGATTCATCAGAGTTCGCGTATTGCCCGAGGATAGATTTTCGTTTTTCTTATTAAAATGGAATCTACAGTCCGGGAAGTCGAAGTGAGTATCGGTGATTACACTGTATTCCGTATATGAGCGATAAAGGCAAAAAATAATAGAGCGGCGTCTAAATAATCCGCTGTAAAAATATGCCGTCCGTTACTTGTGATTTAACGTTTTGCTAGAAGTGCCAGAAATACGAAAATATAATGATTTCAATAAACACTAACAGTAATATTGCATCAATATTATAATTTCCTATTCAACAATGTAATTGTCCTGTACAACATGTCTTATATTACATTTATATTGTTGAGTGGAAAATTATAATATATTGATGTAGAGATGTGTATGTGCGAATTAAGGATTTTTTATGTCGAATTGAATCGAATTTTTTTTCTTTTTCGAATTCAAATCAAACCGAATCAAATTTCATCGGAATCGAATCGAATCGTTGACATATAATTTTTAATTAACAGTAAACAGTAAAATTATTAGATTGAATTTTAGCATGTAAATGAGAGAACTAATTTTGATGTACTATAGAAAAATAATATAAATGCACTTATCAACATGATTGTATTATTTTACTTAATAAGAAATATAATTTTATAAGATTTTATAAGATTGACAATAGATTCGAATTTTTCGAACAGTTTAGATTCGAATAATAAAAATTCAAATTTGGATCTCGAATTGAATCTCACTTGCACATCTTTAATGCAATGTAACCGTTAGTCGGTGTTTATTAAGATTGTTCGATACGCGAAACGAGTTTTCACGACAGGGAACGCCGTTTCGGCTACGCTATTGAGACTTAGATTTGTGTCGAATTCATGGGTTACCGGACTTCTCCCACGTCAACTCGAGGAGGTGACACACGGAGCCACGGGGTTGACGAATGTGCCAAGATCGGCCGTGGATGACTCGGCAGATTGTTCGCCAGCGTTCCCAGCGGTGGTCCCGGTGCGCCTGCATACAGCTTGGATTGATGGATCCTGACCTCTCAAAGGAGGGCTTCGGCACGCCTTTCGGGATATATGATAGATTCGTGCGCGACCTAATACGGACTTGGGAATCGCGAGAGGAAACACCGTCGATCCATCTCGCGTCTCGCTCTCGCCGCCTCTAAAGCAAGAAAAGCCGATTGGATTCTCGCGTCGAAGAAGATTTTCGCGGCGTCTTCGCGCGTAGCTTTCTTTATCGAGTCGTTTCAACCACCGCTGTCTTTATCAAACCGTTTCAGCCGCGCGCGACGCGCCGTCAAGATGCTATCGTGGGCGCGACACATCGGGCACTGTTTACAGTTAATTTACCGTGCCGTGCCACGGCGCGCTATCTCCTATTCGTTGGTGGTCCCACGTATCAAGGATCTCAATCATTTATTTGTGCCGGTGGATACACTCAGCGTGCGCGTCTATCTGTCGTTTCGTGCATTGTACGCGGGTTTTACCTCTCTCATGCCGCGCGTCACGACGTTACGAAGCCGATTTTATATGTTGCCGCGTACGTTGTCCCATTACATAATAACTCGCTGCCATCCAGTCGAGAGAGAAAGAGAGAGAGAGAGAGAGAGAGAGAGCCGATCCGTAGATTATCGGTATTCGATCGATGGACATCTACACCGACAACCGTCGCCGCGCGCGATCGATCCTCCTCGGGGGAGGAGGATCCCTTTGGTCTTCGCCGCCATTCATCCCTCCCCTCGTCAATGCGGGGCCTTGTTTCCGCTCGCGACGTTTCCGGCTGTGCGACGCGGATATCGATAGGATACGAGGAAACGTATCCTCTCGATTCAACGGAGTCGACGTCGCCTCCCTTAGGTAGTCCCGCTCGTACGTGCGAGGGTGCACATGAGGGTGTATGTGCGAAAATTCGGCGGAAGACCGTCGCTCACGTCCGAACAAAACGCATATCGCGCAATAACGAAATCCTCATCCCCCGGGTTACGGGGAGGGACGCGCCCTAGAGTTTAGCGATCTCTAATGAACTGCTAGCCCGTTAGTTAGCTCAGTTCTCTCCCCGTCTCTCTCTTTCTCTCTCTCTCTATTTCAGCTGTGTCTATGTACGCTGCGTGCGGATGTACAGTGTGTACCTGCTACACACTATACGCCACACATAATCCACCCCGAGCGGGTATACGGCGGGAGAAAGAGAGGGCGAGGGAGGGGAGCGGGTGGGCTTTGAAATGCGGAACGTGGTACTACGTACACGTAGATACAAATAAATCCTGTTAGCTGGTACCGCCGGTGGCACGAGCGCTGCAAAGCCGAATTTTCGTTGCTCTCGGCTCACATCTGCGAATATTTGCCTGTGGGTAGCACATTACACCCCCGAACCCGACTGCAACCCCGGCGCTCGTAACTACCGACTAACTCCTCCTCCACCTCCTTCTCCCTCCACCTCTCTATTTTCCCCCCTCTTGGACCGCGCCCCCGGTCCACCCCCGTTTACGCGTGCAGCGGAATACGCCGCGGTTAAATCCGACCGCGCGCATACGTCGCGCTCCGCTCATCCTCTTGCCGTTCGCTCGACGGCGAGACGGCGGGAATTTGCATCTTTACGGGATTACGGGGCGCAACGTGGGGGGTTGTACGCGACGATCGGCAGCGGATTAAGTTCGGCGCTTACAACTGTAATAACAGACCATCCGGCCGAATCGGCGTGATCCCCCTGCGGTACCCCCGTTTCTTTGATTTCTCCCGTCTTCGGGATGCGCGCATCGCGTTCCTGCATACGGCGCTTTGACACGTCGGCTTGCGTGAGCTAAACCGCTGCGCGAGACACGCGCGAGGCCGTGAACAATCGATCATTCATCAAACCGTCGCTTCGCTCGTCCGTCTTTGCCTTTTTCTCCACGTCGCTCGCGTTACTTAATTAGGCATTGGCGGCTTCGTGCCCGTGCCCGCGCGTCGCGACGCGCGTAATTAACACGTGCCTCGATCGCCGGCGATAAGGGAAGATGAAAATTATCGTTGCGAGGGTCCTTTGTACGTATTACTGTCATGTTTCGCGTGTGATTATGTGTGTAAGCGTATTGTCGCGCGTCGCGCTGAATCGCGGACGATCATGATGAATCATCAAGAATGTATCGCACGGCGTTACCTTGATATCGAGAATTATCCGAGGGATATTGGATTGGACGTCGTAAATTCGCCGCTCCTCGCGTCCGATTCCTACCCACGTTTCGAGCCGCACGGCAGCCGCGCGACTTAAAAGCGAGGTGGTGGGATCCTGAAATTTCGCGAGGAGGAAGCCGCGCCTCTCGGGACGCTAAAAACAAGGGAGGACGAGAGCGGAGGCGAGAGGAAGAAGGGGTTGCCGGGAGGCGGGAAGCCCTCTTTTAATTTTCTTTTAGCCGCCGCGTGAGCAGCTAATTTGCGGCTACGAGCTCGGTTTGACAGGAAGGAAGGAAGAAAGGACGGCGGGAGGGCAGGGGGGAGAGGAGCAGGGAAAGAAGCGATTGAGAAGCGGAGGGATCGCGCGGATATAAAGGTGGAAATAAATTTCTCTCTCCTTGTGATTTGCATGCAATGAATTTCCAATTCGATCGGACGCCCTTTGATGCCTCGCGCGGCGATCGGCGGCTTGATTAACGCACGATCGCGCGTATCTTGCCGAATTTTTCTTTTTTTTTTTTTAACCGTCACATTGACGGTCTATCAATTGTCTCGTCGTTACAGTCTCAAATAGTGGAGAGAGACAATTACCGAAACGAGTCGCCTGTGCGGCATGGATTATACTTTTGGTCTCTAAAGATCCTCAGTTTCGACAGAAGAGTCGTCGATCTTCGTCACCCCGTCGAATTTGTTTCATGAATACACATCGAGCAGAGTTCGCATTCGCAAGGGCGCGCTATTTTTTGGCGCACAAAGCGCGAGGGAACAGGGACGCTCGCGAATGCGTAGGTGCGTGGAGGTCGGTAACAGGATTACGAGGGGCGGCCGCGGCGGGGAGAAACTCGCATAGGGGTAGCAGGGCCGACCGAAGGGTGCCGACAAGTGGACCGAATAATATTGCATGGTGCGAGGGAACCGTGTAAAAGGAGAATCGTGGCGGATCCTAAGCCCGAGGTCATTCGGTATCCATCTAACTCGATCGTCGATAGTTCATTTAACGTCGCACGGATATGCGAGGATTACAGAAGTTTCGGAACTCAACTGATCCGGAATGTTATATATATTACATAATTGAGAAATGTAAATAATTATAAAGAAAAAAAATTATAAAAGAAATAGAAATTAATAGAACAGGATTTACGAGAATTCTGTTGTAAACAATCAAAATACATATAATTAATATCTAAATGGAAGCTTCAAATTGAATCCCGTTGGCCTTTCAGGAATCAACGATAAAGCTACTCGTAATCACCACCAATGACTGCAATTGTCTTTTCGGAAATTACGAAGCTGCGCACTTTTCTCCCGTTGGTCCACCCGCGACCGATGTATGTACACTCGTCGAAATTGATCAATCGCCTGTGTACCAATCGAGGGTGCATATTTAGCGGACACGGACAGGACAACGCGGGATAAACCTGTGTAACTCTCGAACGTGACGTATCTACGTGTGCGCGCACGCACACGGGCTTGCATCACGAGCAAGTGCTGCGAGAATTGTTACCCCGGTCTTTGTGCGACAGCGCCGGCATCCGGCGAGCTGCAGCGTCTTCAATAACGACCCTTCCAATAGTAACCTCTCGAAAAATATTCCGCTCGCGTGTACCGCGCTCCGCTCGGGAGATGTTTGGGATTTGGGATTTGGGATTTGGAATTCTCGATTTCGCGTTAGGATGAGGGATACGAGGGACTTGACGAGAGAGAAAGAGAGAGAGAGAGAGAGAGAGAGAGAGAGAGAGAGAGAGAGAGAGAGAGAGAGAGAGAGACAGACTTTTTTTTTTCGGGAGGACATGAAGGTGAATCCTCATCGACTGCTGCGGATTGGTACACGTGCGACGCCTGTGTATCTCGCGGGCGTCGCGTACCGTCGTATCACGGCGACGAAGGGAGGAAGGCACAGAAGAATGAAATGATCGAGTTATGCCTGATTGCCGCTTGTTGTTCCAGCTCGATAAATCGGACCCGGACTCGGACCGAACTCACCCTGCTCTCCCCAATTTTGCCCAGTCCTTCAGCCTACCGCCCTTCGCAGATAATTGTCCCGAAGAGGACCTCGTTTCGCGAAGACGAACGAAGATACGATCGAGTGCAGGCCAGGAAGTGATTTCCTTAACTCGTCTTAATCTCCTCGATTATAATTACGGTGACTATATTTTTTTGACAAAAATAAAGAACCGCCACCTACTCTTTTTTTCACAAACAAGTGCAATGTAAATTTATTATTATCATTAATATTTTATCCCTGAATATATATTTATATGAAAAAAGGTAAAATTGTGTAAACTAAAACAATTATAGGTATATAAAAAAAGAAACACATCCTTATTTAAACATTTCACAAAATATACAAAGGTGATAAAGACTGAAAAACAGAACATTTTATAGGACTTTTCAGAAATAAAAAACAAAAGTGAGTCTTCAAGAAAAAAATAAATCTAAAAGACAGACTTAAAATAAAGAACTGTCCTTAGTTAGAACGGATGGTCACCGTAATTATCGACGCGAAATCTTTTCTTCGAGCCTGATTAATTTTGACAGCGCGATTGCCGCTCGCAGCTTCGGATCGCTCTCGTTTCATGAATCTAATCCATATTGTTCGCCGACGTTGACACGATCGATATCGATATGCGTGCCACTTGTTGGCACACGTCGTTAGGTCCGTAAGGAATACTTTTAAGCCATTGGCCAGCGACTCACGGTTGTCAACGACGGTTAATTCAGCGTGTAACCGTACGCAGGATCGAGTTAACGTTAAGATCAAATTGGATTTGGCGCCGGCGCTGGTCTGGCTAAAACTTAGTCATCCGGCAGGACCCTCTTAATCCGTTTACGCTCCTTCGTTCGGGATCCTGCCGTCTGCGTCTCCGCGGCTACGTTGACAGAGAAATAAAGAGAACGGGGCGCGGAGAACGAGGAGAAAGAGGGATCGCTTCATTGAGAACGGGGAGGGGGGAGGGTAACATCTACGAATATCGGTTCAATGGAGATAAAATTAAATGCGGGCGAAGGAGAATAATATCCGTTTTCCGGAAAGTGCCGACGTCGTGCGATTTGTCGCACGGGGATAGATACGAAAGAATCGACTTTCAGCCGGCGTTTTGCCATCCGAGACGCTAATGGACCGTTCACCGATCCATAATGCTTCCGTCGTCCCTTCGCAAAATAATTAAAGGACGAAAGAAATTAATTTTATAATACGAACTCAATTGTTCGTATTTCCACATCGTGTAGATGACACGAATACGTCATCTACACGTGACATTTTGCGAAACATCAACTTTGTCACTTCACGGATCTCAACGTCTTCCTTTCGCGAGACTCTTTGAGAGAAGACACCTTGTCGGCGACGGGATTCAGCCTTCCCGCCGAGGCCACTTATCCGTAAAATTTCCGGGAGATTCGCGACGATTCGCGGGGCGTTGGCGGAGGCGGCATGGAACGGACACGCCCAGCGTCGCGACGCTTTTATCGATCAACAAGAGCACGGCCGATGTGCGCCAACGGCCATTTTACTTTTCCGCCGGCTGATACGGGAGAGGATTGAGGAGACGGAATCCCTGCGAAGCGAATCGAGCGATTCTGCAGGATACTTTAACAGGGATAATCTATCGACTTTTCTTTATTCCGAGCCAAGCGTCGGTAAACTTTTTTCTATAAAGAAACAGATAATAAATAACTTACAGGCCAAAATTATGCGAGGCACACAGTCGACGAGATGTGGGTGTTTATATAACAAGAAAAAAAATAAATGTTTACTAATTTTTTTCTGATGAAATAATAATAATTAAGCGGATCGGAATTTGGTCGGCGAATCGTGTAGTTTGTCGTTCTTTGTTCTAAACGATACGCGTGTCTTCAAATATGGCCGGCAACTCCGGGCGAGAATATTGAGATCTTGATAATTGGCTACTCTAAGCTTGGGGTTCCACCTGGATTAATAAATTTTTAACGCACCGTCGTCGATGTAGTACGGTCCCTTTACGAGTAAAGGGAAAGAGGGGAGAGAGTCGTTATCATTACCGTTCGCGTATACGTATCGTATTAGGCCTTTAAGAGAGGCTGCTAAGACTTATAGATTCTCGCGTATCTCGCGTACAGGACGTTATCATATTTATGGGCGGTGCCAGGGAACGTGCGACACGAAAATCGCATCTATCGGCGCGCATATTTTTAAATACTAATTCAGTGTGTGCGCTTCGCCTTGTCGTTTCGACCCGTCCCTCGTTGTATAAGCCCCATTCAGATTGCGCGATCGGCTACTTCACGGTCTTATCCGCGACTCTCGGCGACACGAGGCGAAAACGAGGCGGGAGCGTAGCCGGGTCAAAGTGATCACCGATCTCCTATCCATGCAAATGACTTAATAAGGAGACCACAGCGTTTAGGGGCTCCGATATACTTTGTATATAGATATGTGCATTTTATTTCTTCTTCTAACATTCTATCCCTCTTTCTTTCTTTCTCATTAGTTTCTAAAATCTACCTCTTTTAACGTCTATTGTTTACATATATTACGTATATTACACGTTTACATTTTATGTAGTTTACATTACATTTTCTATCCTCGTAGTACTACTATTTTCAAGTTCAATTTTTTTCATAACATTATTCTAGTTTTTTTACTTTCTTAATTTTTTAAAAAGGGTAAGTTTGAAATATTAATAAATGATTTCTCTTTCTCTCTTTTTCTCTCTCCTTTTTCTATTATATTATGTTCGCTGTTGACTTCATCATGTGAGGAAATGGATTCAGTGTCATCAACAATATACAAGACCTTGTCGACGCGAGAGACGGAAGTGGGATCGCGCCGGGCCATGTTCGCTGATTCGAGAGGAATAATCGGATTATAGCTCAGTACCACTGCGTGCGCGGGGTGCGGTTCATTGTTGAACGTTGACTCGAGAGGGATGAAACCACGTGTAGATACGGTGTAGCGGCGCGTTTCTCGGCGAGACGCCGTCGAGCCCATTTCTCTCTCTCTCTCTCTCTTTCTCTCTTTTTCGAGCACTATGCTCACCCAACAATCGAGAGATCCGAGCGATGTGGGACCGAATGAATCTCATTCCGGGGCTCCGAACGCCGACACGTGGCCTTACGCTATTACGTAATGTAATATCGATCTCGCACGCTCCTGTTCTGCGGTGTCCTGCGATCTTTGTCATCCCGTTGGAACCGTCAATGACTTTGGCGCCTCGCAGACCGACCGTGCGATCCCACGCGAGCACGTCGACTGTGATCTTATCGATGATCATCCGCGATGAGGGCGAACGATACGATTACGGCCCGAGGCGCGCGGCGTTTCGACCTCCTTTACAACCCGCGGGATTCGCGGGCTATCCGGACAAGTTTCTATTCTTCGACGCGTCGTAATGCCCGGCGGAAAAAAAAGGATCGCGCGTCCTACGCGAGCGGACGATAGAAATTGTTTTCCCGTACCTGCAGCATGACTCGATTTTCAGAGTTAGCGGTCCCACGATGGAAACTGACAATCGACAATCGACGAAAGACGATTTTATCGGCGTCGCATCTCTCGCATCGCTAATTATCGCGAATATTATCGGTATACGCGAGCCGCGCCGCGCCGTGCCGCGCCGAGCCGAGTCGAGCCGACCAGCGCATCGCGCTGAATCATCGAAGGGGCTTTATTAGGCTCCGTTGCACCTGCGAGCGAGGCGGAAGCGGTGCGTTCCCATGAAGAAATCCCGCCACCCGTAGGAAACCCCGTATATCTACATGTACACGGGGCTTGGGAAGGACGCGCGCGGGGATTTAACTGTGCGGGGTGTGAGAGAGAGAGAGAGAGAGAGAGAGAGAGAGAGAGAGAAAATTCAGGGACACCGACGAGAAGAAACACACGTCGCGTTCTATGTTTGTTTGGCGGCTAAGCGCGTTAGTCTTAATCCGTTCGTCGTCGCTATTTTTTCGGTATCCCTCGTGCTAGACCAACAAAACGTCCGACGTAATCACATGTAGCATATATCGGTCGATTGTCCCCTAGAGAAGGAAGGCAGCATGCTTAAATCGAACCCATCGCATTCCCGTTCGATGACGAAACGACCTGTGCTATTACAGGTGAGCGGGAATCATCGGCATGCGCTACCAAAACTCACCTGTTATTATCCCGCGGCCCTTGTCGTCGATCATACTCGAGAACGAGAGGCATAAGGATCTTTGTATCGTGATCTTGTAACTCGGACTTTAAATCATATTAGAAATAGCAAATAGCGAATATAAAAAAATTTCGCGCCACATGGATTCACGATCGATCAAAGAGCGCGGTTTTTTATAGGGTTTTAAAGCTTAGGCTAAGTAGATTAATAAGAATATAGAGAGAAGATTAAGAATATAAAAACTCAGTATTATTCTCTCAGCTGTTTTGGAAATAAATGGAAATAAAAAATGCAGTCTCAATAAATTGTAGTCTTCTGGCCCGTTTATTTCCAAAAATGATTGAAAGAATAATACTGAGACTTTATATTCTTAATTTACTTGGCCTAAGTTTAAATTTAATGTACCATTTATTGAAAAATTCAAAATATGAAAAAAAGGGCTAAATGTCTGTGGACGCTTGGTTACAACTTTTTAATATAATTTTCAATTGATTTCGTACCAACTAGTAAATGCCGAGGTGCTATGTTTCGATGATTTCGCCGATAACATTCAGAGATAATTTCGTGGGCCGATAATTTCAGAAATCGATCTTCTCGCACCTGTGCAATCATCGGAATGTTTTGCCGGGTTAATATTTGATCGTCTTCGCTGACAGAAGTGTGTTTCGATTTATACCGGTATACATATTCTGCCTTTCAAGTGTAAGTAAATACGCTATTTATCGGTTCTCGCAATTTTTAACTCGACCAAACGCATGATACGTAAGGCCGTCTTTAATTGCGCGTCACTCGATTCATTCTGTTGCTGTTTTTCAGCGATAAATAATCTGTGTTTTTACTCGATTTCGATTGCAGCTCAAATTAAAATTCTCTTGAAGTGCGCGTCTTCGAAAATCGCTTTTCGAATTTGCGACGAAAAATAAATTAAATTTCCTTTCATTTTCCAAGATTTTCCTATGTTTCACGACGAATGAATAGGTGATGAATATTTATACGCGAAAAAATTCTTTTGTTTCGTCAAAGAAATGGCGAATGACGGTATACATTGTAAAAGAAAGATAAATAGATGATAGATAAATAGATAGAGAGAGGAGGGAGGAGGGAATGAGGGAGTTCGCAGGGCGAGCTGGTTTTCGTAAGGTTGAGCACAGTTTTGACGATAACGAGCGGATTTGCAATCACGACTATATTGTGCAGGATCCTGCTGTTAGCTAACTTCAAGAGGGATGAAACACAGGCGCCCTGAGATCACAGGGCAGGAGGTTGAATGTAGGATGCGGACAGGGAGGATGGGAGAGAACGTCGCGTCGCGCCGGCTCTCCGTTACCGTCGCAATCGCTCGCGTATGCTGCGCGACACAGGCATAAACTGAGAATTTCAAATCTGCGAAATTGTCGCGGAATTACTTTCCCCTTATTCGTTCTTCTCAAGTTTAATTCGCGATTAAAAACACGCCATTTCCGATCGCTCATGACTCCGAGACTATCCGATAATTATTTTAGGAGAGGGTCAACAAATCAGAAAATTGATGGATAAAAATATAGTAAATATACACTAAAAAAGAAATCTGTTATTAAAAATGGACGAATCAGAAAATCTTGTAGGATTGATCAAATATTCTAGTTATTATAGTAGAACTCAATACTTTATTAGTTATAATAATCAGAATTTTTATTATAATAATCAGAATATTTGATCAATCCTACAAGATTTTCTGATTCGTCCGTTTTTAGCCAGAATTTTTTTTCAGTGTAGTCTCTCGATATTTTCGAGGATATTTCGAAGCTCCTTTCAAACCTATATCGAGCGAAATGTTCAAAGGATTAAAGATCGAAGCGTTTCACGGTAAATGTCAAGATTTATCGGGCCAAGGCCGCTATTACAGTTTGTTCTTATCGCTTGTGCGACTGTGTGGTCCACATAAACGCGAAGGAGGAAACAGATAGCGCGCTGTTAAACACTCGCGTCTTCGGTTGAGAGGCAGTGAACCGGATTTTTATAATATTCCCGCTGTTTACACAGCAGGTGGTTAGTGATGCGTGCGACACGTTAGCCTTCTCGAATTTGTATTCTTTTACGAGAAACTCCGGGGACCTAGGTGACAATAGAGTCACGGGTTCCGCGCTCGGGGCCTCGCGGCGCATCCCGGCCCAATGTCGAACGCGAATAGGTCCGATGGCGATCATTCTAATGATAATATTAAGTGTCCTACACCTGGCCTCGTGACCGAAGGCTCCTCTCCAGACCATTTTTAGGAAACTCCGCGAGAGCGGAGAGTTCTTTAACTCGGCGTGTAAAATGCGGAGAACGAAGGGACAATCAATAGGAATAAAAAAAATTTTTAAGTGACTGTCGGGATCAAAATATTGTACGACATCGTGATTAATAATTACGCCGATCGGTATTGCAATCCAGTCGCATAGTATCTGAGTACTTGCACAAACATAAAGCTTAGTAATACGGATCGCGGCATCGGTACTCTCAGATATACTCGCGACTCGCGGTACGGTTATTAATTATCCAATTTTTTTCTCCGGATGCACGTGATTGCCGCATCGCCTTGGTATGCTCTCTCCGATGATCGTCGACGGGCTTGGCTCTCGATCGCGCCGATTAATGGGCTCGTACGTACGGCTCGTGGACGCTGGACGCGGGACCGTCGCGTTGTCGCCTTCGATTTGTTCGGCACCGGCCGAACGGGGGACGGGGTGGAACCCCGCGGTTTTGCGCCACGAGAGAGAGAGGATCCTCCGAGCGCCTCGTGCAGAAGGACCTTTGTTCACAGTTGGCTTCGCCACCGGAATAATTCGACCGCCATTTTTCTCGCTTTATGCCGGGTAAGCGTTACTAATGGCCCGTTCTCGAAGCAGTGCGAGGCGACACGAGAGACTGGCGCGCGTAGGTAAATTTACACGGTTTTACGCGCTTGCTTCGAGTTAATAAATAAAGGCGCCGCGCGCGGACTCTCGAAAATGCACGCTCGTGCGTCAACGTGCATCGAGCACGCAGATGTCTCGGAATACCGCGTAAGCAATCGCGATTCTCGATACTTTATGACGATGTCCCGGTAGAATTACGTAAGGATTAATATGGCGACGCGACGCGATCCGTTTCGATAGCATTGGACACTTCATCGATCGTCCCGGCATCCCGGTGAGAAGCCGGGCGTTTAAGGAGCGAGAGACATTTCACGGATCACCAATCGCCCGGCAATAAAACACACGGGCGACAAGAATCGAAAACCCGTTTGACAGTTTTCCACGACGTGAGAAATTCATATTCATTTTGGGCGTGGACGTGGATATGCGCGCGGTCGCAGCCAAGCCGAACGGGATCGTGAATGTATACATATAACACGTTGCGTCGCGCCTGTGTGCGTGGTGACGCTAAAACGTGTGTAAAGAGAGATAGAAATAGTATAGGCGGGGAGGGATAGCGCGGTGATAAAAGCCGCCGGTCTATTCGGGGATGATTTACGGCTCGGGGTTCGGCGCGGTGAAAATACAAACAGGTGCTGGAACTTCCTCGAAAACTCATATTTATCCGAATGAAAGAGGAGAATCCATTTCGTATCCTTGATATACGTGATTAACATAAAATTATATTAAACATTCTTCTCTCTTCTGTCTCGCTCCGGGAAGAGGAAATGAAAAATTGATGGAAATTTTAGTAATAAGTGAAACTTTGACCGATAAGTGATTGGTCATAAGTAAATAGAGATACATTCTTTGGTCGAGTTGGATTTTTGTGTAGCTTAATATTTTTTTACATATTGAAATATTCTTAAATTTTTAATTGTAGACTCTCCACGATTGTCGCTTATTGTTCGTCTCGTTTTCTCACAGAATTAAACATTTCGACTGAATGGAGATATGGCAACTCAAGTCGAATAAGATAATTCTAAATTATTAATATAAATTCTTAAAATCTTATCGAATCTTAATAATTTTAAATTCTTAAAAATATTGTTAAGTTACAAAGATCCATATCTCCATTTAGTTGGTGAAAATGTTTAATTTTGCAAGAAACCGAGACAAACGACAGGCGAAATCGCCGCGGTGATTTTAGAGCACAGCGCTGTACACGTGAAGTTTATTCCGCGGTGGCTCTCGGCAAGGAGCCGCAGGAGGAGCGCACGCATACTCCTACGTCGGAGTGCGGCGCGGTATCGGATGTGCCTCTGTGACTCGCAAACGAAGTTTGCGCCAAGACTCGGGCCGGAGTTTGCGAATCACCGCTGAAATTCCATTCGGCAGTTTGGGCTGCCGACAATAAGGTATCCCAGCTCGCGCGAACGCGACCCACCGTCTACCGTCGCTGCCGCGCGCGAGCGCGGCGTACACCCCGTCTACCCACACGCGCGTTCCCGCGCCGTACCATTCCCCCGTGAACGTACACCCCGCTCTAGGCCGGGGGAACCCATGGGCGGGCACCGATGGGCGGAGCTTATCCGACCGCCGTTCACCCCAACGTCGTGGCCGCGGAGTCCCCGATCCTCTCCGTCCTCGCTCCGCCACCTATTATCACCACCTATCTGTCTCGCAACCCTCCTTGTGCCTGACACGTACGTAGAGCGAGTCGGCGAGTTGCGTGTTGTTGCATCGATGTACGACAGTTCTGATAATCTCTCTGCGCAAGATACTTTTTTGTTTGTATTTTTATTGTAGCGAGGTATCAATTCGTTTAATCGCAATTATGATGTCGATCTAGGATTACAGGAATAGGGTAGTAGTAATATTTCTCGCCTAGAGTGCATTCCTACGGGAGACAACCCGGTTGTCATTGACACGCGAGTGTGTTGGGCACGCGTGCGAGTGTGTGAGTGCCGGGACCATCCCCACGCGCTGCACTTCCATCGCCCATCCCTGCGCCCGTCGAGCGGCGTGGTAGGGGCAGAACCGAGTATGTCAGTCTTCTCTTAGCGCCGGCCGGAGTAGGGTGTCGTTTTGATTCTTTGGCAGAGCCGCGGTTCCTCGCATCTGCGTAAACGAATGACGGATGATCGGGTCGAGTGAGCCGAGTCGCGGCACTGATCTGTGGGATAGCTCGGTGGAAAGCTTGCTTCGCGGGCTTTGTAGTACGCGTAGAAGAGGGCGAGAAGAGGCGGCAAGATCGCGCGAGTAATACATAGGGGGCAGGTACTCCGACAATCGAGATGAAGAAGAGAAGAAGCGCGTAATCGCGTCTGGATTAATCACGGCGGCGTAATTATGAAGGTAGGTTCGCCTTTCAACACTTTGATGCGCGAATGGCGTCGAATTTCTTCCGTTCCCATCACTTTTCTGGCAATTTCTTGAAAAGCAAAGGATCCGTAAAGGAAAACATAATTAAACAACAAAAGCAGCATGAATGTAGAAAGAGTTTTACTCGCTGGATTAATCTCTCGATTAGTGGTGCGTTCGGGGGGACGCTATTAGCGCTATCAGGGACGCTATTAGCGCTATCAGCATTCTATCTTTGTTCTATTTTTAATGAGCAAGGAAGATAGACTGATGCTGATAGCGCTAATAGCGCCTCTCTGAACGCACTCTAGATAGTACAGTTTTACACGTAACGTTGAAATTGCGTTGGAATTGCGAGAACGTCGGAAGGAAGAACGTTCGGTAGCTCGTCGAGTATCCGGTAGTTCGACAGTCCTGAGGTTCGCTCGTTCCTTGGGCCCGGCTTTGCCCCTACATTTCTCACTTTGTCAGCTCATCTACATCCATCGGCCCGGCTCGTTGATGAATAAAAAATGGGATCTATTATTCTTTCTCACCCGTTCGCTGATTGCAGAAAGCGCGTTCCAAAACGAACAACGCACGCGAAAATGTGGTACTCGTCAGTTCGGATTCGCGTGGGAGAATATTTGACAGATCTTAATCTTTTCTTTAACGGACGGAGAGAAAGAGGGAGCGCACACACACGTGGCGCGAGCTTACGCATTTGCATTCGTGGACGTTGATAATTTACGAATAGCGAATTCCGAAATTGACTCGTTAATTTGGATCGCGTCCAACGCGTCTATTATTTGATTTTTGTCACATTGAGAAAAATAATTCTCCGTACCCGAAATTACGTAAAAAAGAAATGTTGTAGTTTTATTTATGGACAGCCGAAACCAAACGGACGCTTTTAAGATTGAATTTTAGTTTCTAAAAATTACCTGTTTGTGTAGGTTCGGTATTGGTCGAACGCTCATAAATTCGGGCAGGTACGATGACGTCTCAGGTCAAACTATTTTACCAAAAGGACTCCCCGGTGTATATCTCTCGGTTGGCATTCTTATTTAATAGCAAGTGGTACCATGTTCGTTGCTCATTTATTAACACCCTGGAAAATTGCGTGTAACACGTCATTCTCTTTCCCTCCCCTTAAGTCGCCATTTATTTCCGTTAATTTGTACATTGTGCACGCTTATTCACGCGTTAATTCGAACGCCTGGAATTAGCATAAATCCATCTTGATCAACGCTGGACGTTTCCAAGCGTACGGGCGTCTCGCCTTCCGCTATTGGTATAACTCGTTTCGACGATTTTTCCATCCAGTCACCCCGCGACTGGAAGCGCGCTTCCCTTCGCGAGCCTTTGCTCACGACACTTAAAACTCATCGCCCGGTGCGACGATACTAATAAATCGCGATATCGCGACTCGGCGCGCCGGTATGCGATACGCAGAGTACGCCGTGCTCGCGCGATGGTGGTTTCCACACGCGAGAGAAGACAGAGAAAAGCATAAATCACAAGTGGGAAGTTCAGCTTCGCCTTCGGGCGAGTCATAAATCAATAGCTGTCCGGTTGTGCACATGAAATGATTACACCGGTCCCGCGTGTAGAATCGAGCGTGGAACGTCGAGTTCCAACGTGACGGGACCGAGGACGGGGAGGGGGAGGAGGAAAGAAGCGGAAGAATTCTCGAAATTGGCCGTCGCGCGGCCGCGTCAGCCCTCGCAGATGTCTGACGGCCGCGACATGGGGGTTTTCGCGTTTTTCCTGACGCAGACGCGCCGCGAGAGGCTCGGCTCTTTGCTTCTCCCCCGTTAGCGCGGAAGTATCGTCTCTATCGACGGATACCGCGTTCGGCGTGGTATAGGAATCGCGCGAATGACCGCGCCGGTAATTAACTCATCGCGCGCCTCCCGGGGCGAACAATAACCCTGGTGCGCTGCTCGCGTGCCAATTAATATTATCGGGTATCACGTGCTATCTGCATACGGACCGGCGTGGCGTGCGCGCGTGCCGTGACGGGGCACGGAGAAAGAAATCCGCGTGCCGATCTGACGGACGGTATCTGCGCGTTTATCTCCGGCGACGCATCGCACAATGCCGCGCCGTCGGCCCGGGCATCGACAGCGGAAAAAAAGGCGGTATCACCGACGGGTCGATGCGATTAACGGTCATTATTAATCGCAACGTTCATGTAGCTCTAATAGCCGGCTCGAGATAACGGCGATCCCGCATCGATGGCGGTGTCTTACGCATCGTCCCGATAAGATCGAATATGTAACGATGAGAGATCTTGCTGGATAACTTCGGCGCCACTTTCGGGGGTTCTCCGCTTCAAGATCGCGTCAGTGTGGACCGTCGCGAGATAATTGGACCATCGCGCGCGGACAATCCTGCGAATTTACGTATACGCGATTATGCGTCGGCGGGGCACGAGGGATCATTTATCACCTGGCGCACCCCGGTGGCCCCCGAAGCGGCAGATTGTCCATTATTTCACTTTGCCGAGCGTTAATCGACAGATTTGGAGTCGAGTCTCTTACCAACTCGGGCAAGATGCTCCGTATCAGCTCGCATCTTTACGTCTTTCGCGAATCAACTTTCTTCCCCTTTTGCGGCAAATCGCAAACTGCGTTATCTCGTTAATTACCGCTCAGGAAAACCTGTCCCTCTTGTGCGCAACGTAAGCAGAAGAGCAACTTCACGCGCACAACCATTTCTTTGTCACAAAATGTTGTTACACCCGTTAATGCAGGCTTCTAAATTTTTGCAGACTGAAATGGAGACGGAGTCCGAATGCACGGACGGCGTCCTGTGCCCGAAGACCAACAACAATAATAACAACAACAATAAAAACAACAATAACAACAACAACAACAATACGAACAACAATAACAACGTCACCGTCGCGAAAAAGAGCGGCGGCGATAACGGATACGACGCGATGGAGATGGACTGCGGCGGCTGCGGGGAGAGCGTACGCGAGCGCACTGTCCTGTGCGTAGGGGGTCGTACTTGGCACTCCAGATGCCTAAAGTGTTGCGCCTGTGCGAGGCCCCTGCACGACCAGCATTCATGCTTCCTGCGCGGCATGCGGCTCTACTGCAGACACGATTACGCCCTGTAAGTGCAAACATTTGCATGCGAGCGCGAATTTGCCGCTCCGGCGCCTCTCGCCGGTGGGCTCGGGTCCGGATTAGAATCCACTATCCCGGAAATCCATCCCGGAATACTCGGAGCGTCGCCTCGTCGTATCTCATTCGACGGATCGTCCGCTCGGTCCGCGGGAGGCGGAGGGCGGAAGGGGGTCAACCTGTCCTCCGTGCACGGATCCGCATTCCGTGTGTTGCTATCGCGAGTCTGGGGGACAGGAAGGGGGCGAGCAAGGGGTTAGGCAGGAAAGGATTATCGGACGTTATCGATGAGTCCAGTAATATCCCGCTTCGTCGAGGGCAACTTACGCGGACGCCCCGCTGACGCGATTCGAGATCGAGTCGGCCTAAAGCCCGGCTTAAGAGGACGCGGCCGGCTACCGTGGCCGCACGATCTCCTTGCTACCACCTTCCTCCCCCAGGACAGACTGTCGCACGGTGGAAAAAACTCGATGCCGTTCGATTCCGTTTCTCCTCGTCGAAGGCTCGGCGACCGGTATTATCGGGATATTCGGTACCGCGCCGTTGACCCCTTAAGGATCCTTTGTTCTTGGCGCGAAACAGGCACGGCTCGTCGATTGCGCGAACCCCGTCTCCCCGAGAGTCGGAGAGTCACGTGGCCTCGTCCGCGCGTGTTGAGTATACGGATGTGGTATTTCTACATCGATAGACATCCATAAGCGCGCGTATTGGGTGTCCGAGATGCGCGCTCGCGAGAGAGTCGCCATTGGGTGATTAATGTCTTCCAATGTAGTCTGCCTCTCCTCGTCTTCGTTCTTTCTCCCCCTCCCCCTCCCTCACCGCCTCCCCCGTGCCGGACCTCACGTATAGCCGGCTATTCACGTCACCGTGCATTCGTGTATCACGCATGCTCACGCACAGCACGAGCTGCGAGTCACGTTGACGTCTCGACGTCTCACTGTCTCGCGCGCGCGCGCGCGCGCGGCGAACGCCGCGGAAAAAAATAAATACACTGTCCCGGCTCTCTTGCGCCGGGATCTTCTCGCTTCGGCTTTTGCACGCCTCTGCGCGTTTCCCCGCGCGCCATTTTTGCCCTCCCCTAAGACGCGCGTAATCCGTTTATACACCTTGGACATATCTTTCGTTACGCGATATTCACAAAGTATTTCTCCAATTCTGTTCGGGCGACAAAGAGAAAAAGAGAGAGGGAGAGAAAGAGAGAAAGAGAGGGCCCGAAAGGTCTGACGATACGAAAAATAACACGCTAGGAGCACGATATAGCTGGCGGGGAAGGAATCGCCCGGCTATCATTAATTTATCAATGTCCCGAAAGCGGGTTACTTCGCGCTTCGTGATTCCGTATACCAAATATACGCGTACGTGTATGTGGGTGCCGAGTCACTCGAGATGGGACTGCCTAGTGTCAGTGTTCCGGAGGACTGAGGAATTCGCCTCGTAAGGCACCGAAGCCAGCTGCGATCCTCGAACCGTTCCTTCTTCCCGCCTTCATCCGAGTGCGAGCCGCGCGGTGCTTCTTTTCTTCGGGCGAGCAAGGGAGCGAAGGGAGGGAGCGAGAGAGAGAGAGGGAGAGTGAGAGAGAAATAGAGTGGTCTTTGAAATTAATAAATATTCATCTGACCCCCCCGGGGCCCGCGCGCCCCTATACCTCGAACGCCGAGGCCTACAATCCTTTCCTCGCTTTCGTCGCTTTCGTACGCTTTCGACCGAAAAAAAGACGAGCTCGGCCGTCGAAGTGATTCGGTGGGCCGCGCGCGGCAAAAATCGCTTTATTAGCGGTTTCCCTCGCCGCGAGATTCCGGTTTTCTCAATTCAGTGTGGTCGGTGCAGAGGCGACTCGAATGCCCCAACATCGAGACCACCTGTCGCCGTAGTCACGGCATTATCTTTTCCACCTCGCCGCCACTTAAGGCCGCATACCTCACGGCTGCCGGGACACTCGAAATCAAGCAAAATAATCGCGGGCTCTTTCGGCTGGCCGAACGTCCATGAGACCGAATACGCGCGTCTATACATTACAGCGATAACGTTACACGATTGGCACTATTCCACGGTATCGCCTGCCAGAAATATACCGCGAGCACCGCCGCGTAAATTATGACAAGTTCGTTCGTTCTACCCTGCTACTGAGACTGCAATTAACTCGGATCCGCGTACTTGTACTCGCGCGATCCTCGAACCTCGATCGCGACCCGCACGCCGGCGGGCCTCGATCGTGCCCTCGCAGCGTCTGGTACAGCGGCGAGCGCCCAACTTAATCCCCCGTTGACTTATAGGGCCCGCCTATGTGGAAGAACAAATGAATAAATTAGGGCGGGGTCGTTTGGTAGCCGACGCGCGCGTACGGCCCTGAAGATTTATAGATACCCAATACCAGTTCTCTCGCCGCCGCCGGATACATGGGATTCCCCTCGTCGCCCTCTGCCCTCCTCGGTGCGTTGAGTCCTCGGCTCTTCTGGGGTACGAAACCGAGGGATAGACGGGGAGGACGGCTACTATTTACCTGAAGCGACACTCGTCGGACAGCGATAGATTCATCGTTTCCACGGTAGAAGATCTCACGTGTCGGGGAAATATCTTCACGAAACTCGCTTCTCGTGAAAACACGGGAAGGGTTGCTCGGGAGAGGAACCGTAAAGATAGTCGCTAATTTTAAATTGATCGAAATAACAAGGATACTTCTTGTTACTTTGATAATCTAGAAGATAGATGGATAAAAAAAAATAGATCGTGATCGTACGAACTAGCTTCTAGGCGTGCCCTTTGTGCGATCACCATAACCAATAATCCCTCCCCGAAAACATCGCGTCATGCGACGATGACTATGCAGACGAACCGTACGCGAAGACTAATCCTTCCATGAGCTTACCATATTTTTCCATACAATAACGCCGTAGTCGATCGGTCGTTGATGCATTCTTCTACTTCTTCTTCTGCTTCGTCTCTCTATGCTCTTCCTCTTGCCTCCCTTTTCCTTTTTCTTCTCCTCCTTTTTCTTTCCTTCTTTCCTATATGTCCGTACTTCTTATCGATCCTTTTTCTCTTCCTTCGCTTCGTCCTCTCTTCTTCCCGTTCTGTCTTCTTTTCTTCTTTTGCGTATGCTCCTGCATGCGCGGCATGATCTTAGCTGAAAACGCTAACTTCACGTTTTAGTTTTCTTCGCTCTACTTTATTATTGTCCCCGATAGTTATTTATCCGGTCTCTTTTTCCCGGGTCCTTTCCAAGATCTTGACCTCGTCGGCATGGATTCAAAGAGATCGAGCCATTTGTATAGAGATCGGAAGCCGCAGGACTGAGACATCGAAATAATCTCGACGTAATCTACTCCTTGAATCGCGATACCGATCCCTTAAACCGAGGAGGCTCCGACGCCTCGTCGGCAGGACATCGAGTGGCTGAGTAGTATGTTAATGAGGACAGAACTGCCGCCGGGTCCTCGCGCTCTCGGAGGTCTCGGATGAACCTGCCGTCAGCGGGATAAAAATAGTTTTTCGCCCGTGTCCGCGCGAACCCGAGGCTGTGATGTCCACGCCGCGCCGCGAGAACCGCGTTTATTAGCCGCGTCCATTCGTGACTGCGCGTCTCGTCCCAAAAGGGGAGAATCGATGAATGATGAATGACGGTAAGTGGGTGATAAATGGGCGGTACACCGGTACGCCGATCGGTCGAATCGACTCCCTTTGTCATTGATTACGCACGTCGATTAACTTTTTTAACGGTCGCGCGCGCGCGCGCGTTGGAAAGTTGACGGCGGCTTGTCACGTGCAGCTTTCACACGGGAGAAATCCCCGGATGTTCGCGCCTATTGCAGGGCGTTCGGCGCAAAATGCGCGAAATGCGGGCGCAGCGTGGGCGCCGGCGACTGGGTAAGGAGGGCTAAGGACAGGGTCTACCACTTGGCATGCTTCGCCTGCGACGCCTGTTCCCGTCAGCTCTCCACGGGCGAGCAGTTTGCGCTCCTGGACGCTCGACTGCTCTGCAAGGCCCATTATCTGGACGTGGTCGAGGGTAACAATACCTCCTCGTCGGAGGATTGCGATTCCGAGCACGGCGGTAAGGGCAGCAAGACGAAGCGCGTGAGGACGACCTTCACCGAGGAGCAGCTCGCCGTCCTGCAGGCCAATTTCCAGATGGACAGCAATCCTGACGGCCAGGACCTCGAGAGGATAGCCCAGGTGACCGGTCTCAGCAAGAGGGTGACGCAGGTTTGGTTCCAGAATTCCAGGGCGAGGCAGAAGAAGCACAGCGGCAAGATTAAGACTCAGAGTAAGCAGACCCGCATATGAACCCTCCCGTTCGAAGTGTCCCTCGGGATTAAAAACACCTATTTTCGTGTGCTTGTAGTGCATCATTCGCCGCCGATGCACCATCACCCGGTCGATCTGTATTCCGGTGGAATTAACGTGGTCGGCGCTTATCTCGGTGGTTACCAGGTCAGCAATGCCGGTAGCGAGAGCCCAGGTAGCCCATTAACACCCCTCACACCTTTAACTCCGCTCACACCGACGACGCCGAACCACTTGCAGGCCCAATTCTGTCATCCAGCAGGATAATCCAACGTGAACGTTTCCACAAAGCCGTTGATATTAATCTCTTGTATTCGTGTGCATCATGTACTTTTAATTGCAGACTATATAATTCGAAGATACGTACAAAAAAGTCATGATACACATAAACTTGCAAAAATTGTGTCTAAAAATTGTTTTTTTTTCTTATTATTCTGTGCTGATAAAAAATCGGATCAAAAAATGTATCGCGAGCTTACTGATACACTAGTTTCAAATTATTACGAGTATAAGAATTAACAATTACATTACGACGGAATTTTTAATACAAATTAATTAATTGTACATATATCCGAAGGAGATGTAAAATAAGCGCGTTTATCAGTAGTACGATATGTAACGTATGAAAGGTACAAGTTTTTCATATTTAAAGTTAAACTAAGATTATTTATTCCAAACTTGTAACAATTTATATCTACTTGCCATGATGAATAGAATCTCTTGGACGATGAGAAAGAAAGAAGAACGCAACTCTAGATTGTCGCGTCCATCTTTCTAAACTTCGACGTAGATATTCTTTATTCATAATACGGGATTGTATATAGAGCGAATTGTAGCTTTTGTACATATGTGTCTTCTGTAGGTAAATACACCTATACAGGAATATTGTGAGAGAAGCGTGGAGATCAGAACTTGATATCGCATACTTGTCGCTGCAATATTATAAATCATACTGTTATTAATAAAACGCCTTTTATTGTTAATCGTCGCAGTCATTATCCTTTGATCATTATCCAATTCTCCAATTACGAAATACAATTCGAAAGAATATCGAGTGGGGAAATTCCGGAGGGAGATAATCGTGACGGTCAAGAGATAAAGGCCATCCTTTTGTTCAACGTGTGCAATCGCATATATTTATATACGTTTAGTTTACAATATTTACATCACAGGACATTCATATTGAATGATTTTACATGACTATTGAGATTACTACGAAAGATACTTTCATTTCAAGCATTGCTACGGGGCATGAACGAAATTCCGTCGACGATGCGAATCGCGGATTACGTCTCCGATGACGTTCAGAATGTACCTATTCGCAGTTCCGATCGAAATTACGAATTTTCGAGCATGATTCCGTTTGCGTCTTTAGAATCCTTGTTGAAATATAAACAGAATTGGTTTTCCGCATGTTTTGCTAAATATGTATGAAATAAAAGTAAATAAAATGAGTGGAAACTTGTAAAACTGTTTTAATCAATCGTAGCTTGAAAAAAAACCTCGTTTTAAATGTTATGAGCAGCGATAAGATAAGAAAATAAATAAAAATATTTATACTTAAATTTCTAATTTTATGTCTACTCTAGTAAAAAATTATAATATGTAATAAAATAAAATATTACGTCTTCGAGATCAAATATAATAATTTATTACATTAAATAAATAACTTAAATATAAATGACAATTTAAACATTTTATTATCTCGTTTTGAACATGTTAATAATAATATTTATTAATATTTAATATATTATATATATATATAAATATTAATATATTAACTTTAATATTAATTAATATTATCAATATTAATTAATATGTTAATTAATATGAATATTATTATTATTAACATACTGAAGATTATATGACGAAATTGATAATTTATTTTTTTAAGACTTTAAAATAAAATTTAATTCTTTCAAATTATTGCATTTATAAGTTAAAAACTTTCCGATCGTATCGTTTCGGATACGAATGTTCGTGATAAATAGTGACGACAAACGGAATCATTTTGAAGGGAATAGTTTCCAAATAGATTCATAACAAGTGCCCAGGATACGTATCCATCTCTCTTTTACGCCTACGTTCGCTTTAAAGGCTTCATTAAAGCGGTCTCTTTCTGATTTAGGCATCCACACGAAAGAAAAGAATAGAAAGACAAGTGAGAAAGAATGTGTACAAAATCATCATGTAACTTGGAAAGAGGTAGGTAGACAGATAGATTCGAAATTGCAGAACGCAAAATTATTGTACACATGTACACAACGCACATACATGCACTTACGCACTCACACTACGCACACCTTTTCGCGTGTAATGCGGAACAATACTTCGGTTCCAGTAAGTTTAACACCGAGAGCGCGAGATATATGTATATTGCGAGCGTAACTCGAAAATGCGTCATCGAAGAGTAATAGCGCGACGAGTTTCCTCTTTCCTTGAAAACAAATAAAACGATAACCGGGCATTGAGCGGTGCTTTCTCGAGGCGTGGTATCTCTCTTTTTTTCTTCTCTCTCTCTCTCTCTCTCTCTCTCTCTCTCTACCTTCGACGCTGTTTAAAGCAACGCCATGTATTTACAATATAATCGAAATCGTCATTAAACCTCGTTCGGCATAGACAGCAGCATCGAGTCTTGCGAGAGCTCATCCATCGACTGCTCCGATCCTGAGAACAGAATTAATGGAATCGCGATTACACGTTTACCAGATCCCGTCATTAATTGTCGAATTTCCTCAATCTGGAGCCTTAGATCATGGTGACGGATCTTTCACGCGAAGCTTTCGGAATATCGCGAACGACCTCTTACCGTGATTGTGATAAATGGAGCCCGTAGGGCTCTTGCACGTGGCCGGGCTAAGCTGTGGCTGCTGTTGTTGCTGATGCTGTTGCTGATGTTGAAACGAGTACGTGAGGTGCAAGTTGATGTGGCGACTGAAATCGTTGGGCGAGGCGGTAGAATTTGGTGGCGATTGATGCACTGTAAAAATTCATTTCTTCGATGGTGATAATTAGCAATCCTTATCATTACGTATAATCGCGACGACATTTTGCGAAAATCTGGAGAAGCGTCTGGTGCGATGTCTCGCTTACCGTGCTGTCCCTTCAGCTTGCCCGTGTGAAGGTGCTTCTTCTGCCTTGCCCTCGAATTTTGAAACCACACTTGCGTTACCCTCTTGCTGAGTCCGGTTACGTGCGCTATCCTCTCGAGGTCCTGGCCGTCGGGATTGCTGTCCAATTGAAAATTCGCTTGGAGAACGGAGAGCTGCTCCTCGGTAAAAGTGGTTCTAACACGCTTCGCCTTATTACCGCCCTTGTGGCCACTCTCAGAGTCACCGCCTTCTACGAAAGTACCAATTAGCCGTACCTACCTCCCACACCGTGATCCATCGGTACGCAATGGAGGATCACGAGCGATATATTTTTATCCATCAAGTTAATTTAATATTACAGCAATTACTTAAAGAAGTGGCGTAATACGAAAGAATAAATTTAAGAAAATTATTTTTACTCGTACCCCGTAAACACTAAATAACAGTAATGTAACGTCAATGTTATAATTTCTTAGTACTCAACAATATAACTACAATATAACATGTCTTGTATATAACAATTATATTGTTCACTGAAAAAAAATTCTGGTTAAAAACAGACGAATCAGAAAATCTTGTAGGATTGATCAAATATTCTGGTTATTATAACAGAACTCAATACTTTATAAGTTATGATTTCGTACTCAACAATATAACTACAATATAATATGTCTTGTATATAACAATTATATTGTTCACTGAAAAAAATTCTGGTTAAAGACGGACGAATCAGAAAATCTAAAGTATTGAGTTCTATTTATAATAACCAGAATATTTGATCAATCCTACAAGATTTTCTAATTTGTCCGTTTTTAACCAGAATTTTTTTCCAGTGTTGAGTACGAAATTATAACATTGACGTTACATTACTGTTAGTTTGTGTTTACTGGGAAGGAACGTAAAGACTTTACATCCTACACATTTGTAAAATCTCATATATGCGTTTGCAAAATATCTATTTCACTATGCAATTCCTACGACATTCTCACCATCGGAGGAGGTGTTGTTGCCCTCAACGACGTCGAGATAGTGCGCTTTGCAGAGCAATCGGGCGTCCAAGAGGGCGAATTGCTCGCCGGTCGACAGCTGACGCGAGCAAGCGTCGCAGGCGAAGCAGGCCAGATGATAAACCCTTTCTCTGGCCCTTCTCACCCAGTCCCCAGCGCCCACGCTGCGCCCGCATTTCGCACATTTCGCGCCGAAAGTTCTGCAAAACACGAGAAGCGTAACTCTCCCCCGTGTTAGCTGCGCGAATATGCCGCGGGCAATATATATCATTTGCAAGCGTAAGTATGTATCACGGCGTCTCGGATTTATTTTGCGATATACGTTATAACGACAGCCAATATAGCCGACTCACTCGACACTCGATCGAACGAATACACGGGGTGTAATGATAACCGTAGGAATATATCTCGGCGGACGGCGAAGGAGGAGAAGAAGAAGCGAAGGCCGGCGAAGCGAAGGTATCCCGGGAGAAGAGAGAAGAAAAGAGACTTAGAGGGAAGAGATATTCGTGTCGAGGAGCGAGTGGTCTCCATCGGCGCGTGTTTCGCGGCCGTTTATTTCTTCGGCTCTCGCTCCTCGCCCTGCCTCCCGCGAGCTTCGGCAAGAGGATCTACGAGAGAGAACGCGCGACGCGGAGTGTATCGTACACCTTCGCGCCTTCCGGTCAATAGCCGCGCGCGTTCAGCCTCTTGCGTTTTAATTAACCCCGGTTGTGCGCGCGCGCGAGAAAGCGATCGGAGAATTATACAATAGCCCCCCCCGTGCATTAATTAGTCGGGAATTATACAGGTTGCGGTTGTACACCGTCGCGGTGGCTCGGAGAGAATCGCCGCGCCGCGATCTCTAATAAAGTGTATCGCATGCCCGCATGTAAATCCGCCGGATCGGGATCTAATAATACCAGCTCGCGTTCGTGCGACGATACGCCGTAAACGGTAGCCGTGTACCACGGCCACGGACACGCGGGGCGAGCACGACCGGATGAATGGCTCGGACTTGGGGGGAGGGAGGGGGGTTCGCGCTCGACCGTGAGGATGCTCGGCTCCTTCCTTCGGCGTGGCGCAGCCCGTGGTACAGCCCGGCCCGTGTCGCCAGGAGTGTCGCGGCCGATAATTAAACAACGACCATACGGCCCATTAGCCCATTATCATATTCATGAACACGGAAAGTGCATCCGATCCGATATCCCGAGTTCCCTCCCCGCTTATGCGCGACTGTGTTTGCGAATGCGCCTGCGAACGCGTACATCGGCGCGCCTCGAATATCTCGGGGTTGCCACGCGACTATCCCGGTGGTCATTTCCCCCGCTGCACCCTGCACCGTATAGATGTTATTGCCGAAAAATCTCTCCGTCCGAGACGCAGTATAGGGCCAACGCACTTCCGCACGCATCGAAGAAATAGCTTTATTCACCTTGCGGCTCGTCGAAAAGAGAGACGCGTGCGCGGTCTCGCCATCGCGATGTCCTCGAAATCCTGCGTACGCTTCTTCGAGTACGTGAGACAGAGAACAAAGGGAAGAGACGCGTTGTAGATTCTATCGCGCGACGTCTGGCGAGATTAAACTTTTCTGATCTGCCGATACGCGCGCCTTAATCCCATTGTCCTTTGAGAGAAGCAGCTAATTCCTTGTCCTGGCGCTAAAGGTGATCCCCGCCCACATCAGAAGCTAGGATTTGAATTTTCGAGCGACTCTCGTCCGCGATTACGACACGCCGGTTCTCGAGGAGAGCCACAAAGGGAGCTGCGACGTCGAGACGCAAGACGAGTGAGAAAGAGAGAGAGAGAGAGAGACGCGGAGGCGAAGTGAAATCTTACGCCCGATACTATACTCTGCAGATTCCGCTTGATTATATGTTTCTTTTTTTTTTCCTGGACGTTTCGTCCATTATCGCGCGAGAGAAGAGACGGGACGGTTCCGGTTCTCTCGGAGGCGGTTGTCGGCGGCGGTTGTCGACGGGTCTACGGCGGGTCGCGCCGGGATCCTGCCGACGACCGGGTCATCGAATGGCAGCGTTACTAGGCAGAAAGCACAAATCAAAAAAATTACGCGGCAGATTCCTTCGGACCTCCCGCATACTGTCGGGACTCGCGAGCCCGCCCGAGTTAGCCCAGCGTTGAAAAGTAATCTCGGGGCCGTTCTCCTCGCGTAATTAATGAGGATATCTTTATTCAATTCTCGTGGGTCGAGAGGGAAAATTGATTTATTTCGACGAGCGATTTGTTCCCCTCGCGGCTCGCGGAGCCAACGCGTGTACGAATTTAATATGAAATCAAATGTCAGACGTTCGCCATCGCCAGATGCCGCGCATCGATGCAGCGATCGGATATCACGACGTCTCATATCGGCCTCAGTTGGTGCAAGAGACCCAGGTGACTGAAGTAACTGATTGACAGTTGGATAAACACATTGGGCAGGCTGCGCCCGAAGCCTTCCGTACAATCGACGAGTCACCGCGGGTTCCGTCGACTTTGATCTCCACGACCGTACGTCTTACATCGCTATCGATGCGCATCGCGCAGCAACAAAAATATTCCACTTATTCATTCAGCGACGCGAACAAAAAGAAGCGGCTATTTTCTCCCTCTCCCTCTCTCTCTCTCTCTCTGTCTCTCTTTCTCTCCACTTCTCGCCGTCCGCATCGTTCTCCTTCTGTTGACACGTATAACTCGTTGGGCCGATTTAATTGTCCAATCGAATCGCGTAGCCAAAAAAGTGAGGCGAGTATTATTTCAGGTGAAAGTGCCAATCGACGATCGACTTACAGGGCATAGTCGTGCCTGCAGTAGACCCGCATGCCTCTCAGGAAGCACGAGTGCTGATCGTGCAACGGCCTGGCACAGGCGCAACACCTCAGGCACCTGGAGTGCCACGTACGTCCGCCCACGCAGAGGACGGTCCGCTCGCGTACCCGCTCGCCGCATCCACCGCACTCCATTACGCTCGGCGACGTTTCCGGGCCGACGACCAGCCCGCTGCTGCCCTCGGGACAGGCGAGATTGGGACCGCCGACGCTGCCGTCGCACGCACCATCGCCGCTCGTGTCCTCGACTTCCGTCTGCAACCAAACAGCAAAATCCGGACCCGTATTAGTCTGTAAACGTGATACTATCCGCAAACATTCCGTAAAAACACATTTGTCAAATGTACTTTAATTAATTCTACGTTACATGTATATTTTTTTCTATATATACTTGCGTGGAATGTGTTTTATATTATACATATATCTCAATTTAAGTTTATCATTTAGTGTGATTTCATTTACTTCACACTGATATCTGAATTATTCATTTCAAAGTTATTGAAATCTTTAACATTTAAGTTTTGATTAAAGTGTTCTATTTTTATTAATATTATCTTCCAATATTCAAAATTATTAATATAAAAATTAAAATTATTATTTATTTTTGTTTTCTATGTTATTTATTCATCATCTCTTAGTTATTGATAATGATTGCAAAAGATGTAATTATCTCATAATTATTAAATTCTAAAATAAAGTCTTTTGAAAATTAAAGGTAATTTTCAAAATTGAAATCTCGTTTGCGTGAGAAAATTGGTCAGTGATGAAGAAATAATCCCGTAGCGTTAAATCATTCTAAGAACAGAATTTTAGGATATTCTTTTAGTGATATAGGAAAATTAATTCATCATTCTGTAAGATAAAGAGTGAATAAATTGAAGAATAAAAGTAATTGTTAATTAATCAATTTATTTTATGTTGATTTTTGCAATGTTTGACGTTTTTTTATTCTTCTGTTTACTTCTGTACTCAGTAGGTACTATTGCGGTATCAGTGCAACTACAAATAATAAGCCAACTGATAACGCAATTTTTGTCGAGAATGTCAAACGCAAAGCCCCAAGTCTGATTTACGAGGACACGCCTCCCTCGTTCGAGAGTCATTTTGCCGGTGATACTGAGGGGTTGTATAGCCGACGACGTTAACACCCCGGGTTTACCGTAACAAGACCGGTAACATAATGACTGAGAGAGATTCGGAGGCGACTGGCTACCCGAACGGCCATTATGCGTATCCCATCGGCGTTACCGCAGCCTCCCTGGAACCCTTATTTGGGGGAATGTGCCGGTTGGGGTGTCGCGGAAGCGCGCGGGGAGTACGTTAGCAGCATGCGTTAGCTCGGGCGTGAGAGGTGCCGAGGCGAGAACACGCATTTACACGCGGTGCGCGTACCAGCACAACTCGGCTCGACACCGACACGCGTGTCACCATTATTGAAAAGGAACGAGCGCCGGTTCGTGCAGTCGTGTTCTATGGGGAGAGGACCACGAATCGAGTGCCGTTAGCTGCCGCCGATCGTTGCGGTTACGTTAGCGCACAGTGGGGTGCCTTTTGCGCTTGACCAGCTGCCCGGCGGATCCGTTTGCCGGGTTCGCGACTCCGTGATCCGCACAAGTCGCTCCGCGCGCGCGAAAGCGGAGTCGCGGGGCGTGAGATATCGGAGCAGAACGGGGGCTGGGGGGAGAGGGGAGCGATAAATAACCGGTCGGTTAAATTAATGCAAGAATCGTTATCTCCCGACGCGATCCGCGCGCGACGCGCGGCTTATATAAATTCAATTCTTGAAGCGCAGCACGGTTGAACTAATTTGTTTTAACAACATTGCAAATCCGATTAGTGCCCCTTCCCGTCCGGAGATTCGAGGAGATAATTGAAAACGCGAGGAGATATGATATCGATGCTGTTCCGCGTGTTCGAGCGTTTTACGCTTTACGAGAGTTCTGTGACGTGTGTAATTTATATCAGTACATTCAACGTGCGTACAACGGTGCCTCTCGCCGTATGCGCGACTCCGGATGAGAGAACGCTCGCCGTGTTGTTCGCGTTCTGCGGGATAGCAAACGTATCAGCGGTTAATCCGCGCTTATGCGTACGCACGTTCGCGGGCCGGGAGTCATAGGTGACAATAATAACTTCGAGTTACACGCGAAGCGGCGTCGTAAAACGCGGGATTAGACTTCTTCCGTCTAATGTATGTGTGCCTTCGAAAGAGGCTCGCGCAGAAAGGCCCCGCAGCGAAGACGGCAACGAAAGTGAACCGGCGCTTGAGATGTGGCCGAGACTTCAGTTAGATTTGCATAATTAGAGTCCAGTTTTGGATAGACTCGCGCGCGGCGCATTGCTTAAATTTCTTTTTGTTTCGCAGATGATCTCTGCAGATTTATTGCTAAACGTAAAGCCTCTTGCTCTACGAGGGCAAATGGGAAACTTTTGGGAAATTAAACACATAGAAAAATATCATTCTACAGCCGAGAAAAGCAATTACTTATTTTATTTTATTTTGTATGAGTGATAATTTTCTTTAAAAAAGAATATTTTTTCAATAATAATTTAAGGTTAATATACTCGTCACAAGTCTAGAATATGTTTTAAGCAAATGTGATTGTGATGACTTTATGATAGATTTGCATCCGCATGAATATATCCATATAAACTTATCAAATGCTTAAAACAAGTATATTTACTCGTAGTATATATTTTTCTGTATGTACCTACGAGTAAATATACTTGTTCTAAGTATTTGATAAGTTTATATGGATATATTCATGCGGATGTAAATCTATCATAAAGTCATCACAATCACATTTGCTTAAAACATATTCTAGACTTGTGACGAATATATTAACCTTAAATTATTATTGAAAAAATATTCTTTTTTAAAGAAAATTATCACTCATACAAAATAAATTAAAATAAGTAATTGCTTTTCTCGGCTGTAGAATGATATTTTTCTATAGCGATGGTTTGTTGTTATCACTATTATCATACATAGACCCGATACATATCGCAGTCTGTTTTTAATTATTCCCGCTGTACAAGTATATTATCTTTTCAAAGTAATAGAGATGTAATTTCTCTGTATTAACGTGTATCGGAGACCCTTCAATCCCACATAATCGGATCTAAAGATTTACCTATTCTGGTAATCCCGCTTATATGATGTTATTGACTCTCACTGGAAGAAAGCTTTCAAGTGCTATCGCGAAGACCCATGGGAGGACCAACGGTGAACTTGTATATTTCGTACCAGTATTGAGTTCTCGTCCACGCCTCTGTTTAGAATGGCCGTGAGGTCCTATTCTTGTAAAACTCGAGTGGTTTAGGTTTCGGTCCCTTTTTCCAAACTATAGACACTACCATGGGTGTGACTTTCAAAGTTGAAAGCCTGTCGACGGGGGGCCCGTAGGGGTCCCACTACAAGCTTTCCGCCTTCATCGGCCCTTGCGGTCCCATGATAGTCTGGGACACGGTTGTGTCCATTGAAATCGATACTTCTTTTCCCTGGCGAAACCATTCCCCGTAGGTATGCATTCGTCCATATAATAATCATAATGCGATCTGGCACTGTAAAACCGAAGTTAACCGACGCGATGATTGATGCCTCTTTCATTCCTCTTTTTTTTTACAATTATTAAATTTTAAACTTAAATTCTGTCGAATCATATAATATGAATAATGATAGGTATGATTACTTTTAAATTCGTAAATAGTAATCGACGGTAGAAAAAGTTACATTGTTTAGATGCGTAGAGCGAATAAGTACTTGGAAAATGCAGAAAGATAACGATAAAGCGCTGCAATCTTTGAACCGATTGTCGCGAGTGCATTGGATGTAACCGGAATTACCCGTCCCGGGGTTTCCTATCTTGTCACACATGGGACGCAAATTCGTTTTCAGTCACTAATGAACACGACCGTTAATTAGAAACGAACACTTTGTAGTAGACTGATTGGATGCGCGAGCGGCGTTACTATCTAACAGAATTTGCCGGCGCATACACGGACTCTCGTTAGAGGAATTTATTAGGGGAAGAGAAAGATAGACCCAAACGCGTGTATGCGCGCGACGGCGCGAGAATTATGGACCGTCGACGGCCGTATCTCCGAACGTACCGATCGTTACCCCCGGGACAGGGTGAAATTCTCTCTCCTCCGTCGTGCCACCTCTTGCGCAAAACCAGACTTGATCTATTTATCTGCCATCGATTAGGGGGACGATGTTAAACGCCGGGAGAGACGGAATGTTGCGCGACGGAGAATCGACCGAGTTCCGACTTCCCGGGGCGAGAAAGAATAAGCCACGATCCCGATCTTTTCCCGAGCGGGGCGCCCTTACGCCTCGTTCTTTTCGCATCTACACGGAGCCCAGGTGACAAGTTGACAAAGTGGCCGACTACACAGGGCTGGCTGTCCTCCCGTTTCGGAGACGACGAGCGATCGGAAATAAATGCTCCGACGGTTTTGTGTATCTCGAGTGCCGGGCCTCTTCGAAAATGTGGCCGGCGTCGTCGGGGCTGCGGCGAGGGAAGGGCACGAGCCTCTTTCACGCCTTCGTAAAAGAGGAGCGCTTTGCTCGTGGAAACGGATCGTTGCGCGCGCGCAGATTACAATAGACCTAGGGCACCGATCCGTCCGGGGAACGGGGGTCCCGAGACCGGCCACTCGAGATCCATTTAAATTGCCATCCGATTTCTGGTTTCGCACGCCACATTGTCGCCGTCGCCGTCGTCTATCTTGGGCCCCGGCATTGTGCCGCTGGACGCGGCGGGGAAAGAAGAGATTCGTTTCACGATTAGTTCGAATCGCTCATTGCCCGCGCGCCGGAACACCCCGGTGCCCGACGGAGTAGCTTCGGAGTGGATGTCGAGAGAGCCCGTGACAATGGCGCCCGTTGGTTTACGCTGCCCACGCGCACGCGAGTGCCTTTGCGTGGCGTTGTCGCTCACGCCCGTGCCGTTGCATCCCCGGCCGGCCATGTATAATGGGAGCCCGGCGCTCCGATTGTATTCCGCAGACACGCGCAGAAGCTGAGAATCATCGAGAGTATCTATTAGCGGCGACCAAGGGAAGGGGGGGGGGGAGGGGAGCAGCCATAGAAAATTCGAGACACGCGAAATTTCCGGATGCGGCACATCCTTATAGCGTTTTTGACTGGCCCTAGATTAATCGCTCCGGGAGCGATTAAACCCAGTTTACTAGGAACGTACACTGATTGTGAGAGAAAAATATAGTTACTTTTGGACACAACCACAATTTTATAATATTTCTAACACGAAATATGATTAACTTAACTATATGCATCATTATGTTAATTATCATTAGAAATATCATAAAATTGTGGTTGAGTTCAAAAGTAGCTATATTTTTCTCTTGATATATGTTCGACTGAAAATATGTTATGAACCTGAATTAGATTCTTATAAAGAATAATAAGGATAATAAAGTGGCAGATGATTGAATCTTGATTGAATCTTGCTCTTGGTTTTTGTTTTCGTCGATAGTTCTGACGACGATATAATGAAAGAAAAGCAAAAGTTACTCGTCTAGTAATCCAAGACAGAACTTAAGACGTTATTAATCGCTCCTGGAGCCAGTCGAAAATCCTATTAGTACATGTGGCACGTGATCCAGACGCAGTCTGGCCCGTACTCCGGATTATCACGTTATCGCGTTGTCCACAGCGTCGCTGCCAAAACAGGCGTCGGTGATTTGTCACCGCTCGACCGAGTCGCGTGTCGCGCGATGAATTATATAAAGCGTTAACGTTCGACTGCCAAATTCCTGAATTTATGCATTATCAAAGTAAGATTGTACGCGAATACATAGCGAAAAGGATATGCAGGTAAAATAGTAATTATTCTGAATTACATCGCCGCGTGCAACTTTGGCTAAGTAATAAATCCGCTCTAAGCGAGAAGTGCCTCGCGCCACCCCCTTCGTCGCTCCGTGTCTCCCGCTTCGTCTCCCATTCGTCGCTCGCGCATTGCTCCGCTCGACGCGTCGCGAGAGCGGGAGAAGGAGAGAGTGAGAGAGAGAGAGACGCTTAAAAAACGGAGCCATATAACTCCGGATCAGGCTGATGCGGCATTTTGCGCGCTTTACGCCGACAATTTACTGGACCACACGCGCGCGCGCGCACCGCGGATCCTGACGCGCCGCGGATCCTGAAAGGATCGCCTCCTCGCGCAACAATTCACGGCACTGCCCCTCGGCGTGGGACGTGGAACGCCGACTGTCCCCGCGATGTGATCTTACGCGAATTTACAGTTTCGCTCGCGCGTAGGCATGTTTCATGCTCGCGCTCTACCCACAGCCGGATGCGTAATTCATCGGTGTGAGTTAGCGCGAGTTAGCGACAGACTTATATCCGGAGGGGGGAATATAAATAAAGATCTTGAATCTCTTTTATACCATCAACACGTCAGGATGTACCGTGCGGTTTTCCATTGATTTAATATAACGTTTAATACAACATTTGCAACATGACGGAAGTGCAGCGGTAGATGCAAAGAAAGTCTGAAATTAACTCGAGTTACGTGAAATTGAATGTATTTATAGTTTATAGAAATAATTTACTGAATTTATTAACTGTATTGACCTCGCGAAATGCAAAAATTCGAAATTTTGCGAATTCGCACGATACGAAGTAAACAATTTTGTATTTAAACATAAACGGGGCAAACAATTCCGAATTTTGCGACATGACAGCGTAACAATTGGGTAATGATTGATGTTAAGAGTACTTCGGAGATTTATATCGTAAGATTTTTCGAATTCTTGCGAACCACAGGGTCAACATACAAAGCTTCAAAACAATTTGATATGATAAACAACTAGGCGTGTGACACGCAAGTTTTGATTGTTGTGTCTTTCGTTTTATTTTAGCGAACAATTCTAGCCATAATGTGTTTATGGCATTCTATAGTCCTGACATCGTAAAATTTTTATGTTAAAACGAAAAAATACTCTTATAAATGCGCCAATTACGCTCACAATAGAAACGAATAATATTGAATTGCTTAATTATCTAATTTGTTGATATATTGATTCTATAAAATAATAGTTTGTTGAAATTTTATACAATTTTATTTTATGGACGGTCTGCATTCATTCATTCGATTCTCCTAATATTTTGATGTAATTGTAAATGTTATAATCGTATAACATCAATATTATCATCTGTTTAAACTTTTACTTAAGTTTCTGTGTCATGACTTGGATAAAAATTATCAAATTTCTAAACGATTGTTTTTTTTAAAGAACTAACGCGCAAAAATGCGAAATAATATTAATTATTCGATATTTATTGTCTTTATTAAGGTTTGCGTTAATTAATAACTGCAACATTGCATTTGGATTCATTTGTTTTCTTCTTTCTATTTTTTTGCCATAGAGCAATCAGTTTATTAAAGAATTTTTTTCAACATTTTAATTGTGTTTAGTATGAAAATTTCATGAAATGCAGCTATCTGTTCCGGTCTTTTAAAATATTCAATAAGATTAAAAACTTATATAATATATCTCTTCGAACTTGTATATATTATGATGTATAAGGTGATTCTAAAGGTTGATAACAAATTTAAGAGACGTATGAAGAAGTCAGGACTTTTGAAAACACATATTCTTCAAAGTAATCTTGAATCTGTAGAGGCCTGTAAATGTGTGAGGAACTATACTGTCGACAATATCAATGAAATAATCTTAATTTGCACAAAATTTATTTAGATAAATAAAGATTACATGATTTTGCTAAATGTATTACAGAAGGTGTTTGAATTGGCGACCACGACACTCAATGCAATGCACCATCGAATGAAATTCTGACGCACTCTTTCTCACGCGCGCACGACCCTGAATTGTTTACATTGTTTGAAGGTAATTAGTGTGCTTATTGCTTTCGTAATATAGTTCCTTTCATTCACAGTTTTGTATTAATTTCGGAGAACATAGATTCCAAATCAAAAGTCGCTTTATTCTGACTCTTTTATACTCTTCTCAAAATCATCCTGTATATCTATAATTTGCTTTGAATACATCAATAAAACGATTTTCCACGGATGACCCACGAAACTGAATCAATTTGTACTATTGTTACGAATTTTTTTGGAAAATTTGTGAAAATTTTCTAATGAGATCGCAAATATTTGTTCGTACATGTACATATATTAATATTACAGAAAGACTGTCTTTGTCAATTTCCTTCTTTGAATCAATTAATAACCAATGTATAACTGTACAGGCTGATAAAATAAATTGATTATGATTTTCTTGATCAAACCTTCTTAACACGCTCTAAATCTCTCTCTGTGTTACTTTTATATACCCTAACGGTTCAACTTATTTATCTCGATACATAAGCAAATCAATTTTCGAGTCGCAAGTCTATTTTCAATATGCGATCGCCAACAATATGTATAAACTATTGTGTAATACGTTTGATTTCGTGAGTCACTCCATCTTCTCCTCCAGACATCCATCAACTTTTACGTTTACAGTTACATGCAATACATACCTTCATGATCCCCGCGAGGGATCAGCGTAGAGTGGCCTCCCGTGAACTCGTGAACGTATCGGTGCGCAGATAATAAACCCTCGATCGTTCACGTCTGCCGTCGACTTTTCTGCGACATTGCCACGAGGACGGGACGTCACGGGATGCGATCGCGACGAGATCGCGAAAGAATTATCCGCGAGAGGTACCGAGGCGTTATCAACTCCGCGAGCACCGCCGGCGATCGTTAAGCGCCATGCGAGGAGGCGACAGCGACGCGCGAGAGGAGCACCATGATATACACACGGGAGAGTCGGTCCGCTCCGGGCCCTCTCGCTATAATAACGTAACTCCCGGTCTCGCGCGCGCTTGGCCGGGACGTTGTACGCCACACAGGCGTAGAGCGAACGCGGTGCGGTACGCGATCGTAAACCCTCACCCCTCCCCCTCGCCCTTCCGCCGCCGCCACCGCCTTCGCCCCGTCGCTCGCCGTCGCCGAATGGGCGGCATGGGCGCGATGGGCGGGGTCCAACCCCCGTGGCTGCGATTCGCCTGGTCGCGTCCGGCCCACCAGCCTCACGAGGGAGAGGAGAGAGAGAGAGAGAGCGCGCGAGAGGGCGCGAAGGTGGCGCTGCCACGCGGTCGCAATTCGCACGCGTTTCTCCCCCACTTTGAAGTCGCCGAGCGTGTCAGCGTGGATGAGAGTGATAGGGGCACGGCGGCGCGTCTCGCTGATTGGCCGCGATCTCGTCTCGATCCGCAGAAGAGAGCTGTCCCTCTCTCGCCTGTCGTTTAGCAGGAGGCGACGTCGACGGGAGAGACACGAAGGGGAGAGAGGGAGAGACGCGGGACCTCGGGGGGCAGTTACTCCGTACCGATGCTCACGTTAATTTGCAAAAAAATGATACGTATTACGTATGTGTGTGTGTGTGTGTGTGTGTGTGCCATCGATATTATTAATTCGCGCGTATAAAATATTTTCCTCTTTCCTCGGGACGTAGGCTCTCTTCTTCAGCATCGAACAAGGAAGAGAATGAGATGAGCTGATTTCGACCAAAACCCGATTAGCTTGTCAAGCGGTATATACATACTCGCGATATGTCGTTAACATGATAAAAGGGTTAATTAATGTTTTGTCACTTGAAGAAGCAGATTGGATATGGAAACGTCGGATTGCAGTTCTGTGGTCGAGTCGGTCGCCGATAGAGTTAATCGGAATTTTGACGGAATCGCTCTAAAGGGGTTGGTTCGCGAACAGGAACGTTGGACGCGCTCTGGTCTCTCGCGAGGTCGATGCTGCAGGAGCGAAGTAAACCACATACAATCTCGACGACACATATGTAAAATCTACAAACCGCGGGCACGCAGGGCGCAGGGTGCAGCGTCTCCTCCCGGCGTAGAGCGAACGTTGATATGAAAAATGGTCGGCGGGCACTCCCGCGTGCGCGCGGGCCCTCGTACAAGAGCCACGGCGAACATAATAAATAACAATACGGAGTCTGCCTACGGATACGGGGATCTGCATATAGGTCCTGGCCTTATACCTGAACTGCCGCGGCGCGTCATTAAAATTATTTATGAGGAAATAAGAATCCGAAGCGCGCGGGACCCCGAGAGGAGTCTGGCCCCGATGTTCACGCGGATATCCCTCTCGCGCCCTACGAAGGTGTGCGCGCGCGCGCTTATCCTCGATCCTCTTTAGCCAGGTAACGTCTGTGTGCGTCCGACGTTGGTAAATTAGTAGATTAAACTTGGACGTATGTTCTCTCTTTCGTTCTCCTGCGCAAACTGCGGGCGCGCGCGCGAACGAGTTATCGATCGAACGCACCCTGCTAGTGTAACTGTAACAACATCATTGGATTATAATTAGAGTATAATTTTCTATTCTTCTGTTAAAGTCTAGAATATCAGAATATAATTAACCCTCTGTTAGTCGCAATTATATATTTCACAAATACACAATTTTCCCATTATTTTTCACTACTTTTTGAAACTATTTTTTTAATTAGTACTTACACTGATTGTGAGAGAAAAATATAGTTACTTTTGGCCTCAACTATAATTTTATAATATTTCTAACAATAAATTATATGTATGAATAATAATAAATATTCATGATATAAATATGATATTAACTTAACTATGTGCATTATTATATTAACCATAATTATCGTTAGAAATATTATAAAATTGTGATTGAGGCCAAAAGTAACTACATTTTTCTCTCGGTATGACTAATGGGCTAAATACTAAGTAAAAAAATTAACAAGTATTAGGATAAAGTACATGGATAAAGTTATGTCGATCTTAATTTGAAATAAGCTGTATTGCATATGTTGTATCTTGGATATTGCAACTAATGGAGGGTTAAAAGTAACGTTAGGGCGTTCTTCGCGCAGCAAACGCGTAAAACCTCCATTTCCCTCCTACATCGCCTTATTCTCGAATATGTTAATAACAAAAATTTCGATTTGCCCATCATCTGTCTGTAAGAAATCCACGTTACTCTCACCTGTTCGCGCTTCCCTTATACGCGCGCGCGCGCGTCACTCAATTAGCTACGCGCGTCTGTTTATTTACATAATCGGCCCGCGGGGTATTTAGCGTATCGATCACGTAATTATCGAGGCGAGCCGCTGGAGCCACAGACCGGAGGCACGGAGCTCATTTCGGATCGGTAAGCTCGGCGAGCGAGAAGACGAGAGAGCGAGGATGAAGAGGTAACGCCGTAGGAGGTGAGAAATAAAAATAAGGAGGCCGGAGAATTCTCAGCTGGGGGTCATTCCTGACGGGGTCGATTTTCGTTCGGGGCTTGGACGATCGACCACCTGGCCGCACATAGTTACACCTTGTAAACGGTCACTGTCTACCGCGGACCGAGCAATAAACGCGACCGGAGCCGACTCGTGCTGGCTGGCTCGTACAACACGGAAAGGCATTCAACTGAGATTAATCGCTGTAGATTTGTCACGGGCATCGTTGCGGGAACGGCCGCTTATCTCTCTCTCTCTGTCTCTTTTTCCCTCCCCCCCTTTTTTTTCTCTCGTTCGGGAGGAACTGCGTTCCGGAGTGATCGCGTCGACAGCCGTCGGGTCGAGAAGACAATTTTCAACGATAATTAATCTTACTCCGTTGCAATCCCGTCCATTGATCCCGTCACGGATCACGGCAGTTTAACGAGCTCGTATTTGGACAGTTAGCCCGGGAAGTACCCAAAGTGGTATGCGAGGTCCAGCGGTTTTGACACGACGAAAACACGCGTGGCGACTTGCCTGCTGTAAAAATTAATTTTCTGAATAAATACGGCTTCGCATGGGATGATCCTTCTCGACGCGTGAGATCTTCATTTGTCCCGCGATCGCGAGTTATAATTAGCATCTCGCTGGTCCTCAAGGAGTAGAATCCTCGCGGATCCTCAAGTGCGCGGCTCTTCGTCGCCGCTCCATTGTTCGCCGGCAAATCGACAATGCGGCAATTTTGCAAACGACCGCGACTCGAGAATCGCGCCAAGTGGTTAAACGGCGGGCACTCGTGATCGAACGGTCGAGTGATACGAGAGAAGCGAAGCCCGGCGCGCGAAAAACGGCGCGGCTCGGGGTTCGGACGTGGCGCGGCGTAAAGACAGGCACCCGGCGTTATTAATGCCCCCCTCGACACTCCGATACCATAGAGCTAACGATTATTTACTTCGAAATATTTATCCCGTATCTCCGTGCACGCCCCATTATCGCGGCCGCATGATAAACGGCTCGGTGTGAAAAATCGATTTTATTGTCGGTACGTACGTATGTGTGCACGTGGCACGTATATACGTGATACATTCTCTCGCAGGCATTCTCTCCACAAACGGCTCTCCCCCGCGCTCACTCTCGTACTCTCTCTCGCGGTTAACTCTCGCGAGAGAGTATGTAACGTTTCGACACGAGCGTCCATCGACGGACCACGGGATGATGGATACGCCTACTCTTGATATTTCGGTGATCAATAACGCGGCTCTCTCGCGGTGCCGTTCGCGCCGAAGGTGGGAACCATTATTCACCCGTGCAGTCGCCGGTGAATAAATAATTTACCTCGTCATACCAGCGGCCATCAGAGGACCGACTTCGCAGCGGCGGCGGCGGCGGCGGTGGCGGCGGCGCTCACGCCGGCCGGCCGAGCCCTTTCCCCGAGCCCTTTGTGTTACCGATAATAAAGGTATGCGCGCGATTCGGTCTCTTCTTGGGCCACATCGTCGGAAACGATACGCGTGTAGAGAGACGCGAGCGTCTGCCGTCGATGTGTGTTCGATGCGCGTCGAGAAGGCTCGGCTAGCCGCGGACTTTGAATGGCATGGTCGATTTATCTCCTTTACGCGAGACCGGGCCATCAACGCGATCGGAGTCGCTCGCGTGTGTGCCCGTGTCTGCCTCGCCTGCCTACCTGAGCGTGTGTGTTTGCGTGTGCGTATCTACATATGCGCGCGTGAATACGCGTCGTTTCGGTTACGCGCGCATGCCTACGGACGAAAGCTGACCGCGGCTGGTCACTATTTGGGAGCATGATCGGTAGTTTCGATTCAGTACGGCGCAACCTCCCTCTCCCCCCGCACCCTCCTCTGATACGATTATTATCTCGGACGACGGTAATTAGCGCCTACTTAACAATCGGCTCGTATACGCGCCGCTTTTGTGCACTCGACCGTGTGCATCGTCTCGATTTCTCTTTCCGCGAGATATCGTTCTTGCAAGAAATTACGCGTTATTAGGCGTACCTTGTCAAATACCTTGTTTCAATTAACCCTTTTATGTACCGTCTCGAGTGTCTCGTACACATCAGCGAAGCAATGTCCGTACGAGCGATCGGTATCTGTTGTAATACATTTGTAAAAATTGGACAAATTAATCCTCAAAGATCTTAATAATTGTTCGCCAATTACTTGGACTCTGGTATAGACTTCCGTCGATTGACGAGGTCCAGCTTCAAGATGCGGAGCATTATCTCCCAAGACGGGCGCATTCAGAGAGATCTATAAAACCTAAGCAGCCATAAAATAGTCTCCGAGGTGGCCTTGTCTTGATCCTAGATTTACGCGTATTAAAAGGGAATTACAATATTAATAAGGCCTTTTTAATGGGCGAGCGCGGCCTTCATGTCGGAACCGTCGGAGCCTTCGGCTAAGAGATGCTCGCCTTCCTTTGAAACTCGTTACGATTTCGGGGGGTTTTTTCTAATGCCGACTGGGGGGAGGGGGAGAAGGGGGGACGAGGCAGCCGTAAATATCGACGAAAATATCGTTTATCGTTATTCACACGCCGACGATATATCATTCCGCTCGTGTCCACACTTGGAAAAGTCATCCCGTTGCCTCTTTTTATTCTCTCTCTCTCTCTCTCTCTATCTCTATCTCTTATTAATACAGTCAATAGGGACTAGATACTGTATCTTCTTTCACATAGCGAATAGAATTTGTGAGACGTTCTCCACGAGGGGGTGGTAGCCAAAACGAAAATTTTGCACGTTTATCCTGACGTGGGGTTTTGGATTTTTGTTTTTGCGTTGTAGTAAAATAGAGTAGGGCGTCTCTTATGTGCTATAACAAGCGTTGGTTCGCCGTAACCTTTAGGCTTTCAGATTTCTTTTACGAACGGAAGAGGCGACTATTAACCGGGGTGCAGACGCCGCCTCGCGACCTTTTAAATTTTAATCCGGCAATTAAAATATGTTAAGCAGCTACTTAATATCGTGTATATGCGCGTGTATGTGCATATAATATACTATGGGGCCGGGGCTCGCAGTATTTCATATTTAACGCGAAACCGTAACTCGCCGCGGCTGCCGCTTCTCGCCGTTATCCTTTTACTCTCTTTTTGATTTATAGGTAATTTATTATGGTTCTCTTTCTCTAGCTCTTTCTCTCTTTCTCTCTCGCCTCTCTCGTAGTCACTGCGCTTCTTCGGACGCACATGTGCGCGTGGAACGCGTTTACACATATGTGTAGATCGGTCGATGATTTTGATGACGCAGCTATACATACATGTATAATAGAAAGGAGATAGGTTCGAGAGAAGGATTCTTCTCGGTGGACAGGATAAATTACCCTTTCGCGAATATTTTACATTTACGAGTTCAAGTAATACGATCGCAAAGGGAGTTTGCAAGATTGAAATTCGAACTGATTACTCAACGGGACTGGATGGGACGATAAACAATTCGCTTTGCTCTTTAATCTTTTTCTCCTGAGACCACGCTTCCCGTTGTTGTAAAGCTCGGGACGGAGAACAGACTGCGGGAATCATGTTGATCAGGCGACGCCGCGCATGCCGCAATTATCATTAGCGATCATAAGGAAACTAACGTGCGCTCCTCGAGACTACGGTGTAATGACAACATGCATGTTACGAGCCGCTCGTTTTCTTTCGGTTCCAAGTAACGCGGCGGCGTAGTACGATCGGGAGCATTAATGCCGTCCGATAAACCCGCTCGCCCTCGGGAGGGACGTTTCGCGACGTGGCGATTCTTTTCGTCCCTGGTAAAGTGGTAAAATTGAATTATACTACATTTCGAACGGAAACGCACGTCTCTTATATATCACTGAGAAATTCGAGCTCTATGCGCACGCTCACCGGATGGCATTAATGCTCCCGTGCGTACATCCGCGCCGCGCGCACACCGACGCCGGTCATCTACGAAGCCGTTCCCGGTCCGTTATTAAGTGCGTATTTCATGGGAAACGTTTACGAGCAAAAACCCACCGACGCCATTATAGATACTTCCATTTTTATTGCGACTGAAGATCGTTTGCATAGCTGATTACGAGAAACGCAGAGCGGACGAGCGCGCGTATCGCGGCTGACGGATTTTTGGGGGAAGGGCCGCGCGTTTCCCCCTCTTTTTATAATTGTGACGGAAAGAAGTCGCAGGAAAGATCGGTGAAAATCTCACGGAAGACGCGACACGCAGTTGGCTCGTCCAAACAGAAAATTTCCCGAAACTCGCGCGAGAAGAAGAGGACACGGAGGAGAATAATCGGGTCCGTCCCCCTTGATTCGCAATCTCGAGCGGAGGGTACTTGGAAGCGAAATGGCAAAGGAGTCACAAACGGCAATCACGGCGCTAAGTACTAACCCAATCAAGCAACCGCCCTCTCGCTGCTTCCGTTCCTCTCTCTCTCTCTCTCTCTCTCTCTCTCTCTCTCTCTCTCTCTCTCGCATCCCTAATTTTCACGATGCCTACTTGAAGGAGCCTCATCCTTCGTCCCTTAAATTATGCCCCCACCTTCACGTTCACCGTCATGAGACGCGGCGATTTTTCCTCGGGGCATTTTCTCGAGACATTCGCAGGTAATGACAAAAAACGCTCGCGCAGGAATCTAACAGTTAAAAACGAGGCAAAGGGTGACAAAGGGAGTTTAGCAACGTGACTTTTTCTCTCCGCAGATACATCCGCGAGAGTATTAGGTAAACATATTTCTCTCTCCTCTTTGTGGGCTTTCCTCTCTCATTGTCAAAAGAACATATATCGCGCGAGGCGAGGCAGACGAGCGGTCCTCCGTCCTCCACGTCCTTGCTCCACTCCTATATCATTCCTCCTGCCCTTTCATAGTTCATATATCAAACGCTTAGGCAAGGCGGCGACACATAAATACCGGTACGCGGTGTATAAAAGCCCGCACCTCGGCAGGATGTATCCCCGGCCAGTAGATAAAATATATTAACCCACCTCGGGAGAGACCGCGCGACTGTTGCCGCGTGGGTTTCACGATTTTCGGGGACACTTCCCTCTCTCCCGTAACCCGTCGTTTCTCGCTTCCTCGCCTCGAGATGACTTACGATGAGCGGCGCGCTTTAAATTCTCCATTCTCGCATACGTGTCTGTATGTGTGTGCGCGTGTCACGCGGGATTATATTGAACCGCGGAATTGTAACGATTCGAGACGAGAGGAAAGGTACGAGAGGAGTCGGTGAAGAATCGTCTCTCTCGTGCGCGAAGATGCTTTCAGTCAAATTCGAGACTGTTTATAGACAAGGGTTTTCCCCCCCAGTCCACCCCTTCCCCCTTTCCCCTTATCACGACGGCGAAATTAGATCGTTTGTATCGTTTGCGACGGTACCAAGCCCTGCCGCGTGCCATTCTAAGGACGACAATGGAGCCCGTGGATTCTCGCAGCGCGAGAGGGAGCCGGGGTCCCGAGAGATGATCGGATTATAGCGGAAACTCCAGGAACGAGGAACACGTTCCGCCGTCGAATAACTCTCGCGCGTACGCGCGTGACACGAGTAGCGAAACGCCGACATAAGGCATTGTTAGCGTCTCCAACAAACCGGGAGCAAGCCTCGGGCTCCGGGATCAAATGCTGTTAGCGCGAACTATCGAACTACCTCGATACCGTCGTCTTCTCCCGGTTAAGCGCATTACGTTACCCTATCTGGATGCCGAACGATCATTATCGCCGCGAATGCGTAGTACGATCGATTCTAGAGAAGCTCGATTCCTCCGTTCCGTAAAAAAAAACATTCATATGGATTCTACTTGAATGCTTATTAGTATTACAAACATCTATCAAATTGAAAATGTCAAAATTGTGATTGCGTCCGAAAGTAACTACACAAAAAAAATATTAATTTCAAATCAACAATATTATTCTCATATATGTATAAGCAAAAATATAAAATCTTTTTTTAAGATTTTGATAATCTTAAACAGAAACCAAATTTCTTTATGTGAGCAAGTTTTTGTCTGTTTAAGATTATCAAAATCTTTAAAGAAGATTTTATATTTTTGCTTGTATATAAAAATAATATTGTTGATTGGAAATTAATGTTTTTGTCCGTGTATATTTGTCTCTCAGTATTGTATTAATATTATAATTTCTTAATTATAATACAGTGTTCTTAATTATAATACACTTAATTGATACAGTGTTACTATCTAAATTGAGAATATCAAAAGCAATTGCATTTTTTTCCGAAATCACCCAATCACTATGTTAACGATAATTATCATTAGGAATATTATAAAATTGTAGTTGGGTCCGAAAGTAACTGTAATTTTTCTTTCAGTGAATGTTATTGTTAGTTGATGTTTACTAGGTAATTATTCTAATACATGAGTACCGAGAAACAAACTCATTTGCTTTTTGTTGAAACAAATGTTTATCCGAGATAGTAAAGGAGCAAAAGTAGTGCTCTTATCGTCGACCAGAACCGAAGCGAAGATAACGAGACGCCGAGGCAATGTCGGAGGATAGCGCGGTAACCGCGAAGGAGATCGCCAGATCGTCGGAGCGCGCGATGCCCGAAGCGGCAATTAAAACCGTTTGTCGTTTCATCGCCGAAGATAAATTCATAAGGGAGTCCGAGAAAAAAAGGAGGAAAAAGGAGATCGGGGGAGGGAGGGGGGAAGGGGCCCGAATGCACGTCGGTGTGCGTGTGCGTGGCGTGCGCGCAGCGGCGCACCGAGTCGGCGATGATTTACAATAACCGTACGCCCGGTATATACGCTCTCTTAAGAATGACTATAAATATGCCGAGAGGGTGGTTTAATATGCGGTAGCCCTTTAATTTATAACAACTTATTAAATAAAGGCTCGCGGCCATTTACGCGCGACTCGTGAAGGCGAAACGGCCCCCGGGCGCGTCGATCGATCGCGATAAATAAACAGGGCTCGAATCTCTAGTTCTCGTTTATCGAGCCATTTATATCGGCGCGACTCGATACGCCGCTACTACTATCATTTTCGCCGTCCGAGATGTTTGCACTCCTCGATATACCTATCCGCGCCTGGCGACGATCGTATCTGCGCACTGACGCACGAAACGTGAGAACGCGAATGGTATCGCGGTTCTGCCGTACATACATGCGTACACAGCCTGATGCACAATCGCGCACTGCCTGCGGCTATAGAAAACTATTTAGCCTCCCCTGGGATTCTATCTATTCGAGGCGCGTGGCCGCGTCGCTTAATAGGTGCATTCCGCTTCGCGGCACAGCGGAACGTGCGACCCGAATTATTTATTCTTCATCCCCTAATCGTGAACGAGATGCCTCCGCTTTGGACGAAATCGGGTCGCGAACCGATCGTAATCGGTTAAATCTGAAAACGACGGCGGCAGAAAATGTTCTCCAAGGAAAGAAATTTTTCTGAATTTGAAATTAAGAGGCATCAGTGAATGAAATCGATGAAGCTCACTATGACGAATCCAAGGTACACCCTATATACCCAGGCAACGGAGTATCCCGGGTGATCTTGAGGAGAATTAGCCGACGGGCCGATTAATTTCGATACGTCGATGCCGCGGGCGCTCTGGGCGGTTGATCCCCTTCGACGCTTAATTGGCTCGGCTACGCTTGTTTCTCGCTCCCGTCGTGCATGATCGAGGCGCCTCGTCAATGTAACAAACATTCCTTTAACCCAGCCCGAGCGAGATTGCAACGGAGAGCTCTCGTAGAAGACTATCTCGGCGGATTGTACGAGCGTACGGGATTGGGATCATCCGTGGGATGTAAGATACGATTATCATTCCCGTTCCCGCAAATGGGGGCTAAAAAGCAACGTGGAATCCAAGATGCGTATCTCGCGACGAGTTTTCCATCCCCGTCTCCCTCCCGATTGGCCGATCCGACTCTGGGCCGCGCGATCGCGTATCTGCGGTCCGGAGATCTCGCGCACACGTGCGCACAAACCACCTTACGCGATTTTTTCCCTCGCACGTGCACGCGCCGCGTCCCTAGGCCCTTTCCCGTCTCCCTTCCCGGAACTGCGGGGCGTGAACTCACGTTCACGCACACCCACGCACGCGAGATAACTGTTGCGGGGTCATTCGACACGACGCGACGGCGACGAGCGTCGGACGCACACACGTCCGACCGTCGTGGCTCCCGCGCCTCGCCCCGCACCCTCGGTGGGCGACGTCGATGTAACAACCCTTACCGACACGGATGGCTCTCTCTGTTGGGGTTGCACAATCGCGCCCTGATTGATAATTTATACGGTGCGTGCAGGTTTATTTGATTATCCGCCTCCAGCTGGGCGGCTTGGCTCGCCCGCGCCGGGGCGACTCGCCGACTCCTTTCGCGAGCTTCTCCCGTCGTCGTCCCGTTTTTCGGCGCTTCGCGCCGTCGTCCTCGCATTCCTGTCCCTCCGATGATTGAGGCGATTGAGACGAGATGAAACGTAAAAAGTAAGAGGACCGACTGACATAATTTCAGCGTATTTTATCGACGTCGCAAACAAGAGATTCTATGGATATTCGCCGATATTATTGTTGCGTTTCTAGTTTCAATCAGGGCCTAAGCAGAATAATTGATTTATCATTTCAAGACATGTTTTATGGTTCAAGTCTTTGTTTTAAAGTAACGCACAGTGCTATCTTACGTCTAAAGTCTTGTGAATACAGGTAGCGCAACGCTAAGGTCCGTATTTAGAACGTATTTATAGCCCGTATTTATAAAGATGTTAGCGTGTTTTTTTTTTGTCATTCTATCTTTATCTTTCTGTAAACGTAAAACAAGGACAAAATGACCAAAATAGCACGCTACATCTTTATAAATGCGTTTTGAATACAGGTCAAAGACTTTAGACATACACTGAGAGAAAAATATAGTTACTTTTGGACTCAACCACAATTTTATAATATTTCTAATGATAATTATGGTTAACATAATGATGCATATAATTAAATTAATCAAATTTATTGTTAGAAATATTATAAAATTATGGTTGAAGCCAAAAGTGATATTTTCTTCTCAGTGTAAGACAGTATTGTGCATTACTTTAAGACTTAAATCATAAAACATGTCTTGAAATAATAAGTCAACCATTCTGCTTATGCCTTTAAAATTAAAACTCAAATTACACTGAAAATATTTAATCCGGAGGGGATAGATTGAGAACGGATGGTAGCGTCGCGAAGCGACAGAACGAAAATATTTGAGCGTGTCCGGATTAGATCGACGTCGCGTCTGTACGGAGGGTGTCTCTCCGGGAGGGGGTGTTTCATGTTGTTGTTTGAGTATGCTGCCGGGTGCAAGGGTAAATATGGACAATTACATATTTCTTCTCCGTTCCGCCGCCCCTCCTTCTTCTACCCTGATCCCGAGATCGCGCGCGCGACGGACCCCAGCGAGAGTCGTGACACGGTATTATACGAGGCGCTCCACTTTAGGGTGGTTACGCGAGCGGGGGCTGTGACATGCGGGCGAGGTTGACTGTGCTGTGACAGAGAATCGTCGACAGGGGGAACGTACGCGTGGTGCGTTGATGGCATAATTGGTATCATTCGGGAGGGGAGTCTTCTTTTGAGGTAACCCAACGGCCCCATTACGCGCGCACAATTATGCGCGTCTCGTTCCATGCGGTTACGTGTTTCCGAGCGAGCCGGTGTTTTTTTTTTTTTACTCACTCGGACAGGAGGCACAGGGGCACAGGACGATACCGATCGAAAAGCGCCGCGGTGGGCGATCAAATCGTGTCGCCTTATCTTCTTCAGATTTACCGCACGCGATTGTCGTTTGTAACGTAAATCGACGAAACGTAGATCAACTAAATAGATTAAGCCTTTAAGCATTGATTGGATAAATTATATTTTGTGCTTCATTTCGAGATATCTCGTGTTCCTACTTGACGCCCGTTCTCTTCTTCTGCTGCTCGTGCATCCCTCTCGTCGTGTTCAAGCTCTTGATTCCTTTTACGCTCTTTAAATTGGAAAAGGTCAACCCTGATTGGTCAGTTCTGAGCGGTCCTGTTTTGAAACGCTCGCCCCGTTTTACGTCGGTGCGATTTGCGGCCGCGCGATCTTTTACGCGGACGTCATCGCTTTCCACCCTCTCCGAATGATCGCTCGACTTCGCAGTCTCGTTTTCCATTCCCTGAAGCTTTCGGTTGATGTCTCCGTTGGTCGCGTCGTTCTCAGGACGCATTGCTGCGGGTTCTTTCGTTCTCAGGCGTTTCCACGTTCTTATAGGTAATTTGGAGAAAAATTTTCTCTCCTTTTTTTTCATGTCCGTGCGCAGTGCAAAAGCATCTGTCATTTTCAAAGCGAATGTCTTGTCGTTCTTCGTCATTTTCTTTTCGGGCGTGCATTGCGAGGTAGCCACGTTGATCCGATTTATTTTACTATTTCCAGAATTTCCACGAGAGTTTATGCTATCTCTTTCGTTTACCGTGTACATTCGTCCAGTGCTCTTTGAGTCTACGACACGGTTAAATCTCGATCGACCCGTTTCCTTGGGAGAATTATTAGGAAGTTTATCAAATTTGTCGCGGTACTGACGATTGTTGACAGTCGCATTCGTGATTTCTTCTCTTTTTTCAATCGTCTGAGACTTGATCTTCTTCCTTTCGGTCGCCGAATGCGTCCTCGCGTTAATTGAATCTAATAAAAGAAACCGTGTAATTTGTAAATAAGAAATAAATGCAAGACATTAATTTTTGTCTCGTGATACAAGATAAGATTAAAAATAATGTATTCAGAAATATCAAAAAATGTGCTGAGAAGAAACATTTTCAATGTAATCCTGGCGAAAATAAAAATAGAAATGTAAATCGAATGTAAAGGCGAAATGATAGAAGCGCATAAATTTCTAAAAAACGTAAATTAAAACAATGGAACGTAAAAGAAACGTTTTAAAACGTAAATACTTTTTTCGCGTTCCGCTGTTTCAATTTACTCTTCGTAGAAGTTTTGTTCACGCTTCTATTATCCTCCCTTTACATTTGACTTACGTTCTGTATTTTATTTTCATCATGAAATACATAATATTTTTAAATTTATATTTATTTAGAATAATACTTAAAAATTTAATGAATAATACTTAAAAATTTAATGCATTTTCTTCTACTATTTTACATACACCAATTATGAAATGATTAATTAATCTAAAAATATAGTGTCTTCGTAAAATCGATCAATTCTTTTCTTACTAATAAATATTTGCCGAAGAAAATGCGCTATGTTATGAACCACACAAGTTGTGTAATTGTAGAGACATCTGCTGGTATTATGTAAACTATTCACAAACAACATCGGTAAAGAGGACCGACGAAAAGGAAAGAAAAAAAGGAGAAACATATTTATTTTATAATTAAATAGAAAACAATATTATTTTCGGTCCGAACTAGATCTTGGTCATCACTGCTCTTTATTTAATCGTATATATCATATCAATCTCTTACTACACTCTTAAATATTGAATGATCAAATTTAAACCAATTCCTTGAGTAAAAGTAAATATTTTTAACTATTATGTGTATTGAAGTTATTATTTTAATATAAAACATGTAGTTAACATGTTGTTATTTAATTCTATTATTTTAATTGGTCATTGAATAGGAGCAAGGACTTAAGAAATGATAAAAAATAGTCATTGAATATTTGACATTACGAATTTAATAGTGTATAGCCTATTTTTTAATATTTTTTTATAATTCTCACTTTTTTCTGCAGAATACGTGTTCGAAATTCGTTCATCAGTGGGCGTCTTCATCGGTTGACTGCGTGAAGAAATTGTACTCGATGTGTTTAATCGCAAGATTTTGGGTTTCTCCTTCACTGTGTCGCCTTTCGAGATTCGATACCGTGTACTATTTTTCAGATTTTCAGGCGATAAGTTTTCTCGGCGGTTCTTTTTCAGCGTTTCCTTGAATTCGTCTTCTACTTCCGAATCGACAGTATCTACGCGTTTTGGTGAATCGAAGGTATATGATCTTTTCTTATGTGGCGCCATTTTTTGTAATCCGCGGTGATTTTTCGTTTTCGTTGGACAAAAAGTCATTTCTTCACATTTTGCATTGTTTTCAAATGGAATAAAGTCCCAGAAAGTATTCTTTGTAGATGCGATGGAATCCGCGGAATTGGGAAGGTCATCTCTTTCACGTTGCATCCCTGTTTCGCGAGTTCTCCCAAATTCTACGAGAAAGAGATCAAAATAAGACAAATCGATAGAAATTCTTTCATTGGCATTAGAAATCATTCTTAAATCTCAACATCCGTCTATTTAAAAAAAACGCACCTTCGCGATTGAAGCTTTTATTGTCTCTCGAAAGAATCTTCGTTCGTTTCCTGCGATCGTCCAGCTGAAAGCTGGTACCGTGCATTTGGCGAACATTTTCCCCTTCGTTCTCGGCGTACCATCGCGGAGAGGTATTTTCTCTTTGAGGTACGCGAATATCTTGCGCAAATGAAGATTCGACATCTCTCAAATAATCGTACCGCGGTATACGTTCCCTATGAGAACGCGCGCCTGCATTTCGCGGGTTGACGAATTGGACGTAGTAGTCATCTTCTTCTTCCTCGACAGCGGAGTCGTTTCTCGGCTCAGGATCGTCGTAGGGACTCTCCGCATACAAATCGTCATAATTCAGATCATCAATGTACATGTTATCGTAGTCATCTCGTCGCGTTTTCCTTCGGACGTAATTCTTATTTCTGCCCTACGATCAACAGAGAGAATATCTGAAGCGTTGACTCGCAATCGCGTTTGCTTACTTCATTGTTATTTACATCCGTAGCTCTTCTAGCAAATTCGTTCGGTTTGTCGTTGAGCCATTTGGCTTGGATTCTGCGAGTCGATCCGAAGCTCTCGGCTCCACCGCGGCGCCGATCGGACGCGCCGCGTGACAAGTGTATGGGAAACGTCGTTTCCGTGTCGCAGCCGACGTCTGCCAGCTCCACAATTCTGCCTATATCACCGTAATCGGTGGATCGGAAGATCGGCAAGATGGGCTCCGCGTCGTCAAGGAAGAGGAACATCGAATTCTCGAGGAATGTGCCCATGCTTGATCGAGCACTCATCGAAGAGACGTCACGCGACTCTGTAAAATACGAAACACGTGGAAGGAATTCATTCCCGCGAGATGTAGATTATTACGATCGTCGATGACGTTTCCTGCTTTTGCAGTTTAACAGTCTGCAAGGAATTTCTGCTAGTATTTATTCCTAATTCACCTATCTCTTATAATCTTCAAGCGACAGAATGGCGGAGAATACGTTGTGCCTCGCGGCGGCGATGATAAATCTCTCGTCGGACATTATTTACATATTACGATGGAAATTATTTTTTTTAACCATTATCGAATTTCGCTGCTTTACGTGAAAGATTTTGATTTTGACATTTTTCACCTTTCACCGCCGAGGAAGATCATGAAATTGACTCGTTCGAGATATCGAAGAAATGTAAAAGTCATAGAATGTTTCTATAATTTTATATCTTTGTTAAATTTTCGTTGTTTTAATTGTAATGGCAACCCGCCGAATGGAATCGGCAGAAGCGATAAGGGCTAATTATTAATTACGCAATTATTTAATTACGCTTTATTTAATTAAACATATTTCTGATTCATAAATTGCAGGCAAATGGCGATTTTATCTGCTGCGTTGAATCGTGACTACGGAGTTCCATTTCCAAAGAGGATGAAGATGGCGTACCGCTTCAGTACGTTTCTTCGTATGTACATTCGTAAAGTTCTAGGATGAGTTATGTTTCGTGAAATCATGTATTGGTTTCTTGGAATGAGCTCAGCATTGAATGATAACGTTTATAGAACATTATTATTTGAAAGAAATAAAAAAGATTTTATAAATATAAAAAGAAATGTTAACGAAAAAATTTTCGATGAAACAGCATACAATATTCGTTTTATATCCATTTTATGTCAGAATTTTCATGGATTTTATAAGACATTCATGAGATTATACATATATCGCAAAAACTTTGTTTTATTATGACTACGTGTAAAATTTGCTCGTACTAAAAATCATATAAGTATATATGTTATGTATTTAATGAGCAATAAAGATAAGATTAATAAGCGATAACGAATGATACTTTTAACATGAATAAAGCAAACTATCTAAATGCAACCTATGGCTGATGAGACCACTCGCAGAACTTGTTTGCTGTCTGACCCTGACTACGTAAGCATGCGCAGTAAGCATGATATTCACCCCACCCTCTTGATCTCATAATTATTTCCTGATTCATGTGATTGTTGCCTGTCTGACCAGTTACTAATCTGATCTGAGCAGAGTTGTGTGCTGCGCCAAATTGTTAGGATAAATATTACTTTAATCGCTAAAAGCATGTTATCGGAAGAAAAACTAAGTGACCATGAGTGCTGAGTCGTTGAATATTGATTGTTAGCCTACTTCTTTATTCTGCAACTGGTAACGACAATTCTATGATCATGTCATTATCATTAATGCGTCGTTGCGCAATTATTTTGTAACGCATTTTTTGTTTGTATTTTATTTTAAATATATAATTACGATAATTAAAAGTTGATTGTTTAAATTATAATATATAATTATTTAAACTACAAAATAAAACGTACGTAAATTTTTATGTGATATTTTTTCAATAAATGTATTGTTTTAAAATATATATTTTTTATTATCATATATTTTATCATTGTCCTTTTAAAGTAAATTATAGTTCCTGTAACTCCTTTTGTTTATTCATTATGTTTTACATCCCAAGTCCATACAAAGTTTGATTATATATATATATATATATATATATTTAATATCTCATTTTAAATTAAACTATTGGATAAACATTTTAAACTAAAATATTGGAACTACAATTGTTTCACAAATGAAAGCATTTAAAGTTAGTGCCCTAAAATTTGCGTCCTTCAGTATACTACAATGCACATGATGAAGATAGAAGATCGACTGTTGCCCTTCTTATCAAACTCGATATCAAGTTTGCAAAGATAGATTACTTTTATCGACATTCATCTACAAATGCACTGTTTATGCAGCTAACATTTTACTGAAAATATCACAAAGAAAAAACATTGTTATAACATATAAAACACAAGTTATAAATGACATTGTGCAATTTACTTTAAATGATTAATTTTTTGTGATCCATATGAAGTTTTAATATTTTATTTTATAAAGAATTTTATGAAGAATATGATAATGTCCGAAATAAAAAATTTATAACTTTTAAATAAATAAAGAAACATTCAAATCAATTATATAAAAACTATCAATTTATTATTATTTGTTTAAAAACTTATCTACATTTTAACGTGTAATCTTGGCTTATTTTCTTAATTAAAAATATTGAAAAAGATCAAATTCATAATAAGTATTTAAAAACTGCTGGGATCCTATGGTATCTCACGCGGGTAACGAAGGGTTAATGATAATAATCTTTATTATTGTAAAGAAAACTGTAAAATGTGAAACTAGCAGCAGATTTACAGTAAGTTTGATGCAAAGAAATGTTATTTAATAGTTTGCGTTTTATGTATTGTGTATAATAATTTTTTTCTTTTATAATACAATTACAAAAATGTTGCCAGTATAGACAGTGCATTTATATGAATATTGATCAAAGTAATTACTTATTTTGGATGTATTCTCTCAATATTAACTTTGATAAGAGAGGCGACAGTCAGATTTCGTCTTTACCACTGTGCGTTATACCACACCTGAGCGCGCAAGTTTTAGGCTATTTAATTCTATAACTTTAAATTCTTCTAATTGCTTAAATGCTTCTAAAACTATTATAGCCTCAATATTTTAATATTAAGATTTTTGTCTTAAAATGATCTCGAAATCAATGAACTTAAACGTTGATACGATCAGGATATATATTCATCATTCATATTATATTTATTAGACGTCCATTGAATATTTAATAAATATACCATGGACGTTTATTATTCGTTTGAAAGAAATAAAATAGATATTTTATAGATATGCTCAATCTTTAAAAAATATTTGTAGAATGTGTTTCAAATATCCATGTGCTATTTAGAATTTTCATTGTGATAATCTATATTCCTTAGTTACATATAATTATATAATTGAAAGTTAATGTAATGATTATTTTAATTTCAGTGAAAGAATTACTGGCATGGTAATTATTGGCTGGAAATTGGTAAAATCAAGAGACATGGTAATATCTTGCACCAAGTGTACACGTAACGACGAGACAGATCGTGTATCTTCACGAGAGACGAGTTGAAAGAACTTTAAATTATCGAATCTCAATAATGGATGAACCGACCGAGTTTTGAATAGGTTTAATCAATAACTTGAGTTTGCATTATATTAGAAATATCCTGCTCCATATTGCGTAACAATAGTTCGCAGTTGTTGGATTAATTGAAAGTACTACAAATAATATTTAGAAAGAGAGAGACAATAGTCAGTAACTGGTAGTAATTTATCCTCTAAAATATAACCTTCATTTGTTGTTACATCCAGTATTAAAGAGGATTTGAAGGAAAAAGTAGAAAGAGATAAAAAGGAGGCAAGATAAACTCAAGCAAATGGAAAAAGAAGCTCAAGCACTCTCTAAAGCCTCGGGCAACGAGGATTATGAGAGTTCGAAAAGCATGAAAGTTAGTAAAACTCAGAATGAGTTTATAAAATTTAAATGATAAAGGACAAATGTAATTAATGTAAGTTTCTTTATAGGAAAAAACGGAAAGTCCGGAAACATCGGAAACTGCTACCTCAGTTACGAAGATGATGACACAAATGAACATAGAAGGCAGCAGTGATACTAAGGATAGTCAACAGGATACCAGTAATTCTCAAGGCACTTCTCAAAACGATGAGGAAGATCTATTAACGCCTATCTTCGATACGTACCACGCTTGTAATTCCGAAGGGTCAAGAAAAGAAGTTAGAGAAAGAGCCATTCAAACGATGAGACAATCTGGATACAAAATATCCGCCGTGGAACCAGGAGGGTTCGCGATAAAATATGCTTCTTCAGCACCTTATCACGTATTCTACACGAGAGTCACAAAATCCGAAGAGACTCATACTCAACAGTTCTCCGTAACTTTCCACGAAATTCTCGATCGAAGTCTTGGAGAAATTGTTAACAGTCTTCATTTAAATTTTATGGTAGACGTAAGGTGGCTGTGTTTTCAGTATCTGTTGGCTGCCCAACGTATTGACATGGTAATTCTGTACGGCGAAAGGGAAGATGATTTGAAATTAAACAGCAATATTACTATGATAGAAGTACCTATGCCGACCGAATTTGGTTGTCATCATACGAAAATGACAATTCTGCAATATAAAGATGGTGGGATCAGGGTGATTATCTCCACTGCTAACTTGTATGCGGAAGACTGGAGAAACAGGACACAAGGGTGTGTTAAATATTCTTAAATATTTATATTAATAATATGATGATCCATATTCTTTTATTGTGTCCTGATTAGATTGTGGATCTCACCTCATCTGCCCCAACTACCAAAATCCGCGAATTCTAGTGATGGAGAATCTCCAACAGGCTTTAAAAAGGATCTTCAGCGATACCTGAGTAAATATCAAAATCCGGCTTTGGCGCAATGGATAAGAGTAGTACGAAGGGCTAATTTCTCTAATGTGAACGTGTTCCTTGTTGCTTCTATTCCTGGATCACACAAATATACAAATAATAATGCGGCCGATTTTTGGAGCACCAAAAAATTGGCGTATGTTCTATCACGTTATGCCACATTGCCGCCAGATGCTCCTGAGTGGCCTATAGTCACGCAGAGTTCCAGCGTAGGCAACTTTGGTCCAAATATTGGAAAATGGTTATTAAAAGATATAATATCGTGCATGTCGATGGAGACTGCCAAGGGTTCAAAGAGTCATCCACATTTCCGTTTTATTTATCCGTCGATACAGAATTACAAGCAGAGCTTTGATTGTCAAGATTTATGTTGCTGTTTGCCGTACAGTGAAGAAATTCATTCTAAGCAAAAATGGATAGAATCGTACTTATAGTAAGTTACAATCGTTTATTTTTACTTTATTTTAATTTATGCCTATATTTTTACGCCTTAGAAGCGATCGAGATTTTTTCCACACTCACAATCTGATATTTATTGTATATAGCCAATGGAAAGCTAAGCGAATAGGTCGAGATCAGGCGATGCCTCATATTAAATCCTACACAAGAATTTCACCCGATTTGAAGAGCATTCCCTGGTTTGTACTCACCAGCGCAAATCTGAGCAAAGCCGCATGGGGAGTCCAACGAAGTCGTCATTTCATGTCGAATTACGAAGCTGGAGTTATATTCATACCAAAAGTTATCGTAAGCGCTGTATTATTATTTTAATATGATTTCTAACATAGGTATTAATGAGTATGTTATCGAAAGATATTAAAGAGTATTTTATAGTCAATTCATATTAATCATTACATCTCAAATTTGTTTCTGTTTAGACTGGGACAACGACATTTCCCATCGGGGACGAAGAGAATCCAGCAGTTCCAGTATTTCCGATGCCATACGATCTTCCATTGTGCCGATATGAATCAGGCGATAGTCCTTTTGTCTGTGAATTTCTCGATTCTCTACACCAAACGTAAATTTTTCAGTTGATGACCAGAGAGAGAATGTTTCTTCCTCTTTTAAATAATGAAATATACTTTTTACATTCACATATTATATTTGTATATTTATTTATGTTAGATTTCCTGCGCTATCATACAACACATTTATCATGCGGATCAATACATGTAGAATATGAAAATGTGATAATCATATAAGCACGCGCTAGCGACAAGTACTCTTTCTTTCATAGACGATCGTAGGCGTCTGATACAAACGGTGTAGAACTAAAAATCAAAAATGTGAATACATATATGTATATGTACATACATATAAGTATGATAGACTTAATTTTAGTTTTTGATTAATTCAAATGTGTTGTCAAATTCAAAGAATGCTAATTTTTGAATATTGCATAGGGACGCCGAAAAATCTCGCTGGGCGCTATCGCTCTCTAAATAATATTGCGGGCAGAATAGGAAATAACGATAAGAGATTTGTCAATTACAGGTAGGTATTACATTGGCAAGTAAAACTTATATTATCGATTTATAAAGTCATAGATGAATTTAATTTCATCTTACCACTATAATATGTACATTTTATATGGTACTCTTTTTTGTAATTTGTAATAATAATTATAATTTGTAATATTATTGTATGTAAAATAAATGTAAAATTGTAAAATAAATTAATAAAATTATTAAAAAATGTATTGTAACAAAGAGGACCGCCGATTGGAATCGGCGAGTGAGGGGAGGGCCTCTATAGGTTGTTCTGTTTCAATCGGACAAAATTTTAAATAAAATTTAATAAAAATAAGAGCTATATTTAATTCATAAAAAATTAAAAAATGTGAAGTCCAATATTCATTTAGTCGCAATTCGATAGAAACAGGACGAACCTTAAAAGAGATTGCTTATATCTTTTCCTCACTTTCTCACTACTACTAACAGATTATTGTTACAAGATAAAATTAAATTGTGCCTTATCGGATAAAATCGCGCAAATCGAATACAATATTTGACAGCCAGAATTGTCGATAATGTCGATTCTCAATTACCTTCGGGCCCGCGAGGCTCTTTTGATGGTCACAAAAATTTACCCAGGGTTTTTGCTCCAGAAATTCCGAGCAAAATGGTGATTTTATCTGTAGCGTTGGATCGTGACAACGAAGTTCCGTCTTCAAAAGAAATATAGATGGCGTACCATTTCAGCATATTTCTCCCGTATGTTTGTACATACATAGAGTTCTAGGACGAGTGATGGGTGTCGTGAAATTATTTATTGTTTTCTTCTGGAATGCTTGACATTAAATGATTATTACGTTTACAGAACATCTGAAAGAAATAAAGAAATTAAAAGTTTAGACGCTCGTACGATCCATCGAGATTAGATCGTTTGCTGTATAATTATATTTCGCTCGTAGTTATTTATAATAATGAATTCTATAGGTAATGTGTGACAATCCCAGATATGTTATCTGTCAGGCCACCAGATTTTGAACTAATAAGTTTCATTTAACGTTGCAGAAAAGAAACAATGTCCTTTCATGGAGAAATGTTACCGAAAGAATCCAATTCACTTCGGTGAAATGTCACATCCTCATTGTATGATTATTTTATATCTATATCTTATATATATGCAGTTATATAATTATCGAAGGTTAATAATTGTCACTTTAATTTTAGTGGAGAAATTACTGGTGGATCAGCTGGATGGTACGATAGAAATACCGGAGGTGCTCCAATTTGTATGTAACGATCGTTCGCAGTTGTTGGATCAATTAAAAGTACTGCAAATGGTGCTCAGAAAAGAGAGGGACAGAAATAGGGACAGCCATTTGTCTGTTACTGGTAGTTCATCCTCTGAAACACAATCTTTGTCTGTTGCTGATACATCCAGTATTAAAGTGGATTTGAAGGAAAAAGTAGAAAGACATAAGAAAGCAACTGCACAGAGAAGACAAGATAAGCTTAAGCAAATGGATACAGAAGCTGAGGCACTCTCTAGAGCTTTGGCTGATAAGGATAATGACAGTTCAGAACGTGTCAAGGTGAAGCTGAGAATAAGTTTGTGAACTTTAAATTGTGAAGGATGGAAACGTAGTAAATGTAAGTTTCTTTATAGGCAAAAAAGAGAAGTCAAGAAGCACCGGAAACTAGTTCTTCTGTTACGAAGAAGATGAGACAGATGAGCATAGAAACTAGCAATCGCACTAAGGATAGTCAGCAGAATATTAGTGACTCTCAAAGCAGTTCTAAAAACAATGAGCGAGATGCAAATCCAGGAACGTCTATCATGGATATGTACCAAGCTTGCGATTCTGAAAAGTCAAGAAAAGAAGTTAGGAAGAGGGCTATTCAGATGATGAGACAATCTGGATACACGGTATCCGTCGTAGAACCAGGAGAGTTTGCGATAAAATATGCTTTTTCAGCACCTTATCACTTATTCTACACGAGAATCGAAAATTCCAAGGAGACTTACAATCAACAGTTCTCCATTACTTTTCCAGAGATTCTCGATCGAAGTCTTGGAGAAATTGTTAATAGTCTTCATTTAAATTTTATGGTAGATGTAGGGTGGCTATGTTTACAATATCTATTGGCTGGCCAATGTACTGACATGATGATTCTGTATGGCGATAGAGTAGATCATGAAAAATTGAAGAACAACATTACCATGATAAAAGTAGATATGCCAACCAGGTTTAGTTGTCATCATACGAAGATCATGATTCTGCAATACAAAGATGGTGGGATCAGAGTAGTCGTCTCCACTGCTAACTTGTATTCTGATGACTGGGAAAACAGAACACAAGGGTGTGCTAAATATTCTTAGATATTTCTCAGTAGTATGATATCTGTCTATAAACATCTTTTTACTGTGTCCTGATCAGATTGTGGATCTCGCCTCACCTGCCTCTACTACCAGAATCCGCAAATACCAATGACGGTGAATCTTCAACAGGTTTTAAAAAGGATCTCGAGCGATATCTGAGTAAATATAGAAATCCAGCTTTGACGCAATGGATATGGGCGGTACGAAAGGCAGATTTTTCTGATGTGAACGTGTTCCTCATCACCTCTGTTCCTGGGACTCACAAAGATAATGAGGCCGATTTTTGGGGATACAAAAAATTGGCGTACGTCCTATCGCGTCACGCCACATTGCCGCCAGACGCACCACAGTGGCCTATAATTGCGCAAAGTTCCAGCATAGGCAGCCTTGGTCCAAACATCGAAAGTTGGTTGTTAAAAGATATAATTCCATGTATGTCGAGGGAGACTACTAAGGGTTTAAAGAGTCATCCACATTTCCAATTTATTTATCCATCGATACAAAATTACAAGCAGAGCTTCGATTGTCGAAATTTATCTTGCTGTTTGCCTTATAGTGCACAAGTGCATTCTAAACAGCAATGGATAGAATCGTATTTATAGTAAGCTACAATCATTTTTTAATATTTTATTCCAATTTCTATGTCTATATTTTTTTACGCTTTAAAGGCGATATCTTTTTTTATTAGAATTTGATATTTATTTTCTATAGCCAATGGAAAGCTAAGCGAACAGGACGAGATCGTGCGATGCCTCATATTAAATCTTACACGAGGATTTCGCCTGATTTGAAGAGCATTCCGTGGTTTGTGCTTACCAGCGCAAATCTGAGTAAAGCCGCATGGGGAGTCCAACGAAATAATCATTACATAATGAACTACGAAGCCGGCATTATATTCATACCAAAAATTATCGTAAGCGCTATATTTTATTATTTTAATATAATTTTTAATTTCTAGCTTCATGTTAATGAATATATGTCATCAAAATACGCATATTTTAGTCGATTAGTATTAAATTAGTATTACATCTCTCATTCATTTGTATTCAGACTGGAACAACGACGTTTCCCATCGAGGACGAAGAGGATCCAGCAGTTCCAGTATTTCCGATGCCATATGATCTTCCGTTGTGCCGATATGATTCAGACGATAGTCCTTTTGTCAGTGAATTCCTAAGTTCTTTGGGAACGTAAAGTTTTATCTGGTAATACTCTAATGTGGTTTTTATCTTTTTTAAATGATGAAATATTTTTGTATCCGTAATTGTATATTTATTTACTTGTATATTTTTACAAAAATAATAAAGCATTAAATATTTTTTTCTCTATTAAAATATTCCCTTTGGGATTTACAAAAATGAATAGGTAAAGTAATTTATAGTTTTGGTTTAAAAAATTCAAGACTCCAAACACAAATATTGGTAATTAATATAGCTTCCATTATAGTTATTTAATTATTTTCGTTATTTACGTTTGTATGAATTTAATATGGATCTTAAATGACTCGTTACTCATTCACGAGATATATAAGATTATGCAAAAGAAATGGCAAAGAGGCAATAACGTTAGCGAATTCTCGTATGACTACTTCCTTCTTGATTTCGCGTCGAATTCGTGCCGTTCGCTTCAGACGCGTTTTCCATAAAACATCAGCACGAAAGCGCTTCCTCGATGCGAGGACCGAAACGTAATATTAGCGTCGTCTGTTTTGTACATGCTCAGCCTTCAAACGGCTGTTAATCAAATCATGATATATACGCAGTAATTACGCGAATCGTATACACATTAGGCAATGCACGTCTTGTTGAGACTCGTGTGTGTATATACATGTACATGTAATTTATAAAAAAAGGACGTAGAAAATTAATCATCGAGATATGTGATCGGACACGGACATCCGATTGTAAAGCAGATATAACAAATTCCATTTGTTTTGCGAAACGAATTAACTAACAAGTTACTGTAACTGTAACTGATTCGATACTTATTTATAATTTGTTTAATACACGAGTCACGGAAAGGAAATAAATTTTCTTTATGGTATATATATTTTCATATGTTATGCAGTTCCGTTGTTTCATTCTCACACCTGATTTTGGAATGTACGTTCTTATCTTTTGTTGTATTAACGCATTTACTGTGAAACAACGCAAACATTACTTCCCTCAGCAAACAAGGAACACTGAGCGGTTCCGCAAAGCTTTGTATTTCTATCGATAATATTGCTTGGTGATAATCTCACTATGTCGAACTTTTCAAGGATATCGGCAGAAGCGACATTAAAATATCGACATCAATAATGAAACTGACAAGTATAGTTTTCAATCAATAAGTCCGATAATTTAGTATCTATAAAACTAATACCATAAATATTTTCATTAGCGAATTATCGAACACGATTTCTCATGCACAAAATATCGTTACAGTTTATTCACAATCAATCATTTGATATACATTTATTTTTAGCTTATCTGTTTTCTTTTTTGATGTTTATCGATCATGAGAATAAGAAAAAAATATGTGGAAAAAATTCTTTAGCTTAAAGAAAAGTTTCTAGTATTACGAAGAATATTAAATAGCACTTGGAAAAATATATTTTTTGCAGTATCAAATAATAATAGAAGACGATATGAAACAGCATTAAACAATTAAAGAAAATTAAAAATTTATTATTAAAAACGCGGGCATGATGACACTTATATATCCTACTAAATCTTACAATCCTTATTTCGTATGCAATCATCGGCGTGATTATTATCGTGCTAGCAGCCGCGATCTCACTCTTTTCAATTGAAGTCTTCTCAAATAATACAAATGATTGTTATAGACTCAAAAAGAATTCACTTTTTAAAATCCTTTATGAATTAGCGTAATCTGTTCCAAATGAACTCAAAAGAGATTTTTTTCAAACAGGATTTCATGGAAAAGCATTAAGAGATTTTGTATCCGAAAAAGAGCTCGATGATATAAAAGCGAATTTTTTTTGAACTCTTAAGAATGTTTTTAGAACAGAAATGCAATGGAAAAAGAATTTATATAATTAAAAAATTTAAAAACAATTCTTTTTAGACTTTTGTGCCTTCTCCGTTTTATCGGTTTATTTTTGTTATCGGATCAATTACATGTTGAAATTCGCTAACCAATGACTAGTCGAAATTTTTTAAACCGCTCTGAACCTCCCACCAAGAGGGAGACTTCCTAGTTGGATGTCCTCGGCGCAGATGCGGCTTTTGAGAAGGGACATCTCGATGCCGGCTACGGCGGCCAGCCGAGGACATCGATGATCAGTACGCGAGATGTCATCGACGTGGTAAGACTTCACCACCGGACGTGCGCGTACCGGCGTGTATCTTCCGCACAGACTTGTCCGTTTGGTACCGCGGGGTCGGGCTCGCTTCCGGAAGATTTCGCCGGAGGTTTAGCGGACTTTTCGCTAAAAGCTATCGGATGATCATGTAAGTGTTGACCGAATGGGATACGTCGAGGAGAGTGATACACTGTGCGGACGTTATTACATAAAGGACGGATTTCGTGTGTAGACGCTAAATTTTTCGGGAAGAGAACAATACACGCGGCGCGACGGCTCGGAGAAAACGTGTCCTGCCTGATAATGCGCCTGGTAAACGCGAAAGTATCGAAAGCGGTCTCCGGTATGGTGCAAAATTCCATTGCTTCAACTTGTTCGATTTTTTTTACCGATCCTTTTGCCAGCTGAAACGATCGGTTAGCACATCGACGTTAAGCGAGCCTGATTCAGTTTTCTTTCCCTATTTGAACAAGGCAAATCTACGCTTCGTACTATATTTGGAGACGACTTTTTCTTAACGCTAAGAATTCTTAGAAGTGTTTTATGACAGCATTACGTTTTGAAAAATAAGTCGTGAAGCGTGGTTTATTTAAATTTTAAATAAAATTATGCAGCAAACGCTGTTGCTTTTCCTATTGCTGTGATTTTCCTATTCCCGTGAGTTTTCGCAATTGGCAAGTATAAATAGTCAATTAGTTCTAACAATTATCAACGGTATTATATATTGTTTTTATGTAAATTTTATGGAAAAGATTGCTGACAGTCGGCCGTCAGCTGTCAGTAAAATCGTTTAACGTTGGTGCGCATCAAGCTGCTTTATTTAATATTTGCAACATCCGTGCCGTGCTGTAATAAAAATTGTTACCAATCGAGAGTGTATGATGGCAAACGAAGATACTATTAGCCTATGTCGCAATGCGGAATGTACGAGTCGCCTGTGATCGCTAAATTCCACAATCGGTCCAAAAGTCCTGACCCTCGAATGCCGAAGATCGAGTCTCAGTCCGCGATTTTAATTTCTGTCAACCGGAGGAGGATCACCGGAATGACATCATCCAATATTTTAAGATGAATCCGTCGTCGACGTCTCTGCAGCTCGTCCGCGGTTCTTCGAAATGGTGCGAGCGCAGCCTATATTCTTATTGACGGGACGAGGAACGCCGTCGACCGCCCAGACGAATCGATAAACTGGTGCGAGGTGTTGCGGCGGTGGAGGATATCCAAGTCCAGCCACCCCCGACGCGGAGTGCGTCCGGTTTATTGCCGGATTGATTTTTCGTCGAGCGACAGCTGCACAGGGCGATCAAGATGATGATTTGTTGGGTCCTCGTCGGGATCTTCGTAGCCCTCGTATTCATTTATGGCCTCGTCGAATTTCATTACTTCCTACGCATGTTTCTCACCGTCTTCCTCGCGCGCTTCTGCAAAAAAAGGGTGAACATTCTCGATGAGACCGTAATCTACGGTACGTGAGAAATTTACGCTGGTCTTCGATTGATGAACCGTTTGAAATCTCACGGGATTAGTGCTTCATTAATATTTATAAAAAAAAAGTATTCGCAAGTAACCTCACATACTATTAATTAAAATTAATTTAGATTTATTTGGACTTTCATTTTAAACAATTATTGAGAAATAAGAGTATATCTTTGCATAGATATTTATAACACACATTTAATTGATATTAACATCAGAAATAGGAAAATAATATTTTTATGTTGTATTTTATAGGAAATGCTTGCAATTTTGGCGAATTATTGTAACATGACGATTTAATTAATGACGCCTATAAAATTGAACACAGAAAATTTTGTTTTATTAACATTTTTTAACGCGGTCTCACGATATCTCAGTATTAATTAAGATTATTAAAAATAATTTTAATATTAAATTTATTTTAATATTTATTTTAATATTAAATTTAATATTAAAAAATAAAATAATAAAACATTAAAAAATCTGCCACACGTTTTGTCGCTATGATATAATCTAGGAATCCTTACAATCTCTCCCGGTTATCTCCCTTATGTGAACCTTGACCTATCACATGGAATCAGCTGTCTGGTAAAATGTCGCAAATCCGTAGTATTGATTGCGCACCATAAGGCGCTTAAATAGCGCAAAATGTCAATCTCAAATTTTTTCCACATGAGAAAAGTATTCTCTTCAAATATGCTTTATGTTCCGGTAGATAGCACTTGATTCTACCTTGATATTTACATTGCTCGCAAAATGATTCATACGTAATTTTTCAGAGAATGTAATGACCGATTAATCGTACATACTTACGTATACATATGTAGGTGCTTAGCCACAGTTACGCGTCCCTAATTCTTTTAACTTTATCCAAAGTTAAAATCAACCATGTCTTAAAATTAGCATTCCATTGTACGTCATTATATAACAATGTCTAGTTTCGATCAATTGTACAGAAATACATAGTTATTTTATATGCGGTTTATATGAAACATCGAGAGACTGAATTTTCTGTTCTTCGAATTTGAGAAATTTTTAATATAATTTTATACATGGTTTCAAGTTTGTTACGTTGAATTATAATTATAACCATTGAATATTAACTATTACATTTTATGTAGAATTTTTGCATTTCTATGTAGAATTAATAGCATTCTATGTTATTAAAAGTAACCAGCTATTTTTTTAATTGCATGTAAAAATGCAGTTAATAAGAAAACTCAAATTGTTTTAAATAGACAAAAGATTGCAGTTTTAAATAAAATATAATTTTTAAGTAAGTTCATTTTATCGAACAAAAAAAAAATGAATAAAAAATTAAAAGAGTTATAGCGTTTTCGATTTACCGACTCGACCCGACTCCGAGTCGGGTCGAGTCAGATCATAAGTTTGATTTAGAGTCGTCTGCTACGTACAATCGAATTTATGATCTGACTCGATCCGACTCGGAGTCGGGTCGAATCGGTAAATCGAAAACGCTATTAGTTTTGAAGTGCGCATCATCAAAATCTGTAAAAAAAATCATCTTTTGTTAAAGTTGTTAAAAACTCGTTTTAACATGTTTTAACACAAACATGATAATTTGACTACTGATTATTGATTATTATCGATAATCTTTTTAATTAATTTTTGGGCAGATTCTAATGGTGTGTACTTTGAAAATATTTATCATTAACTCTTGTAATTTTTTTATTTTTTTGTCTCAATAAAAGAAATTTATACAGGATATATTTTAATAAATGTCAAATATTTCACATTTCTTTCGACTAAACATTTAAAAAACTCCATAAAAATGTATTTATAAAAATGCTTAGTTTTAAAGTTATTAAAAAGTTTTAAAAATCTTTAATAATTTTAACTTTTAGTAACTTTTAATTCTGTTGATTAGTACTGATCTGTACTGTTTATAAACGTTAATTGTTGTGAAAGATACTGCAAATTATTGGAGTAAAGAAATTGTCAAGAAAATGTATTCATTGAGTGAAATGGCAAAGATGCACTACATATATAATTTGATGGATGAGAATGCATTAAAAATACGTGAACTTTATTTTCGAGAGGTATTTTGATAGGCCTCATCCAACATTCACACAACATTTATAAGAGACAGATCTATTTAAAAAAAGATCTTTTGATGTTGGACAACTAAAAGGTCATCGAAAGGATCACAAAGTTCTACCTTGAGAAACGAGTTCCTTATATATATATATATATATATATATATATATATATATATGTAAGGAGTAGAACATTCTATATATATATATATATATATATATATATAATGTCCTTCTCCTTATATATATATTGTTTAACAAATAAGACATAAGACAAAACATTTCATTACAAAAATTGTTTAGAATGTTCTCCTACTTCAATGTATTCTCGAACCTGATTTCCATACAAGATGTTCTTCGTGATAAAAAGTGCCTCAAGACCTTGCACTCATTGAAGGCGATCAGAACAAAAAGTTTTCATGAAAAATATCTCAATTAATTGTCTGTCCAACTCCTTTCCTTAATGTAATTCTTCTTATATCGTCTGAAGGATTTTTGTCCACGTTATATGTATATTTTTCATGAAAACTTTTTGTTCTGATCACCTTCAATGGGTGCAAGGTCTTGAGGCACTTTTTATCACGAAGAACATCTTGTATGGAAATCAGGTTTGGAAATACATTGAAGTAGGACGACATTCTGAACAATTTTTGTAATGAATTGTTTTGTCTTATGTCTTATTTGTTAAACAATAAATTTATCTTATTTAAAAAATTAATCGTTTTTAAACGTTTCTTTATATTTATATGGATGGTTATTTTTTAAATATTTGGTCAAAAGAATTAAATGCGCCCCTAAACTAATTGATATTTATTAAAATACACTCTGTATAAAAAGTTATATTTTAATTATATTTATTTAAAACTATAATTTTTTTCTATATTTAAAACAATTTGAATTTTCCTATTATCTATATACAGTTGAAACAAAATTTTCCTTTTAGCAATTTCTTGTGGAACATATTAGTTTTATATCGTATAATTATGACACTTGTTATGCAATAGAAATGAGTTTTTTTTACATAATGTGCATAATGTGCATTTACTTTTCTGTCTCAATCGATATAATCGTGATTAATGAACTAAAGTATAACATGTTCTAAGTACAATAGATGAGTTTACAATGCACAAGCAAGTTTTCAATGCATAATTATTTTCTAATGATTCTTATAGGAATTTGCACTACCAACGACGTGGACGCACTTTTATATCATATGAACAACGCGAGGTATCTTCGCGAGCTCGATTTTGCGAGGGTCGATTTTTACGAGAGAACTGATCTATATCGAGAGGTTTGTTCTCAAGGATCCGGTGTCGTGCAAGGAGCTACTACTATACGCTACAGACGTTTCATTAAACCACTAACGATCTTTAAGATAACGTCTAAGGTAATTTAAAGAAATTAAATGTAATTTAATGAAATTAGATGTAGCTTGAATAATTTTCAGCAGAGGAAAAATTTATTTTACGTAAGCATGAGAAAAAAAAACGCTATTAGATTTTGAAGAAGATTCATATGCAGTAATCATCTCATTGTAGTTATTTTTTTTCGAGAGTACATTCTTAATTATGAATTTAAATTAGCGATTGAATATGATATCACAATATGAGAATCGAAGCATTGCCTATGCTGGAAGCAATAACAAATAGTCATGTTTTTCTAAGGCATTCATGATTCCAAAGTAAATATTATTTCGATATCGTAATTGTAATGCGCCACGCGATCGTATGACGCATAGTCTTGAAACTCACGGTGGTTCTCCTTATGGAGATGCTTGTCCTTAATGTCCTTAACAGACGCATTAAATTATGTATTAAGAGACAAGGTCGTCAAGTAAATGCGTGAGCCTTTACGCAAAGCAATTACGGGCCGGAATTACCACGGTCATTATTGAGTTCTGATTTAATTCTCTATTAATAATTTAGCAGCCTAGAATGTTGAACAAGAAAAATATCAAATGAAGACATTGCGATCTAAAAATGAATTTAACGGATTATTATTGTGTAACATTATTGTGTTCTGTCATATCTTAAAAAATTTTTTTATAAAATTTTCGATTTTCAAATTTCTTAAATAATACAATATAATGCTGCGTTTAAATCAAGTACTTCATTTAGAGAGTATACTGTACTTACTGTTTAACAAAAAAAATGAGGATAATAAAAATGAGGATAATTAATTTTCCTTAGTTTTTTGGATGCTGAATGCGATTCTATTTGAGATTTTATCAAATTAGTAATTCAGCGTTTAAAAAATTACAGGAAACAATTGTTCTCGTCTTGTGCTAAAAAAAATTTTTTTTTGTTAAATAGTATTATTTATTAAATTATAGCGTCATGAAAAAATTGTAAGTACTACGCTTATATAATTGTGCTTTCATGTGTATATTTTTACGTAAACGTCTACAATCAAAACTGATAGAAAAAACTGTTTCGAAACGATCTATTTATGGATATTACTAGAACAAAAGTATTTTTAATATTACAAAAATTTAATCAGATCAACAAAAAGATATGTTTATTGTATTACTAATGTTTGAACTAATTTATTTATAATTATATTTGTTTCGCCAGATTTATTCATCATTTAGGCAAGTTATAGATAAGAAAAAATATTTTAGGAAAAAATGTAATATCTTATAAATATATAAAAAAATTGAAAACTTTTGTATTTAATAAATTGTTGCACTTCGATTTGATAATAAATAAATAAAATAGATACGATTAGAATAATAATATAGAAAAAACAGATTTTTGAAATAGGTATTCGAAACTTTAATTTTAATTATGCATAATATATGTACACAAGTATATACGTAATCTTAATGTAATTTTATTATTTTTTTTCTAGATTATTTATTGGGATGAGAGGAGTTTTTTCATGGAGCATCGATTTATCACGCCAAGCGACGGTTTTATAAGAGCAATTGCCATTTGCAAGCAGAGACTTCTTAACTGTAGTGCTGACACTGTCATTGGCGCCTTATTGAATCGTAGGGTAAAACAGAATGGGAATGTCGAAGCAGGTGTAACGCAGGTAGAAATTAATTAAGTTTACATTTGGAGAACGTTGTAAATATTATTCTGAACGATTCAATCACTATTAAGAATATGTAAATAAATATATATATATATATATCCTATAATGACAATCATATTCTTGATGGTGATTGAATTGTTCAGAATAATATATATAAATTAAT